>CM026422.1:12011310-12440830 GCA_014871385.1 Ceratodon purpureus | reverse complement strand
GACTGCCTGCATTTATGACAACAGTCTGATGGCCAATCCCGAGAGTTGGCTCTAAACCGAGAAGTTTGTAATAGTGTTACTGACTACAGTAACGAGGACCGAGGACCACGACCGAGGAGCCACGACCGAGGAGTCACGACCGAGGGAACACCAGGGGCACAATTAGGGTTTTATTACAGTATAAAAGAAGGTAGAATTACATAGTGAGACACTTCCATGTTAAACAGAGTTAGCGTCCAATCTCACGAGGCCTGGACTCTTCAGCCGCTGGGCTTGTATCTAACTTATGAAACACGCACTACTGATTTTGCCTTCTATCTTGCATCATCTTGTATGCATGCGCCTTAGTCTATGCTGAAATCGTGTCTATTGTATGGACTTCTCTTTCTCTCACGCCTTTAGCCCTCGTTCTTAGCCGACCCACGCGGTCCTGTGAACACTCTGCGTCTCCTTGGAGCTGATCCACGGATAGCTCGAGACACCGCGCCCGTGGAAGTTAAGGTCTCCAGGGTTATGCCTCGCCTTGGCTGTCCTTAGCATCGAGGAACTCGAGTTGTTACCTAACTCAACGTGGCGGCCTTGCTGCCCTGGGCCAGAGGGAACTTCCCTACTTACTGTGATCAGAGATCACATTTGTGCGGTCGGATTTATCAAAAAAGTCATCAATAATTTTAAATTAGTTTTGCAAGCTTTTCTTTTGAAATTCAATTAAAATTTCCAAATTAACAATTTTTTATTGAAAAAATTTGGTACGAATTTGGAAAAACATGCACTATGTGATGGTATAATTTCCATTATTTAATTCTACTTATTTTGGAAAATCATATTTAAGATCTCACTTTTTGAACTCATAATGAAACTTGACATAAACCAATTCTATGGATATTCATAAAATCACAAGATCTTATTTTGAAGATCCATACGGTACAAATGGTATTCGATTAGCACAAGAATTAAAAAATAAAAAAATGGATAAAAAACATCCGGTACCACAGAAATCACGCTCCTCAAACTCATATGGCGTCCAGATTCTTGATGCCAATGCGTTAAAGGGTTAAAAACTTCCCGGACACTATTGTGGAGGGATGATTGAGCTAGGATTTGGTTTTCATAGGATGTGAATATGGTGGACATAAGATTTTTTCTAGTGTTCATGGAAGTAGTCTAGTGATGCTTTAGGAAGGAGGGCTCCATCACCTTTGCAAATTCATATCTAATTCATTGTTAACTGCAATATTGTGTTTTCACTTTCTTGTCTACCTCTAAAAATTATTTAGAATATTCTCCTCAGCCTTGATTTTTGCTTAGAGTTTAGTTTGATGCTCATAGGGTATTTTACCTTAGATGTATAATATAACAGTGCTTGCTACTTCACTGCACATGATCACAAATCATCGTCTCACTAACAAGAAGTACCAATAGGCAATCATATTAGAGACAATCTTCTGAGAGGAAAATTATCATGAGCAATGGCAAACTAGTGACTATTTTTAGAAAGTAAAAGATTTCAAGATCTATGGACTAGATTTATTTTGGAAATAGAAAGTAAAAGATTTCAAGATCTATGGACTAGATTTATTTTGGAAACAGAGAGTAAAAGATTTCAAGATCTATGGACTAGATTTATTTTGGAAATAGAAAGTAAAAGATTTCAAGATCTATGGACTAGATTTATTTTGGAAACAGAAAGTAATAGATTTCAAGATCTATGGACTAGATTTATTTTGGAAATAGAAAGTAAAAGATTTCAAGATCTATGGACTAGATTTATTTTGGAAATAGAAAGTAAAAGATTTCAAGATCTATGGACTAGATTTATTTTGGAACTAGAAAGTAAAAGATTTTAGATAGACTATATTTAAGGCTTGGAGGAGAGAAGGTTTTGGTGGAGATATCTTGTCTATGTTTGGAAGGTTGAGCCTTGTTGAGAGAGGCGTGTGGTTGAGAACGAATTTTTGCTGTTCTGGCGATTTAGGGCTTTTTAGATCTGGGCGGTTGTTGGGGTTTGAACATAAAGTTGGAAGGAAATTCGAAGGTGGAAGCAATGGCAGGCGAGAGGAAGAGGAAGTTGAGTTTGTTTGACGTGGTGGATGAGGCCGCCAGCGGGGCGGAGAAGACAAAAGTTAATGGAGGCCTTGTGGTTAATCCTTACACCACAAGGCCATACTCTGTTAATTATTTTGAGATTCTGGAGAAGCGACGGAAGTTGCCCGTATGGCAACAGAAGGTAGAATTTCTTGATATTCTTGCCAAAAATCAAACGATGATTCTCGTTGGAGAAACTGGTTCCGGAAAGACGACGCAAATTCCACAATTTGTGGTTGAGGCTGGCTACACAACCAACGGAAAGCAAGTGGCTTGCACACAGCCAAGAAGGGTGGCAGCAATGTCAGTGTCTCGACGTGTGGCTGATGAGATGGACGTTACGATTGGAGACGAGGTTGGTTACAACATTCGTTTCGAGGATTGCACTGGTCCCAAGACTATTTTAAAGTATTTGACAGACGGTATGCTTCTGCGAGAGGCTATGACGGATCCCTTCCTAGAGCGCTATAGGGTCATTATCCTCGATGAAGCTCACGAGAGGACATGGGCTACAGATGTGTTATTTGGACTTCTCAAGGAAGTTCTGAAGAACAGACCTGATTTGAAACTTTTAGTTATGAGTGCTACCTTGGAGGCAAAGAAGTTCCAAGCTTATTTTAATGGGGCTCCGCTTATGAAAGTGCCTGGAAGACTGCATCCTGTCGAAATATTTTACACTCAAGCACCGGAGAGAGATTATTTGGAGGCTGCTATTCAGAGAGTTGTTCAGATTCATATTTGTGAACCACCTGGCGATATCCTTGTATTTTTGACAGGGGAAGAGGAGATTGAGGATGCCTGCAAGAAAATAACTCGTGAGGTTCAGAACCTTGGGGATCAAGTTGGGCCTCTTACAGTGGTTCCGTTATATTCTACGTTGCCTCCAGCTTTGCAGCAAAAGATTTTCGATGCAGCACCGCCACCGACAAAGGAGGGAGGTCCTTCGGGTCGGAAGATTGTTGTTTCGACAAACATAGCAGAAACTTCTTTGACTATTGACGGGATTGTTTACGTGATTGATCCTGGATTCGCAAAGCAAAAGGTGTATAATCCTCGAAATCGAGTAGAGTCATTGTTGGTGTCTCCGATTTCAAAAGCTAGTGCTCATCAAAGGGCTGGACGTGCTGGTCGAACCCAACAGGGAAAATGTTTTAGGCTTTACACGGAGAAGAGTTTCGAGACCGACCTGCAACCACAAACCTATCCTGAGATTTTGCGATCAAATCTGGCGAACGTTGTGCTTATCCTCAAAAAGTTACGCGTAGACGACCTGGTACATTTCGACTTCATGGACCCACCTGCACCGGAGACGCTGATGAGGGCTCTTGAGTTACTGAATTATTTGGCAGCGCTGGATGATGACGGGAATCTGACAGAGCTAGGCAAACTTATGAGTGAATTTCCCCTCGATCCGCAAATGTCAAAGATGTTGGTGGAGAGCCCTAAATTCAATTGTTCCAATGAGATTCTTACCATCACTGCTATGATGTCAGTACCCAATTGCTTCTTTCGGCCAAGGGATGCTCAAAAAGCGGCTGATGAAGCTAAGGCTCGCTTTTCGCACATTGATGGGGACCATCTTACGCTTCTCAACGTCTACTATGCCTACAAGCAGAACGGTGAGGATGCCACTTGGTGCTATGACAATTTTGTCAACGTACGCGCCCTAAAATCAGCTGATAATGTACGGACTCAGCTACTCCGCATCATGAATCGCTACAACCTGAAGATGTGTAGTACAAACTTGAACAGCCGAGATTATTATGTCAATATTCGGAAAGCAATGCTTGCTGGCTACTTTATGCAGGTGGCACACTTGGAGCGTACTAGCCACTACGTCACTCTTAAAGAAAATCAGGTGGTTCATCTACATCCGTCAAGCTGTTTAGATCACATGCCAGAGTGGGTTATATATAACGAGTTCGTGCTTACTACCCGAAACTTCATTCGAATAGTGACGGGCATGCGTGGAGAATGGTTGATTGACATTGCTCCACACTATTATGATATGAGTAACTTTCCTCAATGCGAAGCTAGACGTGTTCTTGAACGACTCTACTTGAAGCGCGAGAGGGAGAAAACGGAGGCCAATACTGGGGAAAGGTATGTTACCAGATAAGATTACAGTTGCCAGGGACGACCTCAGAGCAACTTTCGGAGGCCAAGGCGCTGCAAGGTTATCGGCCGACTTGGTATATAAGGAAGTAGAAAAATCAGAGAGATTAGCCTTTCATTTTGAGTACAGACCGTTAGTGTTTTTAGGACTCAGTTCCCAAAGCATTGTAATGGCTACCTTAGCATCAACACTGAAACCAAGGCCGACAGGCTCTCTTTCTCTCTCTATCGCTAAGCTCTAAGTACATTGGGTGCTTGTTTGCATCTCTCAAACCTAAACTCCCACGCTGTCTCATTGCTTGTGACTGTGTCTTCTTCTTGACGTTACTTAGTGCCTTGTTTTGTGGCTGCTTCCTTAGTCGCAATTTGCCTTCTCCCCTTTCACTGTTCCATTCATTTACTTAGCATTCATCTCTGCTGACCAAGAGACGTCACAGGGCCGACCTCAACAATCTAGGCTCTCGTATTCGTTAATACGTGCGTCAAGGCCACCTCAATTGTAGCTTGACCAATATTTCCAAGTTGACCCTGCGGACGTCTGTTTCACCGTAGTCTCTCCTCGGTCACTGTAGTCTCTTCTCCAAAATACACCAAGTCCCTGGACTAAGACTTTGTTCCCTTCGTCATCCCAATCGCTGCTTAATTCTAGACTCACACGCTGTCCAGTACTTAATTTATGGGGAACGTAGAGGCGTGAGCGTAGAGCGGTGAGCGGTGAGGGGACAATTTTGACTATTTTATAACATTTTCTTTACAAAATAAGGTACCCTATTACCACTCAATTTTATACTGTACTATTTATAACGGTCTATTTTTAGGGTTTAGGGACCCTAATTCCGTGGTTTGGTGTCTTCTTTAAATGTGGGTCCCACCTCGCAGGTTTAGGTGATTTGCATTATCTTCAAGATTTTATGTGAATATATTGAAATTAGGGCTAATATCATCATTTTGATGAACGGTTTAGTTGGATAAAGAACTATTTAAAGGTTAAATTGAACATATGTTTAGGGTAATGCTCAAAATTGTTTTTGGGTATAGGGTTTAGGGATAAATTAGGGCTGACGTCATCATGAAGATACAACAAAAATTCAACGATAGCGAAGAACCCTAGAGATCCATACTACATCCTCGGATAGCTGCCTCTTATGTAACGCGCTGCTCACACGAGCCCGACGAGGGTCGAACCCGCACCTTCGCTATGCAAACAAATTGTCTTCCCATCCACCTTATGAGATTACATGCAATGTTGACTTCTAGGATTCGTCACTTTTGCCGCGTGTACTTTACTCTACAAATTCTTCTTGAGGGCGTAGCTCATGATTACAATTCATAAACAACTCAATTTAAAATTATTGAGTACTGCGCATGTTGTGAAACAATAATGATAAAGAAAAAAATATAAATGGAAAAAGGTTATATAATTCAATTTTCCGTAATAGAAACTGTCTCATCGTTTCATTTGATGATGTGGACGGTTTGGACATTACGATGGCATAGTGGAGGTCCGGGTTCGATCCCCATCGGGCTCGTTTGAGCATCGCGTTGCGCACAAGGCAGCTATCCTGAGCTAATAGGGTAATAATAAAAGCCCCTATAGACATTGACAAGTATAGAATTTGTTATCACCTAGTAAAAGTAGCAGACGTTTTCATTTTATAAATGTCGTTTTCGAGATAGTGGTTTACACCCAACATACAGATTGACTTTAGAATTCGAAATATGAATTGTATCAAACGGATACTGACATATCATATAAAAGAACATATATATATAAACGTAAAGAAAATCACAATCATGACTAATCTGGTAAGGCCAATCCCGAGAGTTGGCTCTAAACCGAGAAGTTTGTAATAGTGTTACTGACTACAGTAACGAGGACCGAGGACCACGACCGAGGAGCCACGACCGAGGAGTCACGACCGAGGGAACACCAGGGGCACAATTAGGGTTTTATTACAGTATAAAAGAAGGTAGAATTACATAGTGAGACACTTCCATGTTAAACAGAGTTAGCGTCCAATCTCACGAGGCCTGGACTCTTCAGCCGCTGGGCTTGTATCTAACTTATGAAACACGCACTACTGATTTTGCCTTCTATCTTGCATCATCTTGTATGCATGCGCCTTAGTCTATGCTGAAATCGTGTCTATTGTATGGACTTCTCTTTCTCTCACGCCTTTAGCCCTCGTTCTTAGCCGACCCACGCGGTCCTGTGAACACTCTGCGTCTCCTTGGAGCTGATCCACGGATAGCTCGAGACACCGCGCCCGTGGAAGTTAAGGTCTCCAGGGTTATGCCTCGCCTTGGCTGTCCTTAGCATCGAGGAACTCGAGTTGTTACCTAACTCAACGTGGCGGCCTTGCTGCCCTGGGCCAGAGGGAACTTCCCTACTTACTGTGATCAGAGATCACATTTGTGCGGTCGGATTTATCAAAAAAGTCATCAATAATTTTAAATTAGTTTTGCAAGCTTTTCTTTTGAAATTCAATTAAAATTTCCAAATTAACAATTTTTTATTGAAAAAATTTGGTACGAATTTGGAAAAACATGCACTATGTGATGGTATAATTTCCATTATTTAATTCTACTTATTTTGGAAAATCATATTTAAGATCTCACTTTTTGAACTCATAATGAAACTTGACATAAACCAATTCTATGGATATTCATAAAATCACAAGATCTTATTTTGAAGATCCATACGGTACAAATGGTATTCGATTAGCACAAGAATTAAAAAATAAAAAAATGGATAAAAAACATCCGGTACCACAGAAATCACGCTCCTCAAACTCATATGGCGTCCAGATTCTTGATGCCAATGCGTTAAAGGGTTAAAAACTTCCCGGACACTATTGTGGAGGGATGATTGAGCTAGGATTTGGTTTTCATAGGATGTGAATATGGTGGACATAAGATTTTTTCTAGTGTTCATGGAAGTAGTCTAGTGATGCTTTAGGAAGGAGGGCTCCATCACCTTTGCAAATTCATATCTAATTCATTGTTAACTGCAATATTGTGTTTTCACTTTCTTGTCTACCTCTAAAAATTATTTAGAATATTCTCCTCAGCCTTGATTTTTGCTTAGAGTTTAGTTTGATGCTCATAGGGTATTTTACCTTAGATGTATAATATAACAGTGCTTGCTACTTCACTGCACATGATCACAAATCATCGTCTCACTAACAAGAAGTACCAATAGGCAATCATATTAGAGACAATCTTCTGAGAGGAAAATTATCATGAGCAATGGCAAACTAGTGACTATTTTTAGAAAGTAAAAGATTTCAAGATCTATGGACTAGATTTATTTTGGAAATAGAAAGTAAAAGATTTCAAGATCTATGGACTAGATTTATTTTGGAAACAGAGAGTAAAAGATTTCAAGATCTATGGACTAGATTTATTTTGGAAATAGAAAGTAAAAGATTTCAAGATCTATGGACTAGATTTATTTTGGAAACAGAAAGTAATAGATTTCAAGATCTATGGACTAGATTTATTTTGGAAATAGAAAGTAAAAGATTTCAAGATCTATGGACTAGATTTATTTTGGAAATAGAAAGTAAAAGATTTCAAGATCTATGGACTAGATTTATTTTGGAACTAGAAAGTAAAAGATTTTAGATAGACTATATTTAAGGCTTGGAGGAGAGAAGGTTTTGGTGGAGATATCTTGTCTATGTTTGGAAGGTTGAGCCTTGTTGAGAGAGGCGTGTGGTTGAGAACGAATTTTTGCTGTTCTGGCGATTTAGGGCTTTTTAGATCTGGGCGGTTGTTGGGGTTTGAACATAAAGTTGGAAGGAAATTCGAAGGTGGAAGCAATGGCAGGCGAGAGGAAGAGGAAGTTGAGTTTGTTTGACGTGGTGGATGAGGCCGCCAGCGGGGCGGAGAAGACAAAAGTTAATGGAGGCCTTGTGGTTAATCCTTACACCACAAGGCCATACTCTGTTAATTATTTTGAGATTCTGGAGAAGCGACGGAAGTTGCCCGTATGGCAACAGAAGGTAGAATTTCTTGATATTCTTGCCAAAAATCAAACGATGATTCTCGTTGGAGAAACTGGTTCCGGAAAGACGACGCAAATTCCACAATTTGTGGTTGAGGCTGGCTACACAACCAACGGAAAGCAAGTGGCTTGCACACAGCCAAGAAGGGTGGCAGCAATGTCAGTGTCTCGACGTGTGGCTGATGAGATGGACGTTACGATTGGAGACGAGGTTGGTTACAACATTCGTTTCGAGGATTGCACTGGTCCCAAGACTATTTTAAAGTATTTGACAGACGGTATGCTTCTGCGAGAGGCTATGACGGATCCCTTCCTAGAGCGCTATAGGGTCATTATCCTCGATGAAGCTCACGAGAGGACATGGGCTACAGATGTGTTATTTGGACTTCTCAAGGAAGTTCTGAAGAACAGACCTGATTTGAAACTTTTAGTTATGAGTGCTACCTTGGAGGCAAAGAAGTTCCAAGCTTATTTTAATGGGGCTCCGCTTATGAAAGTGCCTGGAAGACTGCATCCTGTCGAAATATTTTACACTCAAGCACCGGAGAGAGATTATTTGGAGGCTGCTATTCAGAGAGTTGTTCAGATTCATATTTGTGAACCACCTGGCGATATCCTTGTATTTTTGACAGGGGAAGAGGAGATTGAGGATGCCTGCAAGAAAATAACTCGTGAGGTTCAGAACCTTGGGGATCAAGTTGGGCCTCTTACAGTGGTTCCGTTATATTCTACGTTGCCTCCAGCTTTGCAGCAAAAGATTTTCGATGCAGCACCGCCACCGACAAAGGAGGGAGGTCCTTCGGGTCGGAAGATTGTTGTTTCGACAAACATAGCAGAAACTTCTTTGACTATTGACGGGATTGTTTACGTGATTGATCCTGGATTCGCAAAGCAAAAGGTGTATAATCCTCGAAATCGAGTAGAGTCATTGTTGGTGTCTCCGATTTCAAAAGCTAGTGCTCATCAAAGGGCTGGACGTGCTGGTCGAACCCAACAGGGAAAATGTTTTAGGCTTTACACGGAGAAGAGTTTCGAGACCGACCTGCAACCACAAACCTATCCTGAGATTTTGCGATCAAATCTGGCGAACGTTGTGCTTATCCTCAAAAAGTTACGCGTAGACGACCTGGTACATTTCGACTTCATGGACCCACCTGCACCGGAGACGCTGATGAGGGCTCTTGAGTTACTGAATTATTTGGCAGCGCTGGATGATGACGGGAATCTGACAGAGCTAGGCAAACTTATGAGTGAATTTCCCCTCGATCCGCAAATGTCAAAGATGTTGGTGGAGAGCCCTAAATTCAATTGTTCCAATGAGATTCTTACCATCACTGCTATGATGTCAGTACCCAATTGCTTCTTTCGGCCAAGGGATGCTCAAAAAGCGGCTGATGAAGCTAAGGCTCGCTTTTCGCACATTGATGGGGACCATCTTACGCTTCTCAACGTCTACTATGCCTACAAGCAGAACGGTGAGGATGCCACTTGGTGCTATGACAATTTTGTCAACGTACGCGCCCTAAAATCAGCTGATAATGTACGGACTCAGCTACTCCGCATCATGAATCGCTACAACCTGAAGATGTGTAGTACAAACTTGAACAGCCGAGATTATTATGTCAATATTCGGAAAGCAATGCTTGCTGGCTACTTTATGCAGGTGGCACACTTGGAGCGTACTAGCCACTACGTCACTCTTAAAGAAAATCAGGTGGTTCATCTACATCCGTCAAGCTGTTTAGATCACATGCCAGAGTGGGTTATATATAACGAGTTCGTGCTTACTACCCGAAACTTCATTCGAATAGTGACGGGCATGCGTGGAGAATGGTTGATTGACATTGCTCCACACTATTATGATATGAGTAACTTTCCTCAATGCGAAGCTAGACGTGTTCTTGAACGACTCTACTTGAAGCGCGAGAGGGAGAAAACGGAGGCCAATACTGGGGAAAGGTATGTTACCAGATAAGATTACAGTTGCCAGGGACGACCTCAGAGCAACTTTCGGAGGCCAAGGCGCTGCAAGGTTATCGGCCGACTTGGTATATAAGGAAGTAGAAAAATCAGAGAGATTAGCCTTTCATTTTGAGTACAGACCGTTAGTGTTTTTAGGACTCAGTTCCCAAAGCATTGTAATGGCTACCTTAGCATCAACACTGAAACCAAGGCCGACAGGCTCTCTTTCTCTCTCTATCGCTAAGCTCTAAGTACATTGGGTGCTTGTTTGCATCTCTCAAACCTAAACTCCCACGCTGTCTCATTGCTTGTGACTGTGTCTTCTTCTTGACGTTACTTAGTGCCTTGTTTTGTGGCTGCTTCCTTAGTCGCAATTTGCCTTCTCCCCTTTCACTGTTCCATTCATTTACTTAGCATTCATCTCTGCTGACCAAGAGACGTCACAGGGCCGACCTCAACAATCTAGGCTCTCGTATTCGTTAATACGTGCGTCAAGGCCACCTCAATTGTAGCTTGACCAATATTTCCAAGTTGACCCTGCGGACGTCTGTTTCACCGTAGTCTCTCCTCGGTCACTGTAGTCTCTTCTCCAAAATACACCAAGTCCCTGGACTAAGACTTTGTTCCCTTCGTCATCCCAATCGCTGCTTAATTCTAGACTCACACGCTGTCCAGTACTTAATTTATGGGGAACGTAGAGGCGTGAGCGTAGAGCGGTGAGCGGTGAGGGGACAATTTTGACTATTTTATAACATTTTCTTTACAAAATAAGGTACCCTATTACCACTCAATTTTATACTGTACTATTTATAACGGTCTATTTTTAGGGTTTAGGGACCCTAATTCCGTGGTTTGGTGTCTTCTTTAAATGTGGGTCCCACCTCGCAGGTTTAGGTGATTTGCATTATCTTCAAGATTTTATGTGAATATATTGAAATTAGGGCTAATATCATCATTTTGATGAACGGTTTAGTTGGATAAAGAACTATTTAAAGGTTAAATTGAACATATGTTTAGGGTAATGCTCAAAATTGTTTTTGGGTATAGGGTTTAGGGATAAATTAGGGCTGACGTCATCATGAAGATACAACAAAAATTCAACGATAGCGAAGAACCCTAGAGATCCATACTACATCCTCGGATAGCTGCCTCTTATGTAACGCGCTGCTCACACGAGCCCGACGAGGGTCGAACCCGCACCTTCGCTATGCAAACAAATTGTCTTCCCATCCACCTTATGAGATTACATGCAATGTTGACTTCTAGGATTCGTCACTTTTGCCGCGTGTACTTTACTCTACAAATTCTTCTTGAGGGCGTAGCTCATGATTACAATTCATAAACAACTCAATTTAAAATTATTGAGTACTGCGCATGTTGTGAAACAATAATGATAAAGAAAAAAATATAAATGGAAAAAGGTTATATAATTCAATTTTCCGTAATAGAAACTGTCTCATCGTTTCATTTGATGATGTGGACGGTTTGGACATTACGATGGCATAGTGGAGGTCCGGGTTCGATCCCCATCGGGCTCGTTTGAGCATCGCGTTGCGCACAAGGCAGCTATCCTGAGCTAATAGGGTAATAATAAAAGCCCCTATAGACATTGACAAGTATAGAATTTGTTATCACCTAGTAAAAGTAGCAGACGTTTTCATTTTATAAATGTCGTTTTCGAGATAGTGGTTTACACCCAACATACAGATTGACTTTAGAATTCGAAATATGAATTGTATCAAACGGATACTGACATATCATATAAAAGAACATATATATATAAACGTAAAGAAAATCACAATCATGACTAATCTGGTAAGGCCAATCCCGAGAGTTGGCTCTAAACCGAGAAGTTTGTAATAGTGTTACTGACTACAGTAACGAGGACCGAGGACCACGACCGAGGAGCCACGACCGAGGAGTCACGACCGAGGGAACACCAGGGGCACAATTAGGGTTTTATTACAGTATAAAAGAAGGTAGAATTACATAGTGAGACACTTCCATGTTAAACAGAGTTAGCGTCCAATCTCACGAGGCCTGGACTCTTCAGCCGCTGGGCTTGTATCTAACTTATGAAACACGCACTACTGATTTTGCCTTCTATCTTGCATCATCTTGTATGCATGCGCCTTAGTCTATGCTGAAATCGTGTCTATTGTATGGACTTCTCTTTCTCTCACGCCTTTAGCCCTCGTTCTTAGCCGACCCACGCGGTCCTGTGAACACTCTGCGTCTCCTTGGAGCTGATCCACGGATAGCTCGAGACACCGCGCCCGTGGAAGTTAAGGTCTCCAGGGTTATGCCTCGCCTTGGCTGTCCTTAGCATCGAGGAACTCGAGTTGTTACCTAACTCAACGTGGCGGCCTTGCTGCCCTGGGCCAGAGGGAACTTCCCTACTTACTGTGATCAGAGATCACATTTGTGCGGTCGGATTTATCAAAAAAGTCATCAATAATTTTAAATTAGTTTTGCAAGCTTTTCTTTTGAAATTCAATTAAAATTTCCAAATTAACAATTTTTTATTGAAAAAATTTGGTACGAATTTGGAAAAACATGCACTATGTGATGGTATAATTTCCATTATTTAATTCTACTTATTTTGGAAAATCATATTTAAGATCTCACTTTTTGAACTCATAATGAAACTTGACATAAACCAATTCTATGGATATTCATAAAATCACAAGATCTTATTTTGAAGATCCATACGGTACAAATGGTATTCGATTAGCACAAGAATTAAAAAATAAAAAAATGGATAAAAAACATCCGGTACCACAGAAATCACGCTCCTCAAACTCATATGGCGTCCAGATTCTTGATGCCAATGCGTTAAAGGGTTAAAAACTTCCCGGACACTATTGTGGAGGGATGATTGAGCTAGGATTTGGTTTTCATAGGATGTGAATATGGTGGACATAAGATTTTTTCTAGTGTTCATGGAAGTAGTCTAGTGATGCTTTAGGAAGGAGGGCTCCATCACCTTTGCAAATTCATATCTAATTCATTGTTAACTGCAATATTGTGTTTTCACTTTCTTGTCTACCTCTAAAAATTATTTAGAATATTCTCCTCAGCCTTGATTTTTGCTTAGAGTTTAGTTTGATGCTCATAGGGTATTTTACCTTAGATGTATAATATAACAGTGCTTGCTACTTCACTGCACATGATCACAAATCATCGTCTCACTAACAAGAAGTACCAATAGGCAATCATATTAGAGACAATCTTCTGAGAGGAAAATTATCATGAGCAATGGCAAACTAGTGACTATTTTTAGAAAGTAAAAGATTTCAAGATCTATGGACTAGATTTATTTTGGAAATAGAAAGTAAAAGATTTCAAGATCTATGGACTAGATTTATTTTGGAAACAGAGAGTAAAAGATTTCAAGATCTATGGACTAGATTTATTTTGGAAATAGAAAGTAAAAGATTTCAAGATCTATGGACTAGATTTATTTTGGAAACAGAAAGTAATAGATTTCAAGATCTATGGACTAGATTTATTTTGGAAATAGAAAGTAATAGATTTCAAGATCTATGGACTAGATTTATTTTGGAAATAGAAAGTAAAAGATTTCAAGATCTATGGACTAGATTTATTTTGGAACTAGAAAGTAAAAGATTTTAGATAGACTATATTTAAGGCTTGGAGGAGAGAAGGTTTTGGTGGAGATATCTTGTCTATGTTTGGAAGGTTGAGCCTTGTTGAGAGAGGCGTGTGGTTGAGAACGAATTTTTGCTGTTCTGGCGATTTAGGGCTTTTTAGATCTGGGCGGTTGTTGGGGTTTGAACATAAAGTTGGAAGGAAATTCGAAGGTGGAAGCAATGGCAGGCGAGAGGAAGAGGAAGTTGAGTTTGTTTGACGTGGTGGATGAGGCCGCCAGCGGGGCGGAGAAGACAAAAGTTAATGGAGGCCTTGTGGTTAATCCTTACACCACAAGGCCATACTCTGTTAATTATTTTGAGATTCTGGAGAAGCGACGGAAGTTGCCCGTATGGCAACAGAAGGTAGAATTTCTTGATATTCTTGCCAAAAATCAAACGATGATTCTCGTTGGAGAAACTGGTTCCGGAAAGACGACGCAAATTCCACAATTTGTGGTTGAGGCTGGCTACACAACCAACGGAAAGCAAGTGGCTTGCACACAGCCAAGAAGGGTGGCAGCAATGTCAGTGTCTCGACGTGTGGCTGATGAGATGGACGTTACGATTGGAGACGAGGTTGGTTACAACATTCGTTTCGAGGATTGCACTGGTCCCAAGACTATTTTAAAGTATTTGACAGACGGTATGCTTCTGCGAGAGGCTATGACGGATCCCTTCCTAGAGCGCTATAGGGTCA
Organism: Ceratodon purpureus; assembly: GCA_014871385.1. Lineage (NCBI taxonomy): Eukaryota > Viridiplantae > Streptophyta > Bryopsida > Pseudoditrichales > Ditrichaceae > Ceratodon > Ceratodon purpureus. The sequence continues at coordinate 12,426,309 of CM026422.1, read as the reverse complement.
TTATCCTCGATGAAGCTCACGAGAGGACATGGGCTACAGATGTGTTATTTGGACTTCTCAAGGAAGTTCTGAAGAACAGACCTGATTTGAAACTTTTAGTTATGAGTGCTACCTTGGAGGCAAAGAAGTTCCAAGCTTATTTTAATGGGGCTCCGCTTATGAAAGTGCCTGGAAGACTGCATCCTGTCGAAATATTTTACACTCAAGCACCGGAGAGAGATTATTTGGAGGCTGCTATTCAGAGAGTTGTTCAGATTCATATTTGTGAACCACCTGGCGATATCCTTGTATTTTTGACAGGGGAAGAGGAGATTGAGGATGCCTGCAAGAAAATAACTCGTGAGGTTCAGAACCTTGGGGATCAAGTTGGGCCTCTTACAGTGGTTCCGTTATATTCTACGTTGCCTCCAGCTTTGCAGCAAAAGATTTTCGATGCAGCACCGCCACCGACAAAGGAGGGAGGTCCTTCGGGTCGGAAGATTGTTGTTTCGACAAACATAGCAGAAACTTCTTTGACTATTGACGGGATTGTTTACGTGATTGATCCTGGATTCGCAAAGCAAAAGGTGTATAATCCTCGAAATCGAGTAGAGTCATTGTTGGTGTCTCCGATTTCAAAAGCTAGTGCTCATCAAAGGGCTGGACGTGCTGGTCGAACCCAACAGGGAAAATGTTTTAGGCTTTACACGGAGAAGAGTTTCGAGACCGACCTGCAACCACAAACCTATCCTGAGATTTTGCGATCAAATCTGGCGAACGTTGTGCTTATCCTCAAAAAGTTACGCGTAGACGACCTGGTACATTTCGACTTCATGGACCCACCTGCACCGGAGACGCTGATGAGGGCTCTTGAGTTACTGAATTATTTGGCAGCGCTGGATGATGACGGGAATCTGACAGAGCTAGGCAAACTTATGAGTGAATTTCCCCTCGATCCGCAAATGTCAAAGATGTTGGTGGAGAGCCCTAAATTCAATTGTTCCAATGAGATTCTTACCATCACTGCTATGATGTCAGTACCCAATTGCTTCTTTCGGCCAAGGGATGCTCAAAAAGCGGCTGATGAAGCTAAGGCTCGCTTTTCGCACATTGATGGGGACCATCTTACGCTTCTCAACGTCTACTATGCCTACAAGCAGAACGGTGAGGATGCCACTTGGTGCTATGACAATTTTGTCAACGTACGCGCCCTAAAATCAGCTGATAATGTACGGACTCAGCTACTCCGCATCATGAATCGCTACAACCTGAAGATGTGTAGTACAAACTTGAACAGCCGAGATTATTATGTCAATATTCGGAAAGCAATGCTTGCTGGCTACTTTATGCAGGTGGCACACTTGGAGCGTACTAGCCACTACGTCACTCTTAAAGAAAATCAGGTGGTTCATCTACATCCGTCAAGCTGTTTAGATCACATGCCAGAGTGGGTTATATATAACGAGTTCGTGCTTACTACCCGAAACTTCATTCGAATAGTGACGGGCATGCGTGGAGAATGGTTGATTGACATTGCTCCACACTATTATGATATGAGTAACTTTCCTCAATGCGAAGCTAGACGTGTTCTTGAACGACTCTACTTGAAGCGCGAGAGGGAGAAAACGGAGGCCAATACTGGGGAAAGGTATGTTACCAGATAAGATTACAGTTGCCAGGGACGACCTCAGAGCAACTTTCGGAGGCCAAGGCGCTGCAAGGTTATCGGCCGACTTGGTATATAAGGAAGTAGAAAAATCAGAGAGATTAGCCTTTCATTTTGAGTACAGACCGTTAGTGTTTTTAGGACTCAGTTCCCAAAGCATTGTAATGGCTACCTTAGCATCAACACTGAAACCAAGGCCGACAGGCTCTCTTTCTCTCTCTATCGCTAAGCTCTAAGTACATTGGGTGCTTGTTTGCATCTCTCAAACCTAAACTCCCACGCTGTCTCATTGCTTGTGACTGTGTCTTCTTCTTGACGTTACTTAGTGCCTTGTTTTGTGGCTGCTTCCTTAGTCGCAATTTGCCTTCTCCCCTTTCACTGTTCCATTCATTTACTTAGCATTCATCTCTGCTGACCAAGAGACGTCACAGGGCCGACCTCAACAATCTAGGCTCTCGTATTCGTTAATACGTGCGTCAAGGCCACCTCAATTGTAGCTTGACCAATATTTCCAAGTTGACCCTGCGGACGTCTGTTTCACCGTAGTCTCTCCTCGGTCACTGTAGTCTCTTCTCCAAAATACACCAAGTCCCTGGACTAAGACTTTGTTCCCTTCGTCATCCCAATCGCTGCTTAATTCTAGACTCACACGCTGTCCAGTACTTAATTTATGGGGAACGTAGAGGCGTGAGCGTAGAGCGGTGAGCGGTGAGGGGACAATTTTGACTATTTTATAACATTTTCTTTACAAAATAAGGTACCCTATTACCACTCAATTTTATACTGTACTATTTATAACGGTCTATTTTTAGGGTTTAGGGACCCTAATTCCGTGGTTTGGTGTCTTCTTTAAATGTGGGTCCCACCTCGCAGGTTTAGGTGATTTGCATTATCTTCAAGATTTTATGTGAATATATTGAAATTAGGGCTAATATCATCATTTTGATGAACGGTTTAGTTGGATAAAGAACTATTTAAAGGTTAAATTGAACATATGTTTAGGGTAATGCTCAAAATTGTTTTTGGGTATAGGGTTTAGGGATAAATTAGGGCTGACGTCATCATGAAGATACAACAAAAATTCAACGATAGCGAAGAACCCTAGAGATCCATACTACATCCTCGGATAGCTGCCTCTTATGTAACGCGCTGCTCACACGAGCCCGACGAGGGTCGAACCCGCACCTTCGCTATGCAAACAAATTGTCTTCCCATCCACCTTATGAGATTACATGCAATGTTGACTTCTAGGATTCGTCACTTTTGCCGCGTGTACTTTACTCTACAAATTCTTCTTGAGGGCGTAGCTCATGATTACAATTCATAAACAACTCAATTTAAAATTATTGAGTACTGCGCATGTTGTGAAACAATAATGATAAAGAAAAAAATATAAATGGAAAAAGGTTATATAATTCAATTTTCCGTAATAGAAACTGTCTCATCGTTTCATTTGATGATGTGGACGGTTTGGACATTACGATGGCATAGTGGAGGTCCGGGTTCGATCCCCATCGGGCTCGTTTGAGCATCGCGTTGCGCACAAGGCAGCTATCCTGAGCTAATAGGGTAATAATAAAAGCCCCTATAGACATTGACAAGTATAGAATTTGTTATCACCTAGTAAAAGTAGCAGACGTTTTCATTTTATAAATGTCGTTTTCGAGATAGTGGTTTACACCCAACATACAGATTGACTTTAGAATTCGAAATATGAATTGTATCAAACGGATACTGACATATCATATAAAAGAACATATATATATAAACGTAAAGAAAATCACAATCATGACTAATCTGGTAAGGCCAATCCCGAGAGTTGGCTCTAAACCGAGAAGTTTGTAATAGTGTTACTGACTACAGTAACGAGGACCGAGGACCACGACCGAGGAGCCACGACCGAGGAGTCACGACCGAGGGAACACCAGGGGCACAATTAGGGTTTTATTACAGTATAAAAGAAGGTAGAATTACATAGTGAGACACTTCCATGTTAAACAGAGTTAGCGTCCAATCTCACGAGGCCTGGACTCTTCAGCCGCTGGGCTTGTATCTAACTTATGAAACACGCACTACTGATTTTGCCTTCTATCTTGCATCATCTTGTATGCATGCGCCTTAGTCTATGCTGAAATCGTGTCTATTGTATGGACTTCTCTTTCTCTCACGCCTTTAGCCCTCGTTCTTAGCCGACCCACGCGGTCCTGTGAACACTCTGCGTCTCCTTGGAGCTGATCCACGGATAGCTCGAGACACCGCGCCCGTGGAAGTTAAGGTCTCCAGGGTTATGCCTCGCCTTGGCTGTCCTTAGCATCGAGGAACTCGAGTTGTTACCTAACTCAACGTGGCGGCCTTGCTGCCCTGGGCCAGAGGGAACTTCCCTACTTACTGTGATCAGAGATCACATTTGTGCGGTCGGATTTATCAAAAAAGTCATCAATAATTTTAAATTAGTTTTGCAAGCTTTTCTTTTGAAATTCAATTAAAATTTCCAAATTAACAATTTTTTATTGAAAAAATTTGGTACGAATTTGGAAAAACATGCACTATGTGATGGTATAATTTCCATTATTTAATTCTACTTATTTTGGAAAATCATATTTAAGATCTCACTTTTTGAACTCATAATGAAACTTGACATAAACCAATTCTATGGATATTCATAAAATCACAAGATCTTATTTTGAAGATCCATACGGTACAAATGGTATTCGATTAGCACAAGAATTAAAAAATAAAAAAATGGATAAAAAACATCCGGTACCACAGAAATCACGCTCCTCAAACTCATATGGCGTCCAGATTCTTGATGCCAATGCGTTAAAGGGTTAAAAACTTCCCGGACACTATTGTGGAGGGATGATTGAGCTAGGATTTGGTTTTCATAGGATGTGAATATGGTGGACATAAGATTTTTTCTAGTGTTCATGGAAGTAGTCTAGTGATGCTTTAGGAAGGAGGGCTCCATCACCTTTGCAAATTCATATCTAATTCATTGTTAACTGCAATATTGTGTTTTCACTTTCTTGTCTACCTCTAAAAATTATTTAGAATATTCTCCTCAGCCTTGATTTTTGCTTAGAGTTTAGTTTGATGCTCATAGGGTATTTTACCTTAGATGTATAATATAACAGTGCTTGCTACTTCACTGCACATGATCACAAATCATCGTCTCACTAACAAGAAGTACCAATAGGCAATCATATTAGAGACAATCTTCTGAGAGGAAAATTATCATGAGCAATGGCAAACTAGTGACTATTTTTAGAAAGTAAAAGATTTCAAGATCTATGGACTAGATTTATTTTGGAAATAGAAAGTAAAAGATTTCAAGATCTATGGACTAGATTTATTTTGGAAACAGAGAGTAAAAGATTTCAAGATCTATGGACTAGATTTATTTTGGAAATAGAAAGTAAAAGATTTCAAGATCTATGGACTAGATTTATTTTGGAAACAGAAAGTAATAGATTTCAAGATCTATGGACTAGATTTATTTTGGAAATAGAAAGTAATAGATTTCAAGATCTATGGACTAGATTTATTTTGGAAATAGAAAGTAAAAGATTTCAAGATCTATGGACTAGATTTATTTTGGAACTAGAAAGTAAAAGATTTTAGATAGACTATATTTAAGGCTTGGAGGAGAGAAGGTTTTGGTGGAGATATCTTGTCTATGTTTGGAAGGTTGAGCCTTGTTGAGAGAGGCGTGTGGTTGAGAACGAATTTTTGCTGTTCTGGCGATTTAGGGCTTTTTAGATCTGGGCGGTTGTTGGGGTTTGAACATAAAGTTGGAAGGAAATTCGAAGGTGGAAGCAATGGCAGGCGAGAGGAAGAGGAAGTTGAGTTTGTTTGACGTGGTGGATGAGGCCGCCAGCGGGGCGGAGAAGACAAAAGTTAATGGAGGCCTTGTGGTTAATCCTTACACCACAAGGCCATACTCTGTTAATTATTTTGAGATTCTGGAGAAGCGACGGAAGTTGCCCGTATGGCAACAGAAGGTAGAATTTCTTGATATTCTTGCCAAAAATCAAACGATGATTCTCGTTGGAGAAACTGGTTCCGGAAAGACGACGCAAATTCCACAATTTGTGGTTGAGGCTGGCTACACAACCAACGGAAAGCAAGTGGCTTGCACACAGCCAAGAAGGGTGGCAGCAATGTCAGTGTCTCGACGTGTGGCTGATGAGATGGACGTTACGATTGGAGACGAGGTTGGTTACAACATTCGTTTCGAGGATTGCACTGGTCCCAAGACTATTTTAAAGTATTTGACAGACGGTATGCTTCTGCGAGAGGCTATGACGGATCCCTTCCTAGAGCGCTATAGGGTCATTATCCTCGATGAAGCTCACGAGAGGACATGGGCTACAGATGTGTTATTTGGACTTCTCAAGGAAGTTCTGAAGAACAGACCTGATTTGAAACTTTTAGTTATGAGTGCTACCTTGGAGGCAAAGAAGTTCCAAGCTTATTTTAATGGGGCTCCGCTTATGAAAGTGCCTGGAAGACTGCATCCTGTCGAAATATTTTACACTCAAGCACCGGAGAGAGATTATTTGGAGGCTGCTATTCAGAGAGTTGTTCAGATTCATATTTGTGAACCACCTGGCGATATCCTTGTATTTTTGACAGGGGAAGAGGAGATTGAGGATGCCTGCAAGAAAATAACTCGTGAGGTTCAGAACCTTGGGGATCAAGTTGGGCCTCTTACAGTGGTTCCGTTATATTCTACGTTGCCTCCAGCTTTGCAGCAAAAGATTTTCGATGCAGCACCGCCACCGACAAAGGAGGGAGGTCCTTCGGGTCGGAAGATTGTTGTTTCGACAAACATAGCAGAAACTTCTTTGACTATTGACGGGATTGTTTACGTGATTGATCCTGGATTCGCAAAGCAAAAGGTGTATAATCCTCGAAATCGAGTAGAGTCATTGTTGGTGTCTCCGATTTCAAAAGCTAGTGCTCATCAAAGGGCTGGACGTGCTGGTCGAACCCAACAGGGAAAATGTTTTAGGCTTTACACGGAGAAGAGTTTCGAGACCGACCTGCAACCACAAACCTATCCTGAGATTTTGCGATCAAATCTGGCGAACGTTGTGCTTATCCTCAAAAAGTTACGCGTAGACGACCTGGTACATTTCGACTTCATGGACCCACCTGCACCGGAGACGCTGATGAGGGCTCTTGAGTTACTGAATTATTTGGCAGCGCTGGATGATGACGGGAATCTGACAGAGCTAGGCAAACTTATGAGTGAATTTCCCCTCGATCCGCAAATGTCAAAGATGTTGGTGGAGAGCCCTAAATTCAATTGTTCCAATGAGATTCTTACCATCACTGCTATGATGTCAGTACCCAATTGCTTCTTTCGGCCAAGGGATGCTCAAAAAGCGGCTGATGAAGCTAAGGCTCGCTTTTCGCACATTGATGGGGACCATCTTACGCTTCTCAACGTCTACTATGCCTACAAGCAGAACGGTGAGGATGCCACTTGGTGCTATGACAATTTTGTCAACGTACGCGCCCTAAAATCAGCTGATAATGTACGGACTCAGCTACTCCGCATCATGAATCGCTACAACCTGAAGATGTGTAGTACAAACTTGAACAGCCGAGATTATTATGTCAATATTCGGAAAGCAATGCTTGCTGGCTACTTTATGCAGGTGGCACACTTGGAGCGTACTAGCCACTACGTCACTCTTAAAGAAAATCAGGTGGTTCATCTACATCCGTCAAGCTGTTTAGATCACATGCCAGAGTGGGTTATATATAACGAGTTCGTGCTTACTACCCGAAACTTCATTCGAATAGTGACGGGCATGCGTGGAGAATGGTTGATTGACATTGCTCCACACTATTATGATATGAGTAACTTTCCTCAATGCGAAGCTAGACGTGTTCTTGAACGACTCTACTTGAAGCGCGAGAGGGAGAAAACGGAGGCCAATACTGGGGAAAGGTATGTTACCAGATAAGATTACAGTTGCCAGGGACGACCTCAGAGCAACTTTCGGAGGCCAAGGCGCTGCAAGGTTATCGGCCGACTTGGTATATAAGGAAGTAGAAAAATCAGAGAGATTAGCCTTTCATTTTGAGTACAGACCGTTAGTGTTTTTAGGACTCAGTTCCCAAAGCATTGTAATGGCTACCTTAGCATCAACACTGAAACCAAGGCCGACAGGCTCTCTTTCTCTCTCTATCGCTAAGCTCTAAGTACATTGGGTGCTTGTTTGCATCTCTCAAACCTAAACTCCCACGCTGTCTCATTGCTTGTGACTGTGTCTTCTTCTTGACGTTACTTAGTGCCTTGTTTTGTGGCTGCTTCCTTAGTCGCAATTTGCCTTCTCCCCTTTCACTGTTCCATTCATTTACTTAGCATTCATCTCTGCTGACCAAGAGACGTCACAGGGCCGACCTCAACAATCTAGGCTCTCGTATTCGTTAATACGTGCGTCAAGGCCACCTCAATTGTAGCTTGACCAATATTTCCAAGTTGACCCTGCGGACGTCTGTTTCACCGTAGTCTCTCCTCGGTCACTGTAGTCTCTTCTCCAAAATACACCAAGTCCCTGGACTAAGACTTTGTTCCCTTCGTCATCCCAATCGCTGCTTAATTCTAGACTCACACGCTGTCCAGTACTTAATTTATGGGGAACGTAGAGGCGTGAGCGTAGAGCGGTGAGCGGTGAGGGGACAATTTTGACTATTTTATAACATTTTCTTTACAAAATAAGGTACCCTATTACCACTCAATTTTATACTGTACTATTTATAACGGTCTATTTTTAGGGTTTAGGGACCCTAATTCCGTGGTTTGGTGTCTTCTTTAAATGTGGGTCCCACCTCGCAGGTTTAGGTGATTTGCATTATCTTCAAGATTTTATGTGAATATATTGAAATTAGGGCTAATATCATCATTTTGATGAACGGTTTAGTTGGATAAAGAACTATTTAAAGGTTAAATTGAACATATGTTTAGGGTAATGCTCAAAATTGTTTTTGGGTATAGGGTTTAGGGATAAATTAGGGCTGACGTCATCATGAAGATACAACAAAAATTCAACGATAGCGAAGAACCCTAGAGATCCATACTACATCCTCGGATAGCTGCCTCTTATGTAACGCGCTGCTCACACGAGCCCGACGAGGGTCGAACCCGCACCTTCGCTATGCAAACAAATTGTCTTCCCATCCACCTTATGAGATTACATGCAATGTTGACTTCTAGGATTCGTCACTTTTGCCGCGTGTACTTTACTCTACAAATTCTTCTTGAGGGCGTAGCTCATGATTACAATTCATAAACAACTCAATTTAAAATTATTGAGTACTGCGCATGTTGTGAAACAATAATGATAAAGAAAAAAATATAAATGGAAAAAGGTTATATAATTCAATTTTCCGTAATAGAAACTGTCTCATCGTTTCATTTGATGATGTGGACGGTTTGGACATTACGATGGCATAGTGGAGGTCCGGGTTCGATCCCCATCGGGCTCGTTTGAGCATCGCGTTGCGCACAAGGCAGCTATCCTGAGCTAATAGGGTAATAATAAAAGCCCCTATAGACATTGACAAGTATAGAATTTGTTATCACCTAGTAAAAGTAGCAGACGTTTTCATTTTATAAATGTCGTTTTCGAGATAGTGGTTTACACCCAACATACAGATTGACTTTAGAATTCGAAATATGAATTGTATCAAACGGATACTGACATATCATATAAAAGAACATATATATATAAACGTAAAGAAAATCACAATCATGACTAATCTGGTAAGGCCAATCCCGAGAGTTGGCTCTAAACCGAGAAGTTTGTAATAGTGTTACTGACTACAGTAACGAGGACCGAGGACCACGACCGAGGAGCCACGACCGAGGAGTCACGACCGAGGGAACACCAGGGGCACAATTAGGGTTTTATTACAGTATAAAAGAAGGTAGAATTACATAGTGAGACACTTCCATGTTAAACAGAGTTAGCGTCCAATCTCACGAGGCCTGGACTCTTCAGCCGCTGGGCTTGTATCTAACTTATGAAACACGGACTACTGATTTTGCCTTCTATCTTGCATCATCTTGTATGCATGCGCCTTAGTCTATGCTGAAATCGTGTCTATTGTATGGACTTCTCTTTCTCCCACGCCTTTAGCCCTCGTTCTTAGCCGACCCACGCGGTCCTGTGAACACTCTGCGTCTCCTTGGAGCTGATCCACGGATAGCTCGAGACACCGCGCCCGTGGAAGTTAAGGTCTCCAGGGTTACGCCTTGCCTTGGCTGTCCTTAGCATCGAGGAACTCGAGTCGTTACCTAACTCAATGTGGCGGCCTTGCTGCCCTGGGCCAGAGGGAACTTCCCTACTTGCCTGGCTAACACCCTGGAGTTGACCAGCCACGACGGCCCAGCTCTCATGGTGATTGGAGTTCAGACTGGCTAAGTCAAACCCCATGATCAGGCTCTTCCACACATCCCAACTCCCGGGGTTTTAAAGACCCATTTCGCCTTGGACCAAGGTTTACTCCCCTGTTCCACTAAAGCTTCATTTTCACTTCCCCTCGTACTGTCCCTCGGACATCTCCATGGTATTACCCGGCTAACATTTTGGCGACCATGCTGGGGATGGAATGCTGAGGAAGACGAGAACTCTCTTATCTTAAACGACCCTCTCTGACAATGGCCCCAAGAAAGAATGCTGCGGACAAGGCCGCAGAAAACGTCGCGGACAGAACCGCGGACATAGAAGGAAACGCACAGCAAGAAGAAGAAACAAGAGAATTCATACAATGGATGAAGCAGCTGATGACAGATCTGGCTGCCAAGAATGATGCCACGAATGCCAAGCTAGAATTGCTCAGTATTCAGTACCAGAACCTCCAAAGAAATGGACAGCCCGAGGTAATTGCCTCTACACCCCAAGCCGCGGAGGAACCAGGAGAAGCAGTAAGGTCTGCTACCATACCGCGGGAGAACTACACTGCAGCTACATCGCACACCCCGGGGATACCGATACATGCAGTACCCACGATGGTACCTACGGTATCACACAACCCTGGAAATTCCGAGGTCTCGGCCAAGCTCTCCAAGATACCATACCCCGTTTTCGATGAGTTTGGTGATCCAGACTGGCACATCAGACGGTTCAAGGTTATCGCACGAACAAATGGCATCACTGCCACCGCGGATTTACAAAACATTTTTGGTACCACGCTCCAAGGCAACCCCATTAACTGGTACATTGACTTTGAAGCAGAACACCTCCACGCCAGCTGGGAGGACATGGAACGAAGTTTTTTACAGAAGTTCCGAAAACTCAAGACCAGTTCCGAGGTGCTTCGAGCCCTGGGAACAATCACCCAGAGCGGAAACGAATCCGTGGACAAATTTTATGATAGGTTTAAACAGTTGGCTGACAAACTCAGCCAACGACCCCGAGAGGAATATATGAGTGAGTGGTTCAAAAAGGGACTACTTCCGTGGATACAACAAGGCATTGTCATCCGTGGAGTTAAGACCCTACCGGAAATACTGTCTGCAGCCAATGATATTAGTCGGGAGCTGACTGCCTTAAAACAAACTCAAGCCCCGTTGTTACCTATACCCCCGGCAAGGCAGGACGCAAGATTCGTTCTACCGATATGCGGGAGATGTGGGAAAACACACCAAGGTAAGTGCTGGTTTGCAACTAATGAAACCCCGCCACAAAACGGTCGACGCCCGGGAAACACCACGGCGGCAGTATACCCCGAGGAGATAGACGTGGATGCATTCCAGCCAGGACGCACTGATGCGTGCTGGGAATGTGAGGCTCTAGACCACAGACGGAGTCAATGCCCCGTATTGAAACAAAGATGGACCCAAGGAAGATCCACCCAAGGCCCTACCCCCGGACCCCCTAACCCACCTCCCATGACCAACCGCAGGGGCGGCGTGACACTCACCGAGGTTCACGGGGCGGAGGCCAACGTTTTCACAATCACAGTAACCACGGAGGCTGCACAGTCGAACACAACCCCCCCAAACCACGTTGGGAAACGACGGCGGTTGTTCCCTGAAGAGCAAGGGGTACCGCGCGAGCCTGTGCAAACAACAAGCCCGGGGATAACCACCCTGGCCATGGGACATCAGCAATCCATGGGTCGAATTTTGCAGGAAGTACTGGATGAAACAGAAATAACGATCACCTTGTCCAGACTCTTGCAGCTCAGCCCCGAATTACGACAACATATCTCGCAGCCCACGCCCCGTGAAGTCCCGCCCGAAGTTCAACCACAACCCACATTCATCGAAGTTAAATCCACGACGGTAGATGTGGACGCCGCAGTTATACACCTGCAACTGGGAAAACATACACTGACCAATGTGTTGGTCGATGGGGGGTCCGGCGTAAATCTCATGAGCGAGCAACTACGCCAAGCCCTGGGATTACCTCGGCCACGGGATACCAAATTCATCCTGCGCAAGGCAAATAATGCCCCCGTTACACTCGTGGGGATTCTAACCATGGTAGGCATCACGACCCACGGAGTATATAGCCCCGCAACGTTTGTAGTCATTGAAATGCCGGCAAACAGCAATTACCTAGTCATATTAGGCCGACCATGGTTACGCGATATGCATGCCGTCCATGACTGGGCAAATAACAGAATCCACTTACAACATCGGGGAAGGACTGTGGTCAGGGTTGTCATACTGGGCAGGCAGACTGCCCGCCTCGCCCGTCCGATAAGCCTCTCGCCCGCCCAATATGGTCAAAGGGCCGTTGACTTTTACTAGAGGGTAAAAATTTGACGACGTGGCGAGGGCAAGGTGAAAGCGTCGCCACGTGGCCGCCACGTAAGCGCCACGTGGGCTGGGCGGATTCCTCTGGGGCTGGGCGGGTTCCTCTAGGGCTGGGCGGGTTCCCCTGGGCGGGTGCCATATAGGCTGGGCGGGTTCCCAAAAAAAAAAAAAAAAAAAAAAAATTTTTTTTTTTTTTTTTTTTTTTGGGGAACCCGCCCAGCCCCCAGGGGAATCCGCCTAGCCCCAGAGGAACCCGCCCAGCCCCAGAGGAACCCGCCCCAATGCCACGGTGTCTGACACGTCACATCCTACGTGGATTTTTACTGCCAAAATGTTTTACCCACGCGAATTTACAAACCCCTAAAATCATGGAGGCAGGCACGCCCGCCCGTCCGGGACATTTCGCCCGCCCGTTTCGCCCGTCCGATCACCTCAACCCGCCCGATATGACAACCCTGACTGTGGTTGTGCCCGTGGATAAAGGCCAAAATCAACCTACCGTCAATCAGACCAAACCTCGGATAGACACAGAACGGTCACCACATGGATACGAAGCCCTCGTACTCCACGTCCAGCCAAATACAGACCCTGTGATTTTGGAAATTTGGAAATTGGAAATTGGAAATTGATTTTGGAAATTGATTTGTTTAATTTATTTCTCCCTTTCAGATCGGAGTAGGGCGTACTTACTCTTGTGAGAAGATGAGAATGAAGCCTAAGCATCCCGGGATTGATCTTTTGATTGCCGACGTCCCCGACAACTTGGTTGTCCCAATTATCTCTCCCAAATCTATTCCATTCTGGAACAAGCGAGAGACTGACTACTTTGACCACCTCTTTGCTTTTGCTGATTGTCATTTCACAGATGATGCACTTCTTCTAGTCTTTCTTCCCAAAGACCAGGAGGTTGAGAAAAAGCTTGCAAGTAGAAGCAAGATCTATGGTTTCACCCTTGTTTGCGTTTGGTGGGGCATAAATCCCATTCCAATGGCTTCTTCCATCCCGACCGTCAAAGAGGTACTCTCGTTCCTTGATTTCCTTGAGTTTTTGGCTCTAATAATGGAATTCATACTAAAGTTTTGTTTGGACATGTTTTACAGACACGTAGCTTCTACATCAAGGTTTACGCACGGAAGGGGTCTAATTTCCGCACTCGTCGTTTGCAATTTTCGGAGCTCGACATCCTACCCGAAGCACACGATGAATTGACAAATTTCACGACGCCAGATTCGCAGCTTATGCGGCCTAGCGGGCTTCCTTGGCGTGGCTCCCGTGAGAAGGACCCATCTTTTATTCAGTGTTTCGTCGAGTGTCTATCAGACGAGCGTGATATCATTTGCGACTGGAGCCCCAGTACAGGTTCTCTAGCTCTACCGTTCGTTGATCTATATTAATTATAAAACAAATCTTTGCTAATTTTTGGATGCCAACCTGCAGGTGCTTCTGTCATTGCATGCCAACGCTCGAATCGACATCTCATTGCGTTGGAGCCGGACGAAGAAATCTTCGAGGCTGTTTTGAAGCCTTACTCCGAAGCGGTACCGGAACCAGAGGAGCGTGAGGATTCTACTACTGACTCTGATTCGGAAGAAGATGCGGCGCCAACAAAGAAGAAGTCTCGACGCATATACTACGGTACGCCTCAAACCAGCGTTTCAATATCCCTGGAACTAAGTATTTTTTTTTTTTAAATTCTTGTACTGACATTTTTTTCTTGTTTAGAATAATAGGATTCGCAGATCGATTGCAGCGAAACGGCAATGTCTACCTCAGTCCTCCTACTTCGTTTGTGTTACCTTCATATGCCGAGCATATAGCACAGGATTTCATTCGTGCACCATCTCCAATCCTTTCAGATGGCCGGCGTCAGCGTTACCGCTCTACAGTACTTAGATTCATGGATATTGAGGCTGATCAGTGTGATGAGCGTTTCGATACCGGTTCTCCTTGAAATGTAATTGAGATATAGTATTGTTTGTTTCTTGACTTCCTTCTAGCGCCTCTTCTCCATGAGGTGCTCTACCATAGTATATTTCCATATTTTCTATTCATTTTTCTTTCATCTACATGACCACTGCTCAACAGTTTTCAAATCAAATTCAATAGAACAATATTTCATTTTTCGTACGTATATTTGTTTTCTCTTATGTCGCTCTCCATTTAATCATCTCCGACTCATATTTTTTTTAAAGTACGACTACATAGTAGTTTATGAGTGTCACCTAATCTAGACTTGTCAATGTGAGTAGGGGCCCTTACTGACACCCTTATAGCCCAGGATAGCAGCCTCCTGCGCAGCGCGACGCTCAAACGAGCCCGATGGGGATCGAACCCGGACCTCCGCTATGCAAACGCAATGTCTTTCCGTCCATCTTATACGAGGGCACGATGAGACAACTTCTTCGAATGAAAATTGAACTATATAAACTTGGCCATTTCAATAATTGTAGCGAGGTAATTGTAATTCAATGATGATGTCAGCCCTAATTACGCCCTAAACATGAAGACAAAAAAAACCTTGTTAACTTGATAAAAGTGAAGTTAAGTTAATCCTTAATATAACCTGATTAAATGATGACGTCAGCCCTAATTTAACGTACTATGTAAAATAAATTATTCGCCAGTGGGAGCTTATTCCACGGAAATGGGGTATTCTTTTGGCTAAAAATAAACATTTTTGGACCAAAATCAGTGGTAATAGGATCCTTATGTTCCTAAAAAATTTCGAAAAGCGAGCGGTGAAATTCACAAAAAAGTACCAAAAAGTACGCTCTACGCTCTACGCTCATGCTGTAATTTTCCCCTGCTCAACCCCTGTCCAAGCACTGAGCTGAGTTCAGCCAAGCAATTAACCATCTCACCTTGTTTTACAATGGCAAGCCTTGCATTTTCATTAGCAACCGCCACGTTCTCATACATTCTTCTATCTTTTTCGCGTTGATACTCCATCTGCTCAGAGAAAAGCTTCAACTGAACCTCTATCTTGGACCGCTCGAGGTCCCGACTAGCATTGGCGATATCTTGTATCTGCGCAGCCATCACGGCTCCCGTTGACTTGGTTGCTTCAGCGATTACCGTGTGTCCAGAAACACTTTTCCGCCGCACTCCAGTGTTGCCAGGCCGTCTGTTGATTGCAAATTGGGACGTGTCCGAAGAACTTATGACCTGCGGGGACACACCTTATGGCAGCCTACTCGGGCCTGGTCTGGACATGGGACTTGAGTTTGTGTCGGCAGGTGTATGCCTTGCTGATGGAGGTCTTCGTCGAGGAGACATAGGAGGTCGGCACTCGTCTGTGGTGTCCAGTGGCTCGGCTTGAGAAGAGTTCAAAGGGTCTTCGGTCTCGGGCTCACTGTCTGCCTCGTCTGCGAAGTTCTCGAGCTCTGGTGCTGGCCGGCTGTAGTTCCGATCGTTCATTGCTAGCAGGTCCCGTACACGGGGGGGCTGGATCTGAGGTCGGTTACCGAACCAATCGTGAATTTGCTCGAATATATCTTGAGCAAATTGTCGCGGCAGACCCTCGGCTTTGCGATCAGCTGAGGTGAGATCCCAATTTTCAGGTACATTTCTTCCTGTACGACATTTCTTTCAGGTACATTTCTTCCCGCAATTCGTTTATAGTCAGGTAGAAGTTGATTCCACTTCGTCTTACAAGCAGGTCCGTCCGGCAATACAGGAGAGTAGCCGCTTCGCATGACATGTTGAGACACCCGAAGCCACTTCGTTGTGTCCGGTCATGAGGTCACGTCCGTCCACCGTGTCCATTTCCTCCAAGAACATGTTCCGTTTGGCTTCGATTAGGAAATATATCTCCAGGGGCAACCAATTCGGCAGGCGATCCTTCCTTGGGCGTTTAGACTGACTAGCTGTTGCGTTTGATGCAAGAGGCGGGGGGCGAGTTGCACCGATCGTTGGCCGCCTTGGTGCACTCGGTCGATTCTGCGGGGAGCTGTTGAAGGGAAACAAACCTGCAAGCAAAGAAATGCAACGCAAAAATCCTCTATCACATAAACTTCTAAACCCCACCTTTTCTGATATTCTTGCTTTACTACCATCCTATACATAACATGTGTACTTATTGCAGCATCGGAGAACGTTTTGTGGGATGTGCAGGTGCTGTTTTCCAGGAATGAGCATGCAACAATCAAAGAACTACTGAAATGTGCAATGTAAGGTAAATGGAGTCTACTGATGACATCGAACAAACAAAGGGCATGCAGCAGTCGTAAAGGACAGGTACTGTACTTCTTCTTGAACTTCCATTTTGAACCCTTTGCCTTCTCAGTACTTCATCTACCTTCACCATATGTTGGGTGTATTCTAGACATAGAGAGCTACATTGGGCAAGATTTGTGTCTGGCTAAACTTGACCGATTTGTGGGAGTGACTACATGCTAATCGAAAGAGATTTAAGAAATTCTGAGTCCACGAAGTTCAAGTAACGTACCGTCAACGGGCATTGCAGCTGTACGAATTGGAGCAGAAGTCGGTGTGTCAACTTGGGTATCCATTGTATGAACCTGCAGCATATTGCACCTCGATTAGTGACGGGGATGTAGTGAAGTTTGTGAGAATGATATGGTGCTCTGAAACAACAGTGCAACATGAAGGAGACGAGGTCGCAAGGACTACAGCCTTACGTAAGGAGCGATCGGCATTGCTAAAGGTATATGGCTCCTCACTCACATATGGGCACTCCACTCGAATGCTTAAGTTTGTAGGTCTGTTCTGTTTATGTGGTTTTGGGACCGACGATTGTGTGTGTCCATTTCCACAGGTTTTGCGAGGAGTCTGCATGGTGGCGCAGCCGTTCAAGTCACAGCAGAAAGAAACTGCGAGCTTTGTGGCCGCGGCTACAGTGCCGTTCTTTCGTATTGTCCTGTAGATAGGTCTTTTAGATGAAACCGGTGTTCTGCATCTCAGATGTCCCATTTCGAAGATTTTAGTGGCAGTTCTCATTAAGTTAAAAGTAACCCTCACGTCCTATTAAACCGTAAAGTGGATCCATGCTTTCTACTAAATACCGTTCTTATCTGTCGCAACCGGGGCGGCCAGCTAGGATCGGGGCCTAGTTACGAACGCTGGTGGGGACTCCACCGCATTTACCTCACCTAAAAGCGCTCCTCCACCATTAGATAGAGCCAGGTCGGAAGGCACCTTTATACATTGTGGATGCATGCCATGGAGACCTATGTTGGATGAATGTCATGGAGACTTACATGGCCTTAACCGTGCAACGTGGAGGCGGCCATTTTGTGGCCGACGGACAGAACTGATTCTCTGCAGCAGATCATCAATCAACTGATTCTAGGGATGGACTTCATCCATAAATTTTGTCATTGGGTTTATCAATGATTATAACAGAGCATGAAATTCATTTTGAGATCATTAAAGATATTTTCTAACATTACATGTGGTACAAAACTTAAAAGAATGGTAAAAAACAAATCACCACAAAGTGCATCTTCGTAACTTCTTCCTAATTTCATTAAGTCTCAATTTGAGGCAACTAAACGATTTCTTTTCAATTTAAGCTCAACTAATAAAACAAAGCTTACCAAGTCTAGTTTCTACTCCAAATTAAAATTTCAAATATTTCCTAATATCTACTGATTCAATGACAATTTAAATTTACACGCCTATAGGGTCTTTTTCTCAATTTCCAATCGTAGCATGACACGGAACCATGGATTACACCATGCTCTCCTTCAATAAAATGTCCCCTTATTCCAAAAAATTCTTTGGAAATTCACCAAAACTTCAAATCTTCCCCAAAAAATCTGAAATTTTTTGAGCATATGAAATGCATGTAATCACATCTATGAAAAATTAAATAGAATAACATTTTCTCAGTTAAACTGGCAAAATGGAAGATTCACAGTAAGAATTTTTGAGGTTCAGACCACGATCATGGGCTCCGACCTTCTAGGGTTAACCCCTAAAGTGGAAAGGCCCCAAAACTACTAGAAGCCCTCAAAATCACCCTTTTTCAATACAAGATGAAATTTTTTACGGAGTAACTTTTAACGTAAAATCAAGTATTTAACAGTAAGATCCTGTACCTAACTTGTCCATGTATGTGTGTACCGAATCTTAGCTTCAGATTCCTTACCGATTGTGAGATCATAACATTCAAACTTGAAAAAGAAGTTTTTTTCGCTTGTTGCAAAATGGGTGTGAAGTTTTTTGTGAGCCCAAAAAACCAACTTCAAGAGTAAATTTGAATTGTGCCTCTTCACATTCTTGTTCCTAGGTGAGTCAAGAACGGTTGATGCAGCATTAAGATTGAATATCGAAAAGGTGGCCTCCTCAGTTTTATCCTTTCGTATTGTATTACTACCGCTACCGTATACACCTCTAAAATCATTGATAAGGTAGGAACACCCATTCATGACAGCGCCCCATTCTTGACCCCTATAATTTCACCATAAACTGGTTGGGAGTGAATCTAAAATGGACCACAAGTTGACTAAAACTTTACTAGAACCAATGAGATGGAACCAATGGGATGAGAGCGTTGACAAGTTTTGTCCATGTGTTTCTTCTGCCTCCTTTGGGTAAGTCTACAGTTTATGATTAGGTGTCTACAACACCTTCACTTCAAAAAAATTTATAAAATTGCTCATGTGTCCAAAAATTCTGATTCCAAGACCCACACTTTGTCTCCAATTTGCAAACACATTCATGGTTTCACTTCATGCTCTCTGCACTCTCCCTGTTACCAATTCCCTTATTCTGTCATGAATGGGTGCTCCTACCTTACTAGTGAATGTATGAACTGTGAAACACCAAACACCAAATGATAATATCAACAACATGGAATTTAGACTTGTATCAGCACCTACAAAAAGAACATGTGAGACTATTTCTTTCTGTAGTCTCCAAGAACACATACCAAAAAAATTGTATTGTACAAGAACCTCTTATTTGCCTAAAAAAACTCCTATCAAGAGTCATCTTGTAACACCAGAGCAAAAATGTGCTATCCTCATAACCCACACCAACCCATGAACATTCTTCGTTCAAAGACATGCATACCAACGGGAAGTACTTAGTTTCTGAATA
This sequence comes from Ceratodon purpureus, assembly GCA_014871385.1. Taxonomy (NCBI): domain Eukaryota; kingdom Viridiplantae; phylum Streptophyta; class Bryopsida; order Pseudoditrichales; family Ditrichaceae; genus Ceratodon; species Ceratodon purpureus. Next base: position 12,406,816 of record CM026422.1, on the reverse strand, counting down.
TGATGCTCCAATACTGGAAGCAGGTCATTGCTGGAAGTAGAAACACCTATTAAGCCCTTTTCCCATTGGCCGAGCCCAGACGCTTTCTGTCCCACAACAAGTTGCTGGAATAGAGTGAGTGCTGCGTGACTCATCTCAGCCTCGAAACGTGGATTTCCACTACCTGCTGTCTCCTTTTTACGCCTGACAAAGATTATGAACATTATTAGTACCTTTGTGCACTACTCTTACAAGATTAGATTACCAATATAAGAGGACAAAAGAGACCCACGGTCAAAGCCTTGAACTGGGCCCTATCTGTAAATGAAAAGAAAATCAGATGTGCTTTGGAAATGGTCACCATGGCTACTCAAATCCATTCAAGTAGGGTGTCTGAGATAATTCCACTTACGAGCGCCACGAGTCGTCAGCTTCCTGAAGTTTAGGCATGTGAGTGGCCGTCTTTGTCCATGTCCTGCTCTGGGCTAGGGCTCACGCTGCGCCAATTTTCTCGTGGGGCAGGGGTCTCCTCGCCACCATGAGCGTCTGGGCTCGCACTGCGCCCACCACGAATTGGGCTCCTGCTCATAGTTCGACCGTTGGTTGCAGGGCTAACCGACATGCTGCACCACCACCACAACAAGAATTAGCAACTAGACACCTGGGCCTAAACCCTAAACCCTAAACCCTAAACCCTAAAACCTAAACCCTAAACACAAGGATAAAGAAGGATAAAGAAGCTAGTCCATTGCACTAAAGGCACACAAAACAGACCACTGTACAACTGCTTGACCGACCTGCTGTTTGGCCTTGGACTGTTGCTGCAGTTGCGCTCAATATGGCCACGCTGGCCACACCTGTAGCACTTGTCTCTCAAATCAGGTGACCCTCTCCCAAGGCATTCTCGGGCCCCACCATAGGCACCGCACTGTCCCTGATCCATCATCCGCTACAATCACGATAAGTGTCGAGCTCATAACACTGGCCCACCAGCATACAATCTAGCACACAATAATACAGTCACACCTCGATATCTGTTACCTCGATAAGTGTTAAAACTCTATATGTGTTATGGAGATTTCCGCTCCCTTAAAATTAACACTAGGGTCTGTTATGTGTTAAGTCTTATGCAATGTTGTGCTCCCGACTTTGTTAATTTTAGCTCGATAAGTGATAACTTTCTAAAAAAAGACTTTTTGTAAGATCTATAGTTTGGAGGGAGATAATTTTGAGGTCAAGGAATGGCTTCTAGGTGCAAAGTGACTCTAGAAGTCCACTTTAGAAAAAAATTGATCGGTACATGTATTTTTAAGATTTGAATAACCCTTATCAACCTACTGATGAAGAAATTATTGAAATGCTTTCATCCCAACAAGGTAGTGAGCACGAAGACATTAGAAGATCTCGATGAAACTAATCCTCGCAATATAGTAGAAGAGGTTGTGGGCTTCAAAGATGTAAGTAGTGCTCTTCAAACTGTGAAGAAGTTTTTAGAGCAAAGACCTAATGACACCATGTTATCCATTAGGAATATCAAAGCATTAGAAAAGGAAGTAGAATCTTGGCGTGTAGCAGAATCTCGCCAAACTACTATTGATTCATCCTTTCAACGGACCTAGATAAATAATGAATCAATGTTTTGTAATTTCATCCATTTTTTCTATAAATGTTATGTATTTAGCTTTTTAATCACTCTAAGTGTTATTTTTATAAGTGATACAAATCATCGGCATCACCCTTGATAAGTGTTAAGTGTTACTATTCACTAAGTGTTAACAAAGAGTTTGCTCCCAACCGTTAACAGATATCGAGGTGTGACGGTAGCCACTACGGTAGTCTCAATATCAGGTCACTGAGACAATTCCCAAGGGCAGATTCCGCATTAGCCGTAATCACACTCACCCTCCTTCCGAACTCCACAATCAGTCTGTTGCCATCAGAATCGTTTCCGCAATAGTGCCTCGCATCATCAACATCTCGAGCATCAGCGGATTTCCGAACAAAGCCCAAACGCTCTTCCCAGGAATTCCCAAGAGGTGGCCCTCTCCCAAGGCATTTTCGGGGCCCCACCAGAGGCACCGCGCCCCTGATCCATCATCCGCTACAATTACGTGATAAGCTCAGTATAACCAGTATGGTGGATACCACCCAGTCCCCAACTCATTACACTTACCGATCAGCATACAGTCTAGCACAGCAAGGCGAATCCTTGGACAAAGCTTGAAGAGCGTTCGAAGAGCGAGCGTTTGAAGAGCTTTCTCTATCACCTACATTCCAAGAAGCCGTAGTTCTAACGTTGTAGCCAATTCCCTCCCTGCCCCTTGGAATCTCGTTGACGCAAATCGGGAAGAACTCATCCAAGCATTGTTCCCCGGATGCTGCTCCTAGTGGACTCCGGCTTCGGCTTGGGTACGAGAAGGGAACAGATGTAAAGTCGTCCTCGTCGTCCCCGTCTCGAACTCTGCGGCCACTCATACATACATGAACATGAACATACATACAAACAAAGAAACAAGTCTTTCTGCCTCCCCATCTACCTTCCAATCGCGACCACCAGTTCCACCAAATACCTCCATCATGCAAGTAACGCTTAGCCAACCCATTCGCATGATCTGTTTGTCCCCGCCAGATATTGCGAGATTTGCCCCTAGGGGATCGAGAGCGCGAGCGACTTGCCATTGTCCTCCTCTCGAAAACAAGCACTCGACGTCCTCGTCGTATCCGTTAATCCAAACAGCAAGAGCGTGAAGGCACTGATAATCTCCTGCTCAAAAACAAGCACTCAACGTCCTTGTCGTGTCCGCTAATCCAAACAAAAAGAGCGTGAAGGCACTGATAATCTCCTGCTCGAAAACAAGCTTCTCGTTGTGTCTACTAATCCAATCGAAAAAGAGCGTGAAGGCACTGCTAATCTCTTGCTCAAAAACAAGCACTCGACCTAGGGAATACCATACATGCCTCGGACAAAGGTACTAGGGGGAGTTAGGAACGAGGACCGGCTTGTGTCAATACTTGGGCGCCGGTATGGGACACATGCGCCATAGGGGACCGCGGTCATAGCCACCCCTCAAAATGTTCATAAGCAGTACATTTGGGGCGACTCACATGTGCACATGAGTGACATCCATGGCGGGGGGTCCCATATGCAGCACTCTAAGGGGACACATGCGCCATAGGGGACCGCTACCAGAGGCACGGGCAGCGTCCGCAGTTCTTCCATATCCTCAGCCATGGTTGCATTAATCCTCGGCAAAATCCACCTTCATCGCCGAACGATTACATCACGCTTGTACAACCGAAGGATCCGCATAGGCGGGACGGATCTCCATGAACGAAATCGAGAGCCTTCGTGAGACTATGGTGACAAAAGGAGGAAAAGAACACGACAGACGAGGTCCAAAGGTGCACTCAATACGGGGTGGCTATGGCCAGGGCTATGGCTATGGCGCATGTGTCCCCACCTGTAGTATCAGCATCTATATTCCCAAGCAAGAGCGCGTCTCTTCTGAAGGGGGCTACATATTGATGATCAATAGCTAGGGCCTCCACGCAATCGAACTCTTTGCTTTGGTGTAGCCGGTATGGTATTTAGAGCCCGCTTCATCTGAAGCATGGTAAACGAATGTGGACATCAAGGTGATTACCTTTGGCTCCAGCCATCGCACGTATAAAATTGTGGACCAGCTCTCACCGATGCGAATTTCAGGGACTTCCACCAGGCCAACGAAAAGCTCAAGGTTATCCTTACTCTCTGGATCGTCTCCAGAGTTTCTGACAAAAAGCTCTGCTGGGATGATCACAGATTCTGTAGTAGGGGATGTCGAAGTTAGGCCGGCTTCAGTATTTACTGTTGGAGCGAAATAGATTTCTCAGTCTCCCGCTTGGCCGGCGTGACCTGCTGATGAGATGGTAATGCTCACCGGAAAAGATTCCCCAACAAGCCCAGGACTCGAACCTTCCAGAGAGATATCTACAAGAGCCTCGGGCTCCTCGACCTGCATTGTAGGTTTCATGATGATGTTCAGAGAGACGTCACCTCTGAAGGGCGTGCCGAACGAATGTAAATTGCATTAAAAAACTTAAAATCAAGTGTTCACCACGATTCAGAGTATCCTTGAAGCTGACCTGAATGACTTTCTGTCCCGAACTTGCCAATGCAGGATTAGCCAACGGTGGTGCGTCAACTCCAGGCTCGGACTTCCAAAAAGGAATATCCTCCCGAGTACTCACATTTTCCACTTCACAGTGGATTGTTGCATGTGGACCTAAATGAGCCACTACCGCCAAGCATTCTAGTTTCCCACTTTCCTCTAAAAAAACACCCAATGTAAAAGACCTAAAACTGATATCCTTCATCAGGGATACGGTAGATTGTGCAATCATTAAACACATGAAGTAATTTGCGTGAGAACCCGAATTCATGAAGAAATTCTACATTGTACGCACACATAAATTACGATAGCGCAACTACCATCAAGTCCAAATAGACGATAGTTTCAATTGTAATAGAACTAGACATTCTATGAAACATATCTGCAAATGAGACAAGTGCACATGCTCAGAGAGAGGTAGCATAGGATGGACATCATACCTGCAATTACATCGATGGAGATCCTCTTCCATTTCCTAGGTTGCAGCTTCAAGCTTGCCTTTGAACCAGAATCGGAGTCTTCCTCATCTTCTTCTACAATGCTATTCTTTGAAGTAGAGAAGTTGCAAGATGGTTGGTTGAATAAAATCTCAACCTCTTCAAAGACCACAGGTATGGGAAGATGTGTGAGGATCGAAATAGTGAGTCTTGTGACTTTTCCTAACTTCACTGTCTGGCTATAAAACGCAACACAAGCTGATAAAACCATCCGCAAAGGACTAAGCAAGTCAATCTCACGGTGCGCCGGCTGTTCAGATGATAGTGTCATATCTGAGGCACCTTCGCGAGGAGCGATATTACGAGTTTCGCGGAGGAATTCGACTAGTTCCTGCTGGATTTGGATTCTTTCTACCAGACCAAAAGGGTCGATTTCTGAACCAGAAACATAGCCATGGGATAGTGGGACTGAGAAAGGCAAAGCAAGAAGCTCAAAACCGTATTGAGCATATTCTTTAGCCAGTCCCAAGCAGCGGGCACATTCCCGCAAGTACGTAAGCGCAGAACCTACCAAGACTGCCCAACCCTCTTGACGGTACATTCCCACAACAGAGCCGAGAATACGCATAGTAGTAGCATAATTCTTTGCAGAAAAATATTCTCGACCCATGTCACTCAGCAGAAGATGAGTTGTCCGCCCTACCTCCATCAACGTATAAAGTTGGTGAGCTTTCTTGAAAAGGGCAATGGCAGCCATTGGATGGTCGAATGTTTTCTCTTGTAATATAAAGTCCCGCATATACTCGACCTCTGTTGGACTGCCATCCAATCCACGTCAGCGGTAGTCAGCATCAATAATTCAAATCATGATGCATTAGAAAAAACCACCAGCAATCTCATTGACTTTCATTGCAGATACATGACCAATAACCCATGTGTAGTGAACACATTCTAAATATCCGAAGTCCTGAGCCAAGCTTCTTAACCTGACAAATACAAAAGTGCAGACAAAAGCCCCGGCTTAGCGTAGATACTCTACCTTTGAGCATGATTGTCATTTCTTCGCTTTAACAATCTTGGAGCCTGCCCAACATATACAGGAGGCCCAACTTCTTCTGGTGGTCCCGCCAGGACATCGACTGCATTGCTCTCTTCCAATGTCTCAGAAGCCACTAGAGCTGCCTGAAATGCTGTTCTCCTTTTAACCATGTAAATAGCTGCGATCTACAAAACAAGTGTGACAGGCACTTCGAACGTCGATCACATAGCTGAACAACTATCAAAGAATGATAAATAGCCTCTGCTACTTGTATATCGAATTGAATTCAAAACTTTCAATACACGCAGGACAGGTGTTGAGGACCAGACAAAACGCACATGATAGTAATGGGCCGGTTGCAACTCGCGCTCAGATATAACAGGTTGACCTCGCAAGGCTGAATTTGGTGTAGGTGTTACAGACGCTGTTGCCAGCCTATTCTGAAGCAATTCACCAAAAACCTGAAACTGCCTGCTAACCCAAGCCCAGTGCAGGAAGGCTCCTTCATAAGGTCCTATCATTTGCTTATACCATGATGCATGCCCTCGGAACCACCTAACTGTACTTGCCTCAGTCTCTCTACCACCATGAAGAAGTAAATTTGAAATCTTAAAATGTAGCTGCTCAGCAACAGCTTTCATCTCTACCACCCGCTGAACAGGTTGCAGTTCCATGGATGTACTGGATATAACCTGAAAATGAATCCCAAACTTCTAATCAAGATGACTGTGGACTGAACTCTAGACAATCAAATATTTGCAAACAAATTTCTCCGCTTCGACCATATCGGGCCTCCAGCATGCACAACGAACTCCAAAACCATAACCATATTAAACAAAGAAAGGAGCAAGATCACGCGAGACATGAAACTTCCAGGTAAACTGTAAGTGACAATTAGACAAGCTGAAACAAGTGAGAACCTCCTGAAGTAGTGAATACGCTGTTTCGTAAAACTTAAGCGCCGCCACCCAGTCTCCGAAATTCAGCATAAACTGCAATCTGTACAATTTTCAATGTGAAAGGTTGCTCGTCAGTTGATGTGCTATAAATTTGAAAGTACATGCATTTCACATTCAACGAGATCAAGAAGAAACAAGAAAAGAAAGATAGCAGAATGTGTGCGAAACATGTAGATCCTTGAAAAACAAGGTGCAATAATAGAAGAACATGCCTTAAAGTTATATCGCACACTAAGCTGTAACGAGCTATATGATCTCTTCTCAACTCGTAGCTTAACTCTCCGACCTACTTCTCTGTGGAATAAAGTGGCAAGCTCCCCCATTATGCTTCCCAGCCTGCAAAGCCAAAGAGCTTAGTCATGCCTTAGAATCTGATATAGACAGAGTGTATGGAGGACTATAGCTCTTAAGAACGGGCTGCACAAAACCGGCTGAATGAATGGAAAATGTCACCTTGCTAATGAACGCTCGGTTCATGCGTGATAAACACGATACAGTACTTCGCCTCAACTTCAGCACGCTTTCTGAGAGCCGATAAACGTTCCTCATTGACTTCCCCTGCAGCCCCATGAATGAGGAAAGTTAGCGGCAAAACGTAGAAGACACACTCCACCAGAAAGGATCCAATCTTAGCTACGAGACGCATTGCAGTACATTGTTTCCGAGATCAGCAATGTAGGTGAAGAATCCAAACCCTAAGCCCTATCCATTGGCAGACGAGTTCTTCTTCAAATGCTTGAGTGTCTGCTTTTGAGTACATTCGAAAACACTTCCTGGAATTCACGCGTTCGTGAACATTTTGAACGCGAGGAAGAGTTGCACAAAGTGGTTGTTGACTTGCTTTTGCTCATTATCTCATCTAATCTTCACTGCCACTGGCTCTACACAATACATGTCCCAGCTCGAAAATACACAACGAAAATGCAGAGAGAAAAATGATCTAACCTTGACTAGAAGGCTGCACAATTGCCACCACTAATTTGATGTTCCGCCCTCGAAGCACCGCCCTGATCAAGATCACCACATTTAAAACCTAAATTTAGGTCCACATTGATGAAGCGAAAGCTGGCAACACTTCTGGACTAACCCCGGCCACATGGTCAGGAACCGGCTGCTACGCTTGCTTTGAAGGAGTCGAGCATCTTGGTCGTCACACTGAAGAATGAATCTTCTCACCCACTCCGTCTTTTAGAAATAGGGGTGGCAGAGGAAGACAAAAGTAGATGCTTAGTGCGTAAGGGACTAGCGGGTGGGGAAGGGAGCAGCGAAGCTTCGGACGATTGCGCTGGAGGTATTCTTATGGCGCCGCAGGAAGTAGTTACCCAACTTTTTTGGGTTCACCCATTAGTACCATCTAATGCTTTGTCAGTGGGCAAAATATCGGTGCTCTGGCAGAGGTACGGATCAACAAAGATTGCAGTAGATTCAGTGAACAACCAAGTGCAACTTCCAAAGATCGTAGTCGAATCCCCACCCCTGGTTGTCACTTTGGAGTGCCCACCGCATGCTGTTCTTGGTAAGCCTTTCACCATGACAACGAAGGTCCAAAACATGACCAACACCCTTCAGGAGGTTGGTTGCCTTTGCTGTGGTCGATACAACGAGCTTCATTTTCTCAGGTGCGCACAGCGATACAGTCTCCATACTTCCTAGAGGAACTCACCTGCTCTCGTACAAGCTGGTGCCTCTGGCTTCAGGGATTCAGCAATTACCTCGCGTGAAGCTAACGTCGGTTTGGTACGCTGCTGCGTTTCAGCCCTCACCCTTGAGTACCCAATTCGTGTTCCCTGCCACTAGTTTTGATCATACTAGGCATTTTACCGTTGATGAGGCTCTCAGTTCCCTAGTCATCAGTTAGAATAGCAATCAGGTCGTGATGTCCATAGTAGGTTACCATAGCGCGAAGTAGGCTCTCTTTTGTTCATGCTTACACTTAACCTGTGTAATATTGAAATGTGACATGCAACTGACATGCCATGCTCACATTTGTGGTCAGCCTCCGTTCTCAATCCTGTTTCGTGAGATTTTGTTCCGAGTGACTCGTGAGTACTTGTGGATCAGATACGATTTTGGCTAGATTGCCGTATGCTAGGTTGTTATGGCCATTTACTACATACGCATGATAATACTTCATAGAGTGAGGAGCATTGCTTCTGTCTTATGTTAACGTTTTGAAGAAGAGGAAGATAACTTGTTGAAGATGAGGAGAATAACCCTTTGAGGATAAGAAGCATTCGGGACATTTTTTGGGCGACCAGATTCTAGTCGCTTGGATATTTAGGGGTTAAGATTACATAAACTCGTTGGAGCTCATGAATCGTTACATGCAAAATCTTACATTTCTTTAACAATCTTATGCAAAATGTGAATGTTCTCAAAACATGTGACTTCTAGAAAAATGACACTTGCAACCATGTCAAAGAAGCTTCTCCTTATGAAATGGAGGGAGCCATCTCCTGCTTTACACAAGGAGGCCTTCAGGGGGTTGATCGGAATAAGGGCCAGTTTATACTTGGGGCCGGATTAAGGGTCGGCCCAAACTCTTCAAATTTCAATGAACAGATTGCTCGATTCTTTCAAATTGGGCCCAAGGTTTTTATACAAGGGCCCAACCGGAATTTTAATTTATCCTATGTGGCATTATTTTGGAGCTAAAATGTTTGGCCCTTAATGATGTAATTGAGACAAGGTTTCCCATGTCCCGAAATCCCAACTTGGATCTAAACTTTGGGCCAAATTGGGGGTTGGAAAAACGTTGAATCCGACCCACTCTCTGGCTAGCTCCAGATTGTGTATAAAGTAGGCCTAAGGTAGGGATTGAAACCGCGGAACGGATGACTCATATAAGAGATTAGAAGGTTGAACTACCCAACAATCAACAATTGAGGTGAACATGCCTATTCCCCGCATTTAAGAAATTCTCATAATTCCGCACATTCTCAATGGTTGATTCTCTCTATGATCCTTTCTCTTGTGTTTTTGAGATAAACAAAAGTTTAACTACTAAATCAAAGTAGGCAACAAAAGAGGGATGATTGTAAATGGTCTCTCAATTAGGAAACATGTCACATGAAATTGATTCTTAATTTTTTTGAGATGTTACTTGCTCCAAACTAAAACCCCAGAGTGAAGTCATGCTCACTTTTGGTGAATATTTGGATCTCATGCTCTCTTTATAATTTGTGTGGAACATGGTTTCTCTTTCCGTGGTGCCATGACCTCTTTTGATATAAGAGAGGCTACTCACCTTGTGTTTGGGCTACATTTGGGATAACCTTAACAAGACTGTATATTTTTTCCTTTTGCAGTGAAAGGAAATACATAAAAGAAAAGAAAAATAATAATAAAAATGAAAAAAAAAAAAAAAAAAAAAAACAAATGAAGATGAATAATATTTTTTGGTGTTATCGAATAGTTGTAGTTGAGGAAGAGTATATGCCTACTATTTAGCATAAATTGGCCTAGTGTAATATGTGTCATAAAAATATAGTTTAACCCCTAAAGATTCTTAAAAGCCAAAATGTTAAGTATCCAATTTTTCCCTCAATTTCATACATCACTAATTATTTCAAGGGAAAATGTGATACATGTCGGTGTGTGATTGGTTAAAAGTAATGTGTACTTCTCAAATTTCAATATATAAAGTCAAATTTGACAATAACTTGTTCAAAACTATTGGACACATACAATAGCAAATAAATGTCGCACCTAACCACTTTCTGTAATGTTTTATTGGTTAGATGTGGATATTTGAAGTTGAAACCTCAGTAACTCATAAAGTTTCCATGGGTTTCTACAAGAAACCATTTCGATCACAAAAATCATAACTTGTCAGTTTTAGGTAAAATCAAAAGTAATGATTTAGTATTAATATTTAAAAACAATAATACTACATCTTATATCATTATAGATTATGATCCACCACGGTGGTTGGTGGTCACCTTAGCAAGTTGAAGGAGGTGTGACATTACATAGGTAAGAAGTAAAACATTGAAGAGGTTAACCCCAAAGTGACATGAGAAATCCTGCTAGTTTTCTTCCACTGGAAACCGTTTCCAGTGTAATATTTTGGAGCTAAAATGTTTGGCCCTTAATGATGTAATTGAGACAAGGTTTCCCATGTCCCGAAATCCCAACTTGGATCTAAACTTTGGGCCAAATTGGGGGTTGGAAAAACGTTGAATCCGACCCACTCTCTGGCTAGCTCCAGATTGTGTATAAAGTAGGCCTAAGGTAGGGATTGAAACCGCGGAACGGATGACTCATATAAGAGATTAGAAGGTTGAACTACCCAACAATCAACAATTGAGGTGAACATGCCTATTCCCCGCATTTAAGAAATTCTCATAATTCCGCACATTCTCAATGGTTGATTCTCTCTATGATCCTTTCTCTTGTGTTTTTGAGATAAACAAAAGTTTAACTACTAAATCAAAGTAGGCAACAAAAGAGGGATGATTGTAAATGGTCTCTCAATTAGGAAACATGTCACATGAAATTGATTCTTAATTTTTTTGAGATGTTACTTGCTCCAAACTAAAACCCCAGAGTGAAGTCATGCTCACTTTTGGTGAATATTTGGATCTCATGCTCTCTTTATAATTTGTGTGGAACATGGTTTCTCTTTCCGTGGTGCCATGACCTCTTTTGATATAAGAGAGGCTACTCACCTTGTGTTTGGGCTACATTTAGGATAACCTTAACAAGACTGTATATTTTTTCCTTTTGCAGTGAAAGGAAATACATAAAAGAAAAGAAAAATAATAATAAAAATGAAAAAAAAAAAAAAAAAAAAAAAAAACAAATGAAGATGAATAATATTTTTTGGTGTTATCGAATAGTTGTAGTTGAGGAAGAGTATATGCCTACTATTTAGCATAAATTGGCCTAGTGTAATATGTGTCATAAAAATATAGTTTAACCCCTAAAGATTCTTAAAAGCCAAAATGTTAAGTATCCAATTTTTCCCTCAATTTCATACATCACTAATTATTTCAAGGGAAAATGTGATACATGTCGGTGTGTGATTGGTTAAAAGTAATGTGTACTTCTCAAATTTCAATATATAAAGTCAAATTTGACAATAACTTGTTCAAAACTATTGGACACATACAATAGCAAATAAATGTCGCACCTAACCACTTTCTGTAATGTTTTATTGGTTAGATGTGGATATTTGAAGTTGAAACCTCAGTAACTCATAAAGTTTCCATGGGTTTCTACAAGAAACCATTTCGATCACAAAAATCATAACTTGTCAGTTTTAGGTAAAATCAAAAGTAATGATTTAGTATTAATATTTAAAAACAATAATACTACATCTTATATCATTATAGATTATGATCCACCACGGTGGTTGGTGGTCACCTTAGCAAGTTGAAGGAGGTGTGACATTACATAGGTAAGAAGTAAAACATTGAAGAGGTTAACCCCAAAGTGACATGAGAAATCCTGCTAGTTTTCTTCCACTGGAAACCGTTTCCAGTGTAATATTTTGGAGCTAAAATGTTTGGCCCTTAATGATGTAATTGAGACAAGGTTTCCCATGTCCCGAAATCCCAACTTGGATCTAAACTTTGGGCCAAATTGGGGGTTGGAAAAACGTTGAATCCGACCCACTCTCTGGCTAGCTCCAGATTGTGTATAAAGTAGGCCTAAGGTAGGGATTGAAACCGCGGAACGGATGACTCATATAAGAGATTAGAAGGTTGAACTACCCAACAATCAACAATTGAGGTGAACATGCCTATTCCCCGCATTTAAGAAATTCTCATAATTCCGCACATTCTCAATGGTTGATTCTCTCTATGATCCTTTCTCTTGTGTTTTTGAGATAAACAAAAGTTTAACTACTAAATCAAAGTAGGCAACAAAAGAGGGATGATTGTAAATGGTCTCTCAATTAGGAAACATGTCACATGAAATTGATTCTTAATTTTTTTGAGATGTTACTTGCTCCAAACTAAAACCCCAGAGTGAAGTCATGCTCACTTTTGGTGAATATTTGGATCTCATGCTCTCTTTATAATTTGTGTGGAACATGGTTTCTCTTTCCGTGGTGCCATGACCTCTTTTGATATAAGAGAGGCTACTCACCTTGTGTTTGGGCTACATTTAGGATAACCTTAACAAGACTGTATATTTTTTCCTTTTGCAGTGAAAGGAAATACATAAAAGAAAAGAAAAATAATAATAAAAATGAAAAAAAAAAAAAAAAAAAAAACAAATGAAGATGAATAATATTTTTTGGTGTTATCGAATAGTTGTAGTTGAGGAAGAGTATATGCCTACTATTTAGCATAAATTGGCCTAGTGTAATATGTGTCATAAAAATATAGTTTAACCCCTAAAGATTCTTAAAAGCCAAAATGTTAAGTATCCAATTTTTCCCTCAATTTCATACATCACTAATTATTTCAAGGGAAAATGTGATACATGTCGGTGTGTGATTGGTTAAAAGTAATGTGTACTTCTCAAATTTCAATATATAAAGTCAAATTTGACAATAACTTGTTCAAAACTATTGGACACATACAATAGCAAATAAATGTCGCACCTAACCACTTTCTGTAATGTTTTATTGGTTAGATGTGGATATTTGAAGTTGAAACCTCAGTAACTCATAAAGTTTCCATGGGTTTCTACAAGAAACCATTTCGATCACAAAAATCATAACTTGTCAGTTTTAGGTAAAATCAAAAGTAATGATTTAGTATTAATATTTAAAAACAATAATACTACATCTTATATCATTATAGATTATGATCCACCACGGTGGTTGGTGGTCACCTTAGCAAGTTGAAGGAGGTGTGACATTACATAGGTAAGAAGTAAAACATTGAAGAGGTTAACCCCAAAGTGACATGAGAAATCCTGCTAGTTTTCTTCCACTGGAAACCGTTTCCAGTGTAATATTTTGGAGCTAAAATGTTTGGCCCTTAATGATGTAATTGAGACAAGGTTTCCCATGTCCCGAAATCCCAACTTGGATCTAAACTTTGGGCCAAATTGGGGGTTGGAAAAACGTTGAATCCGACCCACTCTCTGGCTAGCTCCAGATTGTGTATAAAGTAGGCCTAAGGTAGGGATTGAAACCGCGGAACGGATGACTCATATAAGAGATTAGAAGGTTGAACTACCCAACAATCAACAATTGAGGTGAACATGCCTATTCCCCGCATTTAAGAAATTCTCATAATTCCGCACATTCTCAATGGTTGATTCTCTCTATGATCCTTTCTCTTGTGTTTTTGAGATAAACAAAAGTTTAACTACTAAATCAAAGTAGGCAACAAAAGAGGGATGATTGTAAATGGTCTCTCAATTAGGAAACATGTCACATGAAATTGATTCTTAATTTTTTTGAGATGTTACTTGCTCCAAACTAAAACCCCAGAGTGAAGTCATGCTCACTTTTGGTGAATATTTGGATCTCATGCTCTCTTTATAATTTGTGTGGAACATGGTTTCTCTTTCCGTGGTGCCATGACCTCTTTTGATATAAGAGAGGCTACTCACCTTGTGTTTGGGCTACATTTGGGATAACCTTAACAAGACTGTATATTTTTTCCTTTTGCAGTGAAAGGAAATACATAAAAGAAAAGAAAAATAATAATAAAAATGAAAAAAAAAAAAAAAAAAAAACAAATGAAGATGAATAATATTTTTTGGTGTTATCGAATAGTTGTAGTTGAGGAAGAGTATATGCCTACTATTTAGCATAAATTGGCCTAGTGTAATATGTGTCATAAAAATATAGTTTAACCCCTAAAGATTCTTAAAAGCCAAAATGTTAAGTATCCAATTTTTCCCTCAATTTCATACATCACTAATTATTTCAAGGGAAAATGTGATACATGTCGGTGTGTGATTGGTTAAAAGTAATGTGTACTTCTCAAATTTCAATATATAAAGTCAAATTTGACAATAACTTGTTCAAAACTATTGGACACATACAATAGCAAATAAATGTCGCACCTAACCACTTTCTGTAATGTTTTATTGGTTAGATGTGGATATTTGAAGTTGAAACCTCAGTAACTCATAAAGTTTCCATGGGTTTCTACAAGAAACCATTTCGATCACAAAAATCATAACTTGTCAGTTTTAGGTAAAATCAAAAGTAATGATTTAGTATTAATATTTAAAAACAATAATACTACATCTTATATCATTATAGATTATGATCCACCACGGTGGTTGGTGGTCACCTTAGCAAGTTGAAGGAGGTGTGACATTACATAGGTAAGAAGTAAAACATTGAAGAGGTTAACCCCAAAGTGACATGAGAAATCCTGCTAGTTTTCTTCCACTGGAAACCGTTTCCAGTGTAATATTTTGGAGCTAAAATGTTTGGCCCTTAATGATGTAATTGAGACAAGGTTTCCCATGTCCCGAAATCCCAACTTGGATCTAAACTTTGGGCCAAATTGGGGGTTGGAAAAACGTTGAATCCGACCCACTCTCTGGCTAGCTCCAGATTGTGTATAAAGTAGGCCTAAGGTAGGGATTGAAACCGCGGAACGGATGACTCATATAAGAGATTAGAAGGTTGAACTACCCAACAATCAACAATTGAGGTGAACATGCCTATTCCCCGCATTTAAGAAATTCTCATAATTCCGCACATTCTCAATGGTTGATTCTCTCTATGATCCTTTCTCTTGTGTTTTTGAGATAAACAAAAGTTTAACTACTAAATCAAAGTAGGCAACAAAAGAGGGATGATTGTAAATGGTCTCTCAATTAGGAAACATGTCACATGAAATTGATTCTTAATTTTTTTGAGATGTTACTTGCTCCAAACTAAAACCCCAGAGTGAAGTCATGCTCACTTTTGGTGAATATTTGGATCTCATGCTCTCTTTATAATTTGTGTGGAACATGGTTTCTCTTTCCGTGGTGCCATGACCTCTTTTGATATAAGAGAGGCTACTCACCTTGTGTTTGGGCTACATTTAGGATAACCTTAACAAGACTGTATATTTTTTCCTTTTGCAGTGAAAGGAAATACATAAAAGAAAAGAAAAATAATAATAAAAATGAAAAAAAAAAAAAAAAAAAAAAAAACAAATGAAGATGAATAATATTTTTTGGTGTTATCGAATAGTTGTAGTTGAGGAAGAGTATATGCCTACTATTTAGCATAAATTGGCCTAGTGTAATATGTGTCATAAAAATATAGTTTAACCCCTAAAGATTCTTAAAAGCCAAAATGTTAAGTATCCAATTTTTCCCTCAATTTCATACATCACTAATTATTTCAAGGGAAAATGTGATACATGTCGGTGTGTGATTGGTTAAAAGTAATGTGTACTTCTCAAATTTCAATATATAAAGTCAAATTTGACAATAACTTGTTCAAAACTATTGGACACATACAATAGCAAATAAATGTCGCACCTAACCACTTTCTGTAATGTTTTATTGGTTAGATGTGGATATTTGAAGTTGAAACCTCAGTAACTCATAAAGTTTCCATGGGTTTCTACAAGAAACCATTTCGATCACAAAAATCATAACTTGTCAGTTTTAGGTAAAATCAAAAGTAATGATTTAGTATTAATATTTAAAAACAATAATACTACATCTTATATCATTATAGATTATGATCCACCACGGTGGTTGGTGGTCACCTTAGCAAGTTGAAGGAGGTGTGACATTACATAGGTAAGAAGTAAAACATTGAAGAGGTTAACCCCAAAGTGACATGAGAAATCCTGCTAGTTTTCTTCCACTGGAAACCGTGTCCAGTGTAATATTTTATTTCTCCTCAGAGGTCAATACTATGCAAAATCCACTTGTACGATACTGTTCCGTACTTGTATGGTATAGTCTTGGAAAAAAATCAACCGTTGATCTTGGATTCTAATCTTTTTTTTGAGATTAGACCAAGAACACGGTATTCGGCAAAACCGCTCATGAACAAGTGCGGTTTTTGCTCATCATTTTATGTGAGATGATGTGGAAATGAATGACTAACTTTTGATATTAGAAAAAACTTTAAGGCAATTTAAAACCTCTAGAAAAATTTATCAATTTGCAAATTATTTTCAACTACTATTATTTTGGAAATAAGTTTCCATTGCAATTTGCTCAATTGTACTCTGAAAAAGAAATATACATTAGTATTATATATATAATGATTTTAATACATGTATAGTTGCACTATATCTTCATAGTGAACAATACTATATATACTAAACACTCATACATAAATGGTTAACGAACACTTGAATTAATTGAGTATCTTTGTATTGCCATGGTGTCATTGTACTCGAAACATTTTGGACAAAAAATTGTTCTAAATTATCATCCTATCGGGTGTCATGAAAGGGGCTTCACTGACAATAATCATTATAATAAAAACTATATACAAACTATCTCTAACTACATTACGCTACTATAATCTTGGTATTAATAAGATAGCCTCTTGTCATTGTCGATGTTCGTCCTCCTTTATTGTATATATCCAAGGCTGGAAAACAGGGACAATAGCTTGATAAGTAGAATAACCTTGGAATTGACCTGGTAAGAAAGATATCATTCCAACCAAACCACATGCATAGATGCAATTAACCCCTAATGTCCAAAAGAGCCCTAACAGGGTCGTTTCGACTTTGGTCAGGCTCACAGTTACTAAATATAGATCACATGAAGTTTAAACTTTTTGCGGATTGTGGAGTTTTCCCATTCCTTTCCAAAAAGTCATTTCACGCTTCAGAATTCCTCATACTTTAGGAGATATTCACGGTCAAAGTTTGAAAACACTATTTGAAAACTGCCCAAAACTGCCCAAACTGCAGTATATGCTTATTTTTTCTCAAAATCTGCCCAAAATCAATTAGATAGCAGGAACTTCAAAAATTCAACAAAATTTGAAATCTTACTTTTTTTTCAATTTTTGATTTTTTGAGTGTGTAAATAAGGTTCTAAGGCATCATCTCACCGTTCGGATTTCCAATCCGATATTATTTCACATGCCTTTTTTATTGTCAAAGATCGGCCTTTGTATTTGAATTTCAGCATACCTCCATGCTAAAAATCAAGCATTTCTATAGGTTTTATAGGTCCTATTAAGGGTAAAAATTATATGGAAGTAATCCTAGCTCACTTAGGAACAAGGCATTGAAGAGACGCAATTCAAAAAAACTCTTCAAATTGGTTTTTTTGGCTCACAAAATACTTTTAACCCAACATGTAACAAGGGATAAAAATTTTTTTTTCAACTTTGAACATTACGATCTCACGATTGGGGAGGAATTTAAATCTCAGATTTGGTATACACAAACGCATACAAGTTAGGTACTAGATCCTACGGTTACATACTCAAAAATTTGTCACAAGTTAAAAATTTCCACCTTGCAATGAAAGAGGGCTAATTTGAGGCTTTTTGGTAGTTTTTAGGCCTTACGACATTAGGGGTTAAATTCTATAGTATGAACAATATCCTTTAATCTAAATCATATGCATAGATAATCTGAAATATCCTACTTCTTTCCATATATGGCTATTTGTAGACAATAAACTATTGTTCAATAGTCAAATATAGTTGCATGTCTATGCATAATAAGAACCATAGAGTGATTAATCCCCAAACATCCCAATCTATTTTAACCGAAAAAACACATTTTCAAAGAAAGTGTCACATATGGAAATGAAGGTAATTTACTCAAATCTCAACTGTACAATCTTGTAATATACTTATTTTAGGTTATGAGGGCCAAATTTTGAGTCAAGAGGCCTCATAGATTGGAAGATCGTAACGTATTAGTACTATTACAAATCACAAAATTTTATCTTTTTCACTTTGAAGTGAAAATGCTACCAATAGACTTATTGCAATGAAAAAGAAAGGTGTGCACCTTCATCTCGATTACATCCTTCAACAAGAAAACAAACATCAAAATAAAAAACATGTGAAAATTTTATTTGCATAAAATAATGGCTTTGCAATGGTGAAAACCGCCTAAAAATTTACAAAGGAAAAAGAGACTAAAACTAGACCCCTTGCACCAAAATGCATATTATGTATTCCTCACATTTTGGATGAAGCTAAGGTTAGTACCACATTATAAATTAGATCCAAGGTTGGAATTCAAGCCAACAAACAAAGTAGAAATCCAAAGTGGATGAAGGAGAAATAACTCCTCAAAAACAAAGAATTCTTTCAACTTTTTCGGCATAGGAACAACTCCAAATGCAAATCCAATACCAAAATCATTAAAATTAAAAATCTTGTAACTACAAGGTTGTTGGATTTCATCTTCATGAAAAACAAGATTGGATTTCACATAATTGGCTAGCAATGGTAAAACATGCCCCATGCTTGAAAACTCAAAAACAAGAGTTGCCTGAACTAAAATGAATGCCATTGATTCATAATTCATTGTATGGGTTGCAATATTTACCACACAAAGTAGACTTGATTTGAGATTCAAGTAATTTTATCCAAAACAAACTTTGGATGAATTAGTTATGGCTATTTAAAGTTTGTGCTTGCCATCCAAAATATCGTTTTCTTACATTCGGAACATTTAGGAGTTAACCTTTTAACGCCGAGGAGGCCTAGAGTGGGTCGTTTCACGTCCTTCACCTCAATTTACATCAAATTCATTGCAAATTGACCTTTGAGGTTGTTTGAACAAATACACCTAAATCTTATATGAACAGTTTCCAATCATCTGATCATAATTTGGAGTTGTATAACTCTTGTAACACTTACGAATACAACTCAAAATACATCAAATACCCCAAAATATAATGAATACGATAAAATATATTATATTATATTTCACAACATATGGACATTGATCTTATTTTAAAATTTTAATCATAATCTCTTTTCAATACATTCTTCATTTTTTGGTGAGTATTGATCTCTCTTCTTATCTTCAAAACTTCTCGTTTGATCCATATAATTTTGGAACATTTTTTGTACAATTTCAAGCATACTTATGTAAAACAATCACGTATGGAGCTTTTTTTCACATATGATATGTCAATGCAAAACTATTGACATAGTGCACAAGTGAGCCAAGTCCATTTAGAGTAAAATAATTTTTGCAAGAATTTATTGATGATTAAGGTAGTACATCCTCCAAGGTTCACAAATTTCACTACTAGTATACAGCTGCTTTGAGCATTATAATTATTTCAATCAATCGTTGGATGTTTGTGCAACTTCTTGCAACAGTTGAAGTCATGATTTGAGTTTAATTTTGTAAAGTTGGGTACTTAAATAAAGTATTCAAATTTCATCAAAATTTCATCAAACGCAAAAATCATAAGAAAACAAGTTTCCGTCGGACACACTCATCGGCGTTAAAGGGTTAAGGTAAGAAGCTAAATTGCATCGAAGACGGCAAAAAAACTAATTGCATTTTTGTCATTATGGTTGTCCTCCTCAAAAGCTGGTCTAAACAATCAAATCCAGCAGGCCATAAGTACAGCGAACAAGGTTGCGAAAAGGATACGGTTGCAAACAATTAAATGCATTCAATAGTCAAAAATATTAACCCCTAAATTGGAAAAGAGCCCGAATCGGGTCGTTTGGGGTCTGGTCAGCCTCTCATTTACTATATTTAGCTTGCATACAGTTCAAACCTTTTGCATGTTGTAGAGTTTCTCCACACCTTTCCGAAAAGTCATTTCATGCTTCAAGATTCCTCATACTTTAGGAGATATTTGCGGTCAAAGTTTGAAAACACTATTTGAAATCTGCCCAAAATTGCCCAAACTGCGGTATGTGCTCATTTATTCTCAAAATCTGCCCAAAATTGCCCAAACTGCGGTATATGCTCATTTATTCTCAAAATCTGCCCAAAATCAATTAGATCGCAGAAACTTCAAAAATTCACCAAAAAATGAGATTTTACTTTTTTTCAAGTTTTGTTTCTTTTACATGCAAATGAAGATTCAAGGCATGATCTCACCGTTTGGATCTTTAATCCAATTATTCTTCACATGCCATTTTTATTGTAAAATAGGGGCCTTTGTATTTGAATTTCAGCACACCTCCATGTGAATAATCAAGCATTTCCTTAGGTTTCATAGGTTGCATGTTGATAAAAATTGCATAGACATGTTCCTAACTCACCTAGGAACAGGAATGTGAAGAGATACAATTCAAATTTACTCCTAAAGTTGGTTTTTTGGGCTCACAAAAACATCACACCCATTTTGCAACAAGCGAAAAAAACTTTTTTTCTAAGTTTGAATGTTATGATCTCACAATCGGTAAGGAATTTGAAGCTAAGATTCGGTACACACATACATGGACAAGTTAGGTACAAGATCTTACGGTTAAATACTCGATTTTACGTCAAAAGCTAAAAGTTTTCATCTTCTAATGAAAAAGGGTAATTTTGAAGGCTTCTGCCAGTTTTGGGGCCGTTCCACTTTAGGGGTTAACATGGTAAAATGCATCCACGGTATAGATGTAATTAAACACCCTTGATTGAAGCACTTACTCTAACGACGCCAGTGAAATTCATCATCTGCACCCACAATCCTCGAGCATCGTTTGCAAAGAATTAAGTTACACATGAGTGATGCTGTTCAAATGAGGAAGCAATGGCAAAATAATTGGTGACCTTTACAAGCCGGGAGCATGGGTTGCAGGACTTGTGTGTCCACCAAGCAGTCGACTGTCATTGGTATAGTGTCCATCCTCGAAAGGGGAGAGTAGTAGTGTCCCAGAAACCATTTGTCCTGTGGGCATAGGGTCACTGGCACTACGAATAGACACTTTATTCACGCTGGCCCCTTCTTAGGGACTGGAGTTTTTATTTTTATTTTTTTTTTATTTATTTTTTTTTTCGACTGTCATTGTAGAAAGCTAATCTCCTCCAACATAATCGTCAGAGTAAACAATTTCAACCGACCTTGAGTACAGGAAAATTGGCAGCAAAAATTGTAGCATTCCTACTGCAACCCACTGCAATGTGAAGGAAGGTCCTGTACATGAAAGATCCTTAGCTCGAATTGTCTCGAACCGCAAATAGTACTTCTCCCTTATTCGTCCAGGCTCTAGACGCCATAAACAGAAATCTTTCAACAATATTGTATTGTTCACGTTTCGACGTTCTGCCAGGAGTGAGGGAAGCGGGAGAGTTCCCTTGTTCCCATCAGGGAGAGGTCTGCGGGCGCAAACCTCTGCACCTCCCCTCGAGGCACATGTCTGCGGCCGCAGACCTCCGCCCTCTTCTGCAGTATTGATTATAAGTGTCTTTGCTGCGCCTAATGGAGGCCTTTTTTTGATGTGATTCGGTAACTGCACTCCGAGCATTAACAATCGTTCGGAAGTTCGAACAACACTAGTACCTTCCTGGAAACATGAGATATAGCATCAGGAGGAGTCTGTATAGTACCTCAACATCGGCAGCAGCGACTCTGAGTAGACACGCTGGAGGCCTCCGATGACGCCTCCCTTTGTTAGCCGCTGAGATTTGCCGAAGTGCACGTCGCTTTGTATTCCCATCACGAATTTACATCACCACCAAAACGATGCTTATGGTGTTCGTATTTTTTGATATTGTGTTTCAGTATTCGCATATAATCTGAAGTGTTGCAATGCTGCTTGCTATCTAGGTTTTCGAGACTCTGAGATCAGCTGAGAGTGAGACAGAAGCATCATCGCAAAACCCTAACTTCGAGGTTCCGATCTTGCTTCTCAACTGCACGTCTCTCGAGTTCTTCACCATTTCAGCGAACAACCTCACGAGGTCTATTGATTCTACGGTCGACTACTTGGTGAGGCTCCGAACGCACCTTGACATGTCCAATTCTCCGGCTTGATCACTCTCGCAATCGGCAACCTCCAGGAGCTCATCGGCTTGAATCTGTCCCACGACGCTTTCACTGGCAGCATTTCGGTAAGCCTCCGCAACTGCACGGCTGTAGGAGTGCTTAGGGCGGTGCTTAACGCAAACTGGTTATGTATACTCGACTTGCTCCGTAGCGTAATCTTCTCAGTACCTTAAGCCACCAAGAGCACTGACAAAAACTAAAACCTCTTCAGTCGCCACATTAACGACAAAAGTTATAATATTACATCATATAAATTGGACATGCGTTCAATGGTAGTTCGGAAACGAGTCTTTCTCATTCGACCGGTTCAAGGTAACAAGATTGAGTGGTCAGACTGCGACCATGTAAAGCTTTTACGCTGCAAGTCAAAATACTTTGAAATCGATCTGAATGCGTCTGCGTTAGAAAGACGAAACCGCCGTGCCAAAAGA
This sequence comes from Ceratodon purpureus, assembly GCA_014871385.1. Classification (NCBI taxonomy): domain Eukaryota; kingdom Viridiplantae; phylum Streptophyta; class Bryopsida; order Pseudoditrichales; family Ditrichaceae; genus Ceratodon; species Ceratodon purpureus. Next base: position 12,384,010 of record CM026422.1, on the reverse strand, counting down.
AGAAACGGAGGGGTGAAACGGGCAAAAAGGGGAAACTATCGTTCCAGGCAAGAGGGCAAAGTTGAAGGTGACACTTTCCACCGCAGCGATAGCGTACGAAGTCCTGGCAGGGAGCACTAGAAACAAGCACCGCTTCACGTTCGTCTTGGATATGCTCAATCATAACCTCGGTAGGAGCCTCCTTAAATCGTTGCGAGTTGCGACTGTTGCGATATTCTTTCGCAGAATGAGGTGGAGGGGATTATTACAGGTAATATTGGTAATCTGCACAACCTCACGAAGCTGAACTTGTCGTTCAACAAGCTCACAGTCTCCATCGCGAAACCCTAATCGTGAAACCCCGGTCACCAAAATCGCCATAATCACAAAACCCTTTTTGATTTCCGTTTTCACAAAAAATATCTTTTTTTTGAGTTCGCTCAGCTCTGATTTAATAAATTTAGATTGCACGAAGTTGAAACCTTTCGTAGGTCGTAGAGTTTTTCCATATCTTTCCGACCATGTGTACTCCAAAATTTCTCATACTTTAGGAAGCCAGAGTTTGAATACACTACTAGGGCATGTTGAAATCTGCCCAAAAATACGTTATATGCCCATTTATCTTCAAAATTTGCCCAAAGTCAATTAAATTCCAAGCAATATTAAAATTTTATTAAAAATTAAGGGTTGATTTCTTTTCAATTTTGTTTTTTGTACATGTAAATTAGGTTACATGGCATGATTTCACTATTTGGATTTTCACTCCAATTATTCTTGACATGCCTTTTTTATTGTCAAAGATCGGCATTTCCTTTGTGTTTGAGTTTCGGCACACCCTCATGTGAAAAATCAAGCATTTCTATAGGTTTTATAGGCCCTATAAGGGTAAGAATTATATAGATGTGATCCCAACTCATTTAGAAACAAGATATTGAAGAGCCTTAGTTCAAATTCACTCTTAAAAGTGGTTTTTTCAACTCACAAAACACTTCAAACCCATTGTACAAGTAAGGTAGTAGATCTTACGGTTACATACTTGAAAATAAGTCAAAAGTTGAAAATTCTCATTTTGCATTAAAAGGGTAAATCATGCAAATAGTGCCTTGAATTAAATCCATGCTCCACTCACATACGTGATGCATGTTTTACGAGATAATTGTTTTCATATTTTCTTCTAAATTACATTGCACAAAGATTGCAAAAGTGTGATAAGTCTCTAATTTTTTTTGTAGTGGCATACTAAACCTAGTTTATCTATGTATAAAAAGAAACGAGACAAATATTTGGGGTAACAATTATCAACTCACTCCTTGCACAAAGTAGAAAACGTCTAAACTCTAACGATGCTGGAAAAAAAAAATTGCTTCAACTTTCAATGTTATGATCTCAAAAATAATGGACATCCACTTATTGAAATTTGACATGGTACTTATGATAGTAGTTATTTCATGAAATTATAGTTAAATGGTAGAAAATTGCAATTATGGGTTTTTGAACTAGGAAAAATTCAAGATTATTACAGTCTAAAAGATTCAACCATAAAAAGTTACATAGTGTATAAATGAATTGGCATTCTTATATTCTTATAATATAACAACATATATACTTGAGATTATTTATTTTTACTATAATTGCACAATGTGAAGTACTCCTTTAAAATTAATTTTGCAATCATTGGGTAATACAATGTACCATTGTAAGCATTTGGAAATCTATTTTGACCAAAAAATTTCTAATTAGAATCTAGGAGTATAGAGTTTTAAGTTGAGGGCATTCATGTAACTTCTAGTGATCTCAAATATTTGGAATTCATTATAATTATGAAAAGATAGGTTTGATAAAACATTACATTAATATGTTGTAAACTCATAGAATCATAAATAAATAATATGCTTGTAAGTTTTATAAAATATATATCCTCAACTATAAAGTTGAACATATATTTTAAAGTGTTTCATTAATTTTTTATCAATGTTTTTTTTGTAGGAGTAATACCAATGTTTGTGAATTTTAAGGCGTGACATTGAAGGGGAGTATTTGGAGGTACCACATATGTTGTACAACACATTGGTCAATGAAAAACAATACAAACTTATTACAACCTATACTATATAATAGTTGTTCTTGACTAGAAAGGTAAATCTCTTAAAAAAAACCTCTATTGCTAGTACAAATCATTTTTGTTGTTCATATTATTGTGTTCTTTTACTTTTATGGAATATTAAAAAACATAATACAAATTTGTATGGTTGTCTATTATCTTTCTTAAAATGAAAAATTATAGATTTAAGATCCCTCTGGTATAATCAATTTAGGCACTTTAAATCGATTGAAGGTTACACAAGTAATATGGTAGTCCAACTTTAAGTAAGGTTGCCTGCTATTTTGATTTTTCAGGAATAAGGACCCTCTCGATTTCTGAAGATGACCAAGGCATGTGGAGTCACAAATATAGAAACTGCCTAAAACGAATAAGAATTTTCTCTTATGAGCCGTCAAATTGGGTGGACTAAGATAAAACAATCACCTCATGGGTTCCATCTCCAAAAATGAAGACTCGTATGGTTGAAAAAACCATTGTGCAGATGGAGATATTCATTCCAAAAGCAATGACATTTCATTTGTTGGAGCACAATCAAGGCAAATCAATCCCAAACAACAAACGATGAACAAGTTGACACAATGCACATGCGACTGAAGACAATGACTTTGAGAAGCTCTAAAATAGTATACAAGTTTTAGCAATAGTATATATATGTATAAATATGTATATATATGTATAAATATGTATATATATGTATATATATATGTATATATATATATAAATTTATATATTAAATGATTTTATTCTAGTTCTATTAGGTGTTGATATTCCATTGTGTATAGTACACATATATATATACATATTTTTGTATATATAAAATTATATATTATTGAATATTTTATTAAAATTTTCTAATCTAAAAATGTTTTAAACTATGAGATGTATGTAAGATTGGAAGTATTGTATTTATTCTCGGTTGCATTGATAAAAAGTGCAATTTTTGCCAATAATTTTTTGAAACCTCTAGTTTCACATATACTCATGAGGGAGGGAGCAAGTGCGGTTTTCAAAGGCCATGGGCGGTTTTCCTCTATACCATGTTCAAGGTGCATGTAATGTGCTAGAGGATGTGAAAATGGGGCTTTGAAATGCTCCAAGCCACTTTCAGAAGCTTAGAGTGCGGATTCAGCTCCCGATGTTGTCTACATGAAAGGAACATACAAGATGGAGAATCACCTCATCATATAAAACATGCAATGGGTTGTTGTACAGAGGGGCCTGAATAGAGGTATGTCGAGCACGTTCGATTAGGGGGTTATTGTAGAAATAAATGGTAGTAAATAGAAATACATCGTTCAAGGTAATCCATTTGGTTCATTGCAGTGAGCATGGTCTTCTACACATTGGGAAATTTGTGGCCCATTTCACCGCAGCGATGGTAATCTACAAAGCTTTGTGGCTTGCATGGTTTTGCTGGTGTTTTGGGCTATTTGCCAAAGGCGAATTGCACTCAAAATTGAATATAAAATTAATACATTCTCTTATGACAATGGTTTTGGTCTTGCTGGAAAGATTCGTCATTCCCCACAATTTCTCCTTTGCAAGTTTTTGCATTAACCCTCAGAACCCATTCAAATTTGTAGCCAAAAATCGAAATGGACACTTTTTGTCCTCTGTGACACTTTGGGGTTAAAGGGGATTTGTATGGGGGACACATGTACATTCTAGTTTTGTAGAAAAAAATATAGTTTGTTGGGGATGGCTTTAGCATATAAGGGCCGCTTTACACAAGGGGCCAAACCATTAATGGGGCCAATTTATGGCAAAATCTTCTCATGTGATTGGTCCATTTATTGAAATTGGCATGAGGGGCCTTACATGGGGAGTCAAGGCCAACTTTTTGAGATCATATTTTCATGGGTGGGGACAAGTTATGACACGGCCCGCGCTCCAAAAATTAGGAGCTACAAGAATGAAAGGCCAATTCATGGCCTTGGGGCCGTTTCTTGATTTTATTAAAAAATTTATTATTTCACTTAAATATTTTAGTGAGAACAAATCAAAAGCATCTTATGTAGCTAAATATACGATTTAGACCCATGACCTTGTGAGTTAGCCCCATGGCCTTGTTTTCCTTCTTCAAAACGAATTCAAGAGCTTTACACATGGGGGAATTGGCCCCTACTTTATTGTTTTTATAATGTGATCTCCAAGCAACCCATTGAGGCAAATGGACTCAAAATGTGAAGAAATTGGCTTGGAGATTTGTTTTGTTTGCCTTGACTCCCCATGTAAAGAGACTATTAACCCCTAAAGTGGAAATGAGCTCGAATGGGGTCGTTTGGGGTCTCGTCAGCCTCTCATTTACTATATTTAGCTCGCAGAAAGTTCAAACCTTTTGCAAGTTGTAGAGTTTCTCAATACCTTTCCAAAAAGTCATTTCATGCTTCAAGATTTCTCATACTTTACAAGATATTCACGGTCAAAGTTTGAAAACACTATTTGAAATCTGCCCAAACCTGCCCAAACTGTGGTATATGCTCAATTATTCTCAAAATCTGCCCAAAATCAATTAGATCGCAGAAACTTCAAAAATTCACCAAAAATTGAGATTTTACTTTTTTCAAGTTTTGTTTCTTGTAAATGCAAATGAAGATTTAAGGCATGATCTCACCGTTCGGATCTTTAATCCAATTATTTTTCACATGCCATTTTTATTATAAAATAGGGGCCTTTGTATTTGAATTTCAGCACACCTCCATGTGAATAATCAAGCATTTCTTTAGGTTTCATAGGTTCATGTGGGTAAAAATTGCATGGACATGTTCCTAACTCACCTAGGAACAAGAATGTGAATAAGCACAACTCAAATTTACTCTTGAAGTTGGTTTTTTGGGCTCACAAAAAACTTCACACCCATTTTGCAACAAGCGAAAAAAACTTCTTTTTCAAGTTTGAATGTTATGATCTCACAATCGGTAAGGAATGTGAAGCTAAGATTCGGTACACACATACATGGACAAGTTAGGTACAAGATCTTACTGTTAAATTCTTGATTTTACGTTAAAAGTTTAAAAAATTCATCTTGTATTGAAAAAGGGTGATTTTGAGGGCTTCTAGCAGTTTTGGGGCCTTTCCACTTTAGGGGTTAACCCTAAAAGGTCGGAGCCCATGACCGTGGTCTGAACCTCAAAAATTCTTACTGTGAATCTTCCATTTTGCCAGTTTAACTGAGAAAAAGTTATTCTATTTAATTCTTCATAGATGTGATTACATGCATTTCATATGCTCAAACAATTTCAGATTTTTTGCGGAAGATTTGAAGTTTTGGTGAATTTCCAAAGAAATTTTTGGAATAAGGGGACATTTTAGTGAAGGAGAGCATGGTGTAATCCATGGTTCCGTGTCATGCTACGATTGGAAATTGAGAAAAAGACCCTATAGGCGTGTAAATTTAAATTGCCATTGAATCAGTAGATATTAGGAAATATTTGAAATTTTAATTTGGAGTAGAAACTAGACTTGGTAAGCTTTGTTTTATTAGTTGAGCTTAAATTGGAAAGAAATCGTTTAGTTGCCTCAAATTGAGACTTAATGAAATTAGGAAGAAGTTACGAAGATGCACTTTGTGGTGATTTGTTTTTTACCATTCTTTTAAGTTTTGTACCACATGTAATGTTAGAAAATATCTTTAATGATCTCAAAATGAATTTCATGCTCTGTTATAATCATTGATAAACCCAATGACAAAATTTATAGATGAAGTCCATCCCTAGAATCAGTTGATTGATGATCTGCTGCAGAGAATCAGTTCTGTCCGTCGGCCACAAAATGGCCGCCTCCACGTTGCAGGGTTAAGGCCATGGAAGTCTCCATGGCATTCATCCAACATAAGTCTCCATGGCATTCATCCAATATAAGTCTCCATGGCATTCATCCAACATAAGTCTCCATGGCATGCATCCAACATAAGTCTCCATGGCATTCATCCAACATAAGTCTCCATGGCATGCATCCACAATGTATAAGTCTCTATGACATCCGTAGTTTATAATAATGTTCATGATAATACCGTAGGCAAAAAGGCAGCTTGGGCACTGTTTTGCCTAATAATGAATTAAAATGGAAAAAAAATGGTTAGGTAATTCAAAAAATTATGTCTCAAAGTTGGGCAGTTTTTTATTATGATTAAGAGATAGATAGATTGATAGAAACTCCGGTTCCTTTGTAAGGGGCCGGCGTGAATGAAGTGTCTGTTCGTAATGCTAATGACCCGAGGCCCACCGGTCAAGGGGAATTGGAACAATACTACTCCCCTCCTTTGAGGGTGGACACTATAACTACGCTAGTTTCTAGCTAGTTACTAGTGCCTTGAAAATACCGGACATGGTATCCCCCCAAAGGGCTTTGAGGTACCCATACAACAAGGTCCAAGGACCTCTAACCATAGTTGGGTGGACTATGTTGGTGAGCATCACTGCCGGCGTGGGGGGTAGAACCCACGACCTCCTCATTGAGGACCATGAGCCCCAACCATTAAGCCAAGTCCAGTGGTGCCTTATTATGACTAATTATGAGTTAGGCATTCAAGTTGTGGAGAACATGTTTATGTTTGTGTCATCTATGGAGCATCTGCCAAGTTCATGACGCGTTAAAGTCACTGTAGAACATATTTGGTAATGTTCTACTAGATTTTGCCACATGCCACTTGAATTCATGTAATTGTAAAACACGTTTTGTACTATTTTGCTAGATTTTGCCACATACCACTTGAATTCATGTAGTTTTTGGCAGTACGATAATTTAATTTAATTGTTTTTAGGAAAACAAATGCAAGAATTTCTAGAAATTTAGGCAGACTTGTAATTAATTATTTTTTACCTAAGTTGCTAGTTGCCTACAATACATAACTAGTGTAACTCATTGCAACTTGAACTTTCCACTTGAATTCAACCTCGTCACATCATATTACATTATTAGTGTGCCCAAATCAGTAGTATAGTTTAGGCGCACCAAACTAAAAATATCAATAAGATAACTTTAAATGTATAATTCCTGAACCACAAAATAACAAGAACATACCTTTAGTAAACTTCCAATGTCCATTTTTAAGGTAAACTTGTTTATACCTACATGTATATCAAAAGAAAGTACAAATAGTATATAGTGATATTAAATAAAAAAATTAGCATCAGCTGTCATAATCTTGGTAACCTCACTGAGTAATTTCATATCTTGCTATTTCTCATAGCACAATATAAACCTCAACGACTAAAGTAATTAGGGTCTGTATAGCCTAAGAGCAACGTTTTTTTTGCAAAACTCATATTAGTAATTGAAGGTGACCTGTATATTTAAGTCTTAGCCGTAAAATCATGCAATAAATATATTGTAGATGTTGTAGATCAAATATGGAGTCTTGAGGCCACATAAATTGCAAGATTGTAATATATCTACACTCAAAATAGATTATCAGATTTCATCATTTTCACTTTAGAGTGAAATTACCAATATCAAACCTATGATATTCAAAACATTTTGGCTCAAATGATTGCCTTGGAGTGATCAAAATTTCCTCAATTTACCAATAAAAAAGAGTTTAAAACTAGACCTCTTATATGATGAAGGAGATATGGCTCCTTAAGGTCCACGTGTTTTTTCGGTTTTTCCAAGGTAGAAACATCATTGCAAATCTTGTATCAAAGTTATTCTAATAAAAAATCTTCATGATCTTTATGATGTTGATTGCATGTGGCAAAAAACTCATATTGAAATAAGAGATTCTCAACCCTGGGGAGGCTGTCAAAGTTGAAAGTTGTGAAACGATTCTCTTATTTGTTTCTCATAGCTTACTACACTTGTTGATACATTTGGAATATAATTTTTTTTTTTTGTGGTTCTTTTGGACTTGAGTTTTTTCACATGTGTAAAAAACATAAAGATGTTCCTACTCCAAAAATTACATTTCAAAAAAAAAAAAATCTTCAATCCTCGTGAGGGTGTCAAAGTTGGCAGCTTTGAAACATTTCTTATAGCTATCCCTTGTTAATAAATCTTGAATATATTTTTTGTATCAATCGTCTAGCTTCGAAATTTGGTACACATGTTGTCAACATAAAAATGATTTTGTGTCTAAAATTTCATGTTTAAATAACAATTTTCTAGCGCTCTAGAGGGTGTCAAAGTTGGCAGTATGGGCACTATCCCTAGAATTGCCTAAGGTGCGAATTTCGGTGTCACCCCATTGTACTAAAATGCATCATGCCTTTAAAACATCTTGGATTGAATTAAGCTTTTTACCACAAGAATTAGACTTGCATTGGAATCGAGCCAAAGAATGAATGCTAAAATTGGATCATGGAAAAAGCACATAGACCTCCTCAAGGACGATGCATTTTTTTAGTTTTTTAAACGTAGATACACCATTAGAATTTAGCACCAAAATTATTCCAATCAAATAACTTCTACCTAAATTTCTTTTGAACTTCAACCTTAAATCACACTATCGTGATGGAAAAATATTTCATGAAAGACTGATTCTTGATTTAGAAAGTAGGCTTGGATTAGCAAAACATGCCCCATGTTTAAAAAAGCGCAATCTTTTAAAACCGGCACAAGCATGCCAAAACTTTAGAACATCTTAGATCGAGATAAGGCTATTACAGGATAAAAATAGACTTTATTTCGAATCCAGTGCAAAAAAAATAATTGATGAAGAAAATATGACTCTTCAAAGTTTTGGGTTGTAATTCAAAATGACTAAAATTGATAATCTTGTGCGCAATTAAGGGTTAAATGAAAGCCACATCTACACTTGGTTGGGAATAGGTGCACGGACACGATTAGGTGCCTATATCATTGTGTAAGGTGATGGTGTTTATAGTGTTCATCCCATAAGGAGTTAGTAGTCCTACACCTTTGATATTATGGGCACACTAGTATGTACCCGTGTCCTTCGGACACACGCGCAAAAACATAAAAGGTTGTAATTATCAATATGAGTTAAGAATAATATGTACTATAATTCAAAAAATAGCTATGTCATTCAAATGTTTCCCTTGTCCCTTCATCTCCCTCATCCTCTTGGCTCCTCTTGTCCCCTCGCTCCCCTTGCCCCTTTGTTTAAGTGACCAAAGGACCATTTCAACTTTTTGTTCTATTATATATATATAATAGCGGTACCCGTCGTTTTGACAGTTTGAATCGGGGACGGAAAAATCGGTAATTATATTTTTTATACCCATGTTATTGTTGGCATGAATAAAATGTTGATAAAATAAAATATATGTTGATGAGCTACTTACATAAAAATTCTTACTTAGGGTCGCTTTACACTATGGACCAAGAGCCAAGACCATGGAATGCTAAAATCATTTATTGGAGAGTAAAACGCTCTTGGTCCCATTTGGCTTTACACTAGCTTGAAAAAAAAAAAAAATGACCACTAACTTTGACGTCCCCAAAGTCTACTAAATTATGCGTAGTGGATAATGTTTTCATGGTCTTCTAGATTATAGTTGAGTCGAAGCAAATGCCTCGACTCAACTACAATCTAGGAGACCATGAGGCTCAAAAATCATTGATTGGCTAGTGTTCAATTATTTTAAGAGAAAGGAGGAAAAAGGGGAGGGTAAAAGAGAGAATGATGCGGATTTATATTAGAAGATTGAGCTTGAACTTGTCTCGGTCCAAATCCACTTTACACTACAAAGAGTGACCGAACCACTTAAAATTGCATTTTTGATTTTTCATGGTCAGGACCAAGAGCCGTGACCATGAAAATGATTTCATTTTCTTAGTCATGGCTCTTGGTCCATAGTAAAGCGACCCTTAATTATGTAAAGTAATTGCTGTATTGTTAGGTTTAAGATTTTATGATTTTTAAGGGAGGGCTTCCCGAATGGAGACCGGCTCCTGGAATGGTGAAGGGACGAACTACGCAGATCCCTCGTGGCAAAAGGCCGACAGGGCGAAATGCCAAGTCGACATACCACGTGGACAGGGAGGTCTCACCCAATCACGAGTCGTCTCCCTCGGTCGGGCCGCGAATGCAGCTGCAGGCAAGCAGGCAGCGCCGCAAAGCAAAGCACCCCAACGATCGCCAGACCTCTCTCACTCTTTTTTCATGCAAGCATCTCGCGCCCCCAAATCCCCTCAGTCTGTACCTTCATGCAATGCACTGATCGTGTTTTGAGGGTTTGGGTTTATGGACCAGCCTTGGATTAATGACCGATTCTCGCTTTTCGGATTCGTGTAACTTCACGCAATTTGGTACGTTCAGCGACGAGGGTTTGGGTTTTCAGGGTTGGTCAGGAGTGAACAGATTCATGGCTCATGTTTTTATGGAAATTCGTGTTTCATAGGCAGGGGTGGCGTGAGCAGAATTTTCAAGGATCGAGGCGGACACTCGGGTCTATGTGCGGCGGAGGGGTTCTCGAGGCGATCGATTGCCAGAGGTAGGTCATTTCCAATTATTGAGAATTGAGCCAGACAGTTCCCTAATTGACTACTGTTTCGTTCAATGTGAGAATGAAGTAATATTTTGTGTTACAGGTCGAGATTGATTAGATTGCGGAGATGAATTCCTGGGAAGGCATACTGGACGCCACATTTGTGCCTCTTGGAATGATCTTCCTTGTCTCGTAGACGTCGAGGATTCAGAGAATTTACGGACACGAGCTTCGAGGTCGCAACAGCAGAGTGTCTCGTCTCAGAAATCCCTACCAGCGACAAGGAGGAGACGGTAATCTCGTCCGAAGAATCTTTCTTAATCGTCCTGTTAAGTCCACCCTGAGTGATGGCGCTGTAAAATAGCCTCGCGAGCTTTCTGAGGAGCTGATCGTTTGATATCTAGGCTTTAGACTGAAGACAAGTTGACTCGTCTTTCCAAGGCCTAGTTGATGTTCATTGGGTTGCGCTCGCTTGCGCAGGACTCCCTTGACCGATTCTCGCTTTTCGGATTCGTGCAACTTCACGCAATTTGGTACGTTCAGCGACGAGGGTTTGGGTTTTCAGGGTTGGTCAGGAGTGAACAGATTCATGGCTCATGTTTTTATGGAAATTCGTGTTTCATAGGCAGGGGTGGCGTGAGCAGAATTTTCAAGGATCGAGGCGGACACTCGGGTCTATGTGCGGCGGAGGGGTTCTCGAGGCGATCGATTGCCAGAGGTAGGTCATTTCCAATTATTGAGAATTGAGCCAGACAGTTCCCTAATTGACTACTGTTTCGTTCAATGTGAGAATGAAGTAATATTTTGTGTTACAGGTCGAGATTGATTAGATTGCGGAGATGAATTCCTGGGAAGGCATACTGGACGCCACATTTGTGCCTCTTGGAATGATCTTCCTTGTCTCGTAGACGTCGAGGATTCAGAGAATTTACGGACACGAGCTTCGAGGTCGCAACAGCAGAGTGTCTCGTCTCAGAAATCCCTACCAGCGACAAGGAGGAGACGGTAATCTCGTCCGAAGAATCTTTCTTAATCGTCCTGTTAAGTCCACCCTGAGTGATGGCGCTGTAAAATAGCCTCGCGAGCTTTCTGAGGAGCTGATCGTTTGATATCTAGGCTTTAGACTGAAGACAAGTTGACTCGTCTTTCCAAGGCCTAGTTGATGTTCATTGGGTTGCGCTCGCTTGCGCAGGACTCCCTTGACCGATTCTCGCTTTTCGGATTCGTGCAACTTCACGCAATTTGGTACGTTCAGCGACGAGGGTTTGGGTTTTCAGGGTTGGTCAGGAGTGAACAGATTCATGGCTCATGTTTTTATGGAAATTCGTGTTTCATAGGCAGGGGTGGCGTGAGCAGAATTTTCAAGGATCGAGGCGGACACTCGGGTCTATGTGCGGCGGAGGGGTTCTCGAGGCGATCGATTGCCAGAAGTAGGTCATTTCCAATTATTGAGAATTGAGCCAGACAGTTCCCTAATTGACTACTGTTTCGTTCAATGTGAGAATGAAGTAATATTTTGTGTTACAGGTCGAGATTGATTAGATTGCGGAGATGAATTCCTGGGAAGGCATACTGGACGCCACATTTGTGCCTCTTGGAATGATCTTCCTTGTCTCGTAGACGTCGAGGATTCAGAGAATTTACGGACACGAGCTTCGAGGTCGCAACAGCAGAGTGTCTCGTCTCAGAAATCCCTACCAGCGACAAGGAGGAGACGGTAATCTCGTCCGAAGAATCTTTCTTAATCGTCCTGTTAAGTCCACCCTGAGTGATGGCGCAGTAAAATAGCCTCGCGAGCTTTCTGAGGAGCTGATCGTTTGATATCTAGGCTTTAGACTGAAGACAAGTTGACTCGTCTTTCCAAGGCCTAGTTGATGTTCATTGGGTTGCGCTCGCTTGCGCAGGACTCCCTTGACCGATTCTCGCTTTTCGGATTCGTGCAACTTCACGCAATTTGGTACGTTCAGCGACGAGGGTTTGGGTTTTCAGGGTTGGTCAGGAGTGAACAGATTCATGGCTCATGTTTTTATGGAAATTCGTGTTTCATAGGCAGGGGTGGCGTGAGCAGAATTTTCAAGGATCGAGGCGGACACTCGGGTCTATGTGCGGCGGAGGGGTTCTCGAGGCGATCGATTGCCAGAGGTAGGTCATTTCCAATTATTGAGAATTGAGCCAGACAGTTCCCTAATTGACTACTGTTTCGTTCAATGTGAGAATGAAGTAATATTTTGTGTTACAGGTCGAGATTGATTAGATTGCGGAGATGAATTCCTGGGAAGGCATACTGGACGCCACATTTGTGCCTCTTGGAATGATCTTCCTTGTCTCGTAGACGTCGAGGATTCAGAGAATTTACGGACACGAGCTTCGAGGTCGCAACAGCAGAGTGTCTCGTCTCAGAAATCCCTACCAGCGACAAGGAGGAGACGGTAATCTCGTCCGAAGAATCTTTCTTAATCGTCCTGTTAAGTCCACCCTGAGTGATGGCGCTGTAAAATAGCCTCGCGAGCTTTCTGAGGAGCTGATCGTTTGATATCTAGGCTTTAGACTGAAGACAAGTTGACTCGTCTTTCCAAGGCCTAGTTGATGTTCATTGGGTTGCGCTCGCTTGCGCAGGACTCCCTTGACCGATTCTCGCTTTTCGGATTCGTGCAACTTCACGCAATTTGGTACGTTCAGCGACGAGGGTTTGGGTTTTCAGGGTTGGTCAGGAGTGAACAGATTCATGGCTCATGTTTTTATGGAAATTCGTGTTTCATAGGCAGGGGTGGCGTGAGCAGAATTTTCAAGGATCGAGGCGGACACTCGGGTCTATGTGCGGCGGAGGGGTTCTCGAGGCGATCGATTGCCAGAAGTAGGTCATTTCCAATTATTGAGAATTGAGCCAGACAGTTCCCTAATTGACTACTGTTTCGTTCAATGTGAGAATGAAGTAATATTTTGTGTTACAGGTCGAGATTGATTAGATTGCGGAGATGAATTCCTGGGAAGGCATACTGGACGCCACATTTGTGCCTCTTGGAATGATCTTCCTTGTCTCGTAGACGTCGAGGATTCAGAGAATTTACGGACACGAGCTTCGAGGTCGCAACAGCAGAGTGTCTCGTCTCAGAAATCCCTACCAGCGACAAGGAGGAGACGGTAATCTCGTCCGAAGAATCTTTCTTAATCGTCCTGTTAAGTCCACCCTGAGTGATGGCGCTGTAAAATAGCCTCGCGAGCTTTCTGAGGAGCTGATCGTTTGATATCTAGGCTTTAGACTGAAGACAAGTTGACTCGTCTTTCCAAGGCCTAGTTGATGTTCATTGGGTTGCGCTCGCTTGCGCAGGACTCCCTTGACCGATTCTCGCTTTTCGGATTCGTGCAACTTCACGCAATTTGGTACGTTCAGCGACGAGGGTTTGGGTTTTCAGGGTTGGTCAGGAGTGAACAGATTCATGGCTCATGTTTTTATGGAAATTCGTGTTTCATAGGCAGGGGTGGCGTGAGCAGAATTTTCAAGGATCGAGGCGGACACTCGGGTCTATGTGCGGCGGAGGGGTTCTCGAGGCGATCGATTGCCAGAAGTAGGTCATTTCCAATTATTGAGAATTGAGCCAGACAGTTCCCTAATTGACTACTGTTTCGTTCAATGTGAGAATGAAGTAATATTTTGTGTTACAGGTCGAGATTGATTAGATTGCGGAGATGAATTCCTAGGAAGGCATACTGGACGCCACATTTGTGCCTCTTGGAATGATCTTCCTTGTCTCGTAGACGTCGAGGATTCAGAGAATTTACGGACACGAGCTTCGAGGTCGCAACAGCAGAGTGTCTCGTCTCAGAAATCCCTACCAGCGACAAGGAGGAGACGGTAATCTCGTCCGAAGAATCTTTCTTAATCGTCCTGTTAAGTCCACCCTGAGTGATGGCGCTGTAAAATAGCCTCGCGAGCTTTCTGAGGAGCTGATCGTTTGATATCTAGGCTTTAGACTGAAGACAAGTTGACTCGTCTTTCCAAGGCCTAGTTGATGTTCATTGGGTTGCGCTCGCTTGCGCAGGACTCCCTTGACCGATTCTCGCTTTTCGGATTCGTGCAACTTCACGCAATTTGGTACGTTCAGCGACGAGGGTTTGGGTTTTCAGGGTTGGTCAGGAGTGAACAGATTCATGGCTCATGTTTTTATGGAAATTCGTGTTTCATAGGCAGGGGTGGCGTGAGCAGAATTTTCAAGGATCGAGGCGGACACTCGGGTCTATGTGCGGCGGAGGGGTTCTCGAGGCGATCGATTGCCAGAAGTAGGTCATTTCCAATTATTGAGAATTGAGCCAGACAGTTCCCTAATTGACTACTGTTTCGTTCAATGTGAGAATGAAGTAATATTTTGTGTTACAGGTCGAGATTGATTAGATTGCGGAGATGAATTCCTGGGAAGGCATACTGGACGCCACATTTGTGCCTCTTGGAATGATCTTCCTTGTCTCGTAGACGTCGAGGATTCAGAGAATTTACGGACACGAGCTTCGAGGTCGCAACAGCAGAGTGTCTCGTCTCAGAAATCCCTACCAGCGACAAGGAGGAGACGGTAATCTCGTCCGAAGAATCTTTCTTAATCGTCCTGTTAAGTCCACCCTGAGTGATGGCGCTGTAAAATAGCCTCGCGAGCTTTCTGAGGAGCTGATCGTTTGATATCTAGGCTTTAGACTGAAGACAAGTTGACTCGTCTTTCCAAGGCCTAGTTGATGTTCATTGGGTTGCGCTCGCTTGCGCAGGACTCCCTTGACCGATTCTCGCTTTTCGGATTCGTGCAACTTCACGCAATTTGGTACGTTCAGCGACGAGGGTTTGGGTTTTCAGGGTTGGTCAGGAGTGAACAGATTCATGGCTCATGTTTTTATGGAAATTCGTGTTTCATAGGCAGGGGTGGCGTGAGCAGAATTTTCAAGGATCGAGGCGGACACTCGGGTCTATGTGCGGCGGAGGGGTTCTCGAGGCGATCGATTGCCAGAAGTAGGTCATTTCCAATTATTGAGAATTGAGCCAGACAGTTCCCTAATTGACTACTGTTTCGTTCAATGTGAGAATGAAGTAATATTTTGTGTTACAGGTCGAGATTGATTAGATTGCGGAGATGAATTCCTGGGAAGGCATACTGGACGCCACATTTGTGCCTCTTGGAATGATCTTCCTTGTCTCGTAGACGTCGAGGATTCAGAGAATTTACGGACACGAGCTTCGAGGTCGCAACAGCAGAGTGTCTCGTCTCAGAAATCCCTACCAGCGACAAGGAGGAGACGGTAATCTCGTCCGAAGAATCTTTCTTAATCGTCCTGTTAAGTCCACCCTGAGTGATGGCGCTGTAAAATAGCCTCGCGAGCTTTCTGAGGAGCTGATCGTTTGATATCTAGGCTTTAGACTGAAGACAAGTTGACTCGTCTTTCCAAGGCCTAGTTGATGTTCATTGGGTTGCGCTCGCTTGCGCAGGACTCCCTTGACCGATTCTCGCTTTTCGGATTCGTGCAACTTCACGCAATTTGGTACGTTCAGCGACGAGGGTTTGGGTTTTCAGGGTTGGTCAGGAGTGAACAGATTCATGGCTCATGTTTTTATGGAAATTCGTGTTTCATAGGCAGGGGTGGCGTGAGCAGAATTTTCAAGGATCGAGGCGGACACTCGGGTCTATGTGCGGCGGAGGGGTTCTCGAGGCGATCGATTGCCAGAGGTAGGTCATTTCCAATTATTGAGAATTGAGCCAGACAGTTCCCTAATTGACTACTGTTTCGTTCAATGTGAGAATGAAGTAATATTTTGTGTTACAGGTCGAGATTGATTAGATTGCGGAGATGAATTCCTGGGAAGGCATACTGGACGCCACATTTGTGCCTCTTGGAATGATCTTCCTTGTCTCGTAGACGTCGAGGATTCAGAGAATTTACGGACACGAGCTTCGAGGTCGCAACAGCAGAGTGTCTCGTCTCAGAAATCCCTACCAGCGACAAGGAGGAGACGGTAATCTCGTCCGAAGAATCTTTCTTAATCGTCCTGTTAAGTCCACCCTGAGTGATGGCGCTGTAAAATAGCCTCGCGAGCTTTCTGAGGAGCTGATCGTTTGATATCTAGGCTTTAGACTGAAGACAAGTTGACTCGTCTTTCCAAGGCCTAGTTGATGTTCATTGGGTTGCGCTCGCTTGCGCAGGACTCCCTTGACCGATTCTCGCTTTTCGGATTCGTGCAACTTCACGCAATTTGGTACGTTCAGCGACGAGGGTTTTGGGTTTTCAGGGTTGGTCAGGAGTGAACAGATTCATGGCTCATGTTTTTATGGAAATTCGTGTTTCATAGGCAGGGGTGGCGTGAGCAGAATTTTCAAGGATCGAGGCGGACACTCGGGTCTATGTGCGGCGGAGGGGTTCTCGAGGCGATCGATTGCCAGAGGTAGGTCATTTCCAATTATTGAGAATTGAGCCAGACAGTTCCCTAATTGACTACTGTTTCGTTCAATGTGAGAATGAAGTAATATTTTGTGTTACAGGTCGAGATTGATTAGATTGCGGAGATGAATTCCTAGGAAGGCATACTGGACGCCACATTTGTGCCTCTTGGAATGATCTTCCTTGTCTCGTAGACGTCGAGGATTCAGAGAATTTACGGACACGAGCTTCGAGGTCGCAACAGCAGAGTGTCTCGTCTCAGAAATCCCTACCAGCGACAAGGAGGAGACGGTAATCTCGTCCGAAGAATCTTTCTTAATCGTCCTGTTAAGTCCACCCTGAGTGATGGCGCTGTAAAATAGCCTCGCGAGCTTTCTGAGGAGCTGATCGTTTGATATCTAGGCTTTAGACTGAAGACAAGTTGACTCGTCTTTCCAAGGCCTAGTTGATGTTCATTGGGTTGCGCTCGCTTGCGCAGGACTCCCTTGACCGATTCTCGCTTTTCGGATTCGTGCAACTTCACGCAATTTGGTACGTTCAGCGACGAGGGTTTGGGTTTTCAGGGTTGGTCAGGAGTGAACAGATTCATGGCTCATGTTTTTATGGAAATTCGTGTTTCATAGGCAGGGGTGGCGTGAGCAGAATTTTCAAGGATCGAGGCGGACACTCGGGTCTATGTGCGGCGGAGGGGTTCTCGAGGCGATCGATTGCCAGAGGTAGGTCATTTCCAATTATTGAGAATTGAGCCAGACAGTTCCCTAATTGACTACTGTTTCGTTCAATGTGAGAATGAAGTAATATTTTGTGTTACAGGTCGAGATTGATTAGATTGCGGAGATGAATTCCTGGGAAGGCATACTGGACGCCACATTTGTGCCTCTTGGAATGATCTTCCTTGTCTCGTAGACGTCGAGGATTCAGAGAATTTACGGACACGAGCTTCGAGGTCGCAACAGCAGAGTGTCTCGTCTCAGAAATCCCTACCAGCGACAAGGAGGAGACGGTAATCTCGTCCGAAGAATCTTTCTTAATCGTCCTGTTAAGTCCACCCTGAGTGATGGCGCTGTAAAATAGCCTCGCGAGCTTTCTGAGGAGCTGATCGTTTGATATCTAGGCTTTAGACTGAAGACAAGTTGACTCGTCTTTCCAAGGCCTAGTTGATGTTCATTGGGTTGCGCTCGCTTGCGCACGACTCCCTTGGAAGAGCTTAAGTGATCGGAATTTCCTCTTTCCTTGTTTGCGCAGGACAATGGGAGGTCGCTCGCGCTCTCGATCCCCCAGGGTTCAGCGTGGACAAACGGATCGTGGGAATGGGTAGGCTAAGCGTTACTTGCATGATGGAGGTCTTTGGTGGAAGTGGAGGTCTTTTGGTGGAATTGGTGGTCGCGATTGGAAGAGGCAGCAAGGCTTGTTTGTTTGTTTGTATGTATGTTCAGGTTCATGTGTATGAGTGGCCGCAGAGTTCTAGACGGGGAGGACGACTTTACATCTGTTCCTTTTGCATACCCAAGCCGAAGCCAGAGTCCACCAGGAGCAGCATCCGAGGAACAATGCTTGGATGAGTTCTTCCCGATTTGCGTCAACGAGATTCCAAGGGGCAGGGAGGGAATCGGCTACAATGTGGGTGATAGAAAACGCTCTTCAAGCTTTGTCTAGGGATTTGCCTTGTTGTGTTAGAGTGTATGCTGATGGGTAAGTGTTATGAGTTGGGGAGTGGGTGATATCCATCATACTGGTTATACTGAGCTTATCATGTGATTGTAGCGGATGATGCCTCCTGGGAATTCCTGGGAAGAGCGTTTGGGCTTTGTTCGGGAATCCACCGATGCTCGAGATGCTGATGATGCGAGGCACTATTGCGGAACTGCAGCAACAGTCCATATTGAGCGCAACTGCAGCAACAGTCCAAGGCCAAACAGCAGGTCGGTCAAGCAGTTGTACAGTGGTCTGTTTTGTGTGCCTTTAGTGCAATGGACTAGCTTCTTCATCCTTCTTTATCCTTGTGTTGAGGCCCAGGTGTCTAGTCGCTAATTCTTGTTGTGGTGGTGGTGCAGCATGTCGGTTAGCCCTGCAACCAACGGTCGAACTGTGAGCAGGAGCCCAATTCGTGGTGGGCGCAGTGCGAGCCCAGACGCTCATGGTGGCGAGCAGACACCTGCCCCACGAGAAAATCGGCGCAGCGTGAGCCCCAGCCCAGAGCAGGACATGGACAAAGACGGCCACTCACATGCCTAAACTTCAAGAAGCTGACGACTCGTGGCGCTGGTAAGTGGGATTATCTCAGACACCCTACTTAATTGGATTTGAGTAGCCATGGTGACCATTTCCAAAGCACATCTGGTTTCCTTTTCATTTACAGATAGGGCCCAGTTCAAGGCTTTGACCGTGGGTCTCTTTTGTCCTCTTATATTGGTTCACACCACCCAATGTGTTTCGAGAGACTGACGTGCTGTTGGCACTTCCTTGTGGCCTTGTGCTCAGCCCATCCTTGGGTGCGGAGCCTCTGGCAATAGTGAGTGATTCCTGAGACTTGTCAACTCTCGAACCTCGCAGGTCCTTGATTTGAACCTCGGCCGCTTGAAGCTTGCTCTGCAGCTCATTGATGTAGGCTATAGCATCCCCCAGCAAAGATGCTTTGTCCATCTGATGTCAGACACCAAATCTTGAGTCGACCGTAAAACTACATAGAAGGTGAATACATGGGTCGGTCGTTAACAGGAAAGAGGGCTTACTTTTGAAACATTCGGCACAACACCACGCAAAGCATAGAATCGTTGATTGAGCTTTTCTCTCCTTTGTCTTTCGGCCTGCACATGACTTAGAGGCTCCTCCCGGTCATTAGCTGGCTTTCGACCCCGCTTGCGTGGGGGTTTCGTGCCGACATTCAGACTAAACTCCACAGCGCTACTCGTCTTAAAGGAGATTTCAGCTTCTGATTCTTGACAATCTTGTTCTGACTGATCAAAACCTGAGCGTCCGCTTGTGCTCACAGGAGGTCCTGATAACAAGCTCTGGTTCTGCTGAAGTGGTCTAATCTTGTAAGAGCAGTGCACAAAGGTACAAAGGTGAAGAGCAGCGCACAAAGGTACAAAGGTGCACAAAGGTACAAAGGTGCACAAAGGCACTTGTAGCATTTAATATTTACCATGGGTTGATCTCGTTAGTTGGTGTCCTATTTTTTTTAGCACTGCAACGCATTTATCGTGGAACAAAGCCATGAATCACTCTTTCTATGTTGTGGTCAAAACAGTGTGATAAAACCTTTTGATCTTGCACAGTGCTTTCATTTTTTCAACAATTCAACTACATAAAAACGATTCAATTTTTCTTAGACTTTGGAATTCATTTTGGCAAAACATACTTGTGATATAAAGACCTTATCGAACACTTCAAGGGCCTGAATGTCATTATTTCATGCATTTAATGAATTTCTTTTCTTTTTTTTTCAATGTAAATTTACAAATTAAACTCAAATTTAACCCCTAAAATTCCTTGCTCTACAGTGACATCCAAACGATGTTTTTTGAAATCGTTGTACAATTTTTCTTGAAACTTGAATTTGAAAAGTCCAACCGTAGGATCTTGTTCAGAGCCATCCAATTAGTCTCCCCTCCAAATTTTATCCATTTTGACCGTACGGATCTTGAGATATATTCAGTCAAAGTTTCAGTTTTCACAAAAAGGAAGTTTCCTGGGCGACAAGATTCTGGTTGCTTGGATATTGAGGGGTTAAGATTACATAAAATCGTTGGAGCTCATGAATCGTTACATGCAAAATCTTACATTTCTTTAACAATCTTATGCAAAATGTTCTCAAAACATGTGACTTCTAGAAAAATGACACTTGCAACCATGTCAAAGAAGCTTCTCCATATGAAATGGAGGGAGCCATCTCCTGCTTTACACAAGGAGGCTTTCAGGGGGTTGATCGGAATAAGGGCCAGTTTATACTTGGGGCCGGATTAAGGGTCAGCCCAAACTCTTCAAATTTCAATGAACAGATTGCTCGATTCTTTCAAATTGGGCCCAAGGTTTTTATACAAGGGCCCAACCGGAATTTTAATTTATCCTATGTGGCATTATTTTGGAGCTAAAATGTTTGGCCCTTAATGATGTAATTGAGACAAGGTTTCCCATGTCCCGAAATCCCAACTTGGATCTAAACTTTGGGCCAAATTGGGGGTTGGAAAAACGTTGAATCCGACCCACTCTCTGGCTAGCTCCAGATTGTGTATAAAGTAGGCCTAAGGTAGGGATTGAAACCGCGGAACGGATGACTCATATAAGAGATTAGAAGGTTGAACTACCCAACAATCAACAATTGAGGTGAACATGCCTATTCCCCGCATTTAAGAAATTCTCATAATTCCGCACATTCTCAATGGTTGATTCTCTCTATGATCCTTTCTCTTGTGTTTTTGAGATAAACAAAAGTTTAACTACTAAATCAAAGTAGGCAACAAAAGAGGGATCTCTATTATAAGGAAGGACGGTGTTTGTGTGTTTGTGTGTGCCACATGACATTTTACACATGGAACTTGCTTGGAGGAGCCGAAAGGACAAGGGAAACATGTGAATGAACACAAAACCCTTTCAAGAATTGACAAATGTATCTAGCCACATTGAACTTCATATTGCCTTTTCGCAAGCCACAATAGCAAACATTTAATTACTTTTAGAATTTATTGATGAACCATTTCACCACTTCATTTGAATTAATTTTAAAAGTCCAAATAAGTTACGATATCTCTTTTTGGTGATCCTCTCTCACTACCAAGCCTCCTTAGGGCATCCTTAATGCACACGACAAAAGGGCCTTCTATATTAAAAGTTATCTTTGGATTGCCTTAAAATTAGAATTTGAAATTACCATCATTAAAAGCATATGGAAACAAACTTGAGATATTTCTCAACGAAATTTTTTTGTGAAATTGGGACCTAGGTGATATCTCTCATTGAAAACACCACGTTTTCAAATTATAAAGGGAGTGCACCAAATTTTGCATAAAAATAGAAATATTCTCTCACACTCCCTCTAAATTTTAGAAATATAGATGGAATTTTAGAAATATAGAGGGAATTTGGTGCACTCCCTCTATAATTTGAAAATGTGGTATTTTCAATGGAATATTTCACCTATGTGCTAATTTCACAGTTTTATAATCATAAAAAATATCTCACCTTTACTTGAATGCGCTTTTAATGATGGTAATTTTGATTTCTAATTTTCAGCCAGTCCATAGATAGATTTAGTTTTAGAGGGCCCTTTTGCCGTTTGCATTGAAGATGCCCTAAGAGCTTTTAATAATTATTTTGAAATTTATGTGCCGGTGGCCGGCACGGGTCAAGCTAGTGATTGTAAATGGTCTCTCAATTAGGAAACATGTCACATGAAATTGATTCTTAATTTTTTTGAGATGTTACTTGCTCCAAACTAAAACCCTAGAGTGAAGTCATGCTCACTTTTGGTGAATATTTGGATCTCATGCTCTCCTTATAATTTGTGTGGAACATGGTTTCTCTTTCCGTGGTGCCATGACCTCTTTTGATATAAGAGAGGCTACTCACCTTGTGTTTGGGCTACATTTAGGATAACCTTAACAAGACTGTATATATTTTCTTTTGCAGAGAAAGGAAATACATAAAAGAAAAGAAAAATAATAATAAAAATGAAAAAAAAAAAAAAAAAAAAAACAAATGAAGATGAATAATATTTTTTGGTGTTATCGAATAGTTGTAGTTGAGGAAGAGTATATGCCTACTATTTAGCATAAATTGGCCTAGTGTAATATGTGTCATAAAAATATAGTTTAACCCCTAAAGATTCTTAAAAGCCAAAATGTTAAGTATCCAATTTTTCCCTCAATTTCATACATCACTAATTATTTCAAGGGAAAATGTGATACATGTCGGTGTGTGATTGGTTAAAAGTAATGTGTACTTCTCAAATTTCAATATATAATGTCAAATTTGACAATAACTTGTTCAAAACTATTGGACACATACAATAGCAAATAAATGTCGCACCTAACCACTTTCTGTAATGTTTTATTGGTTAGATGTGGATATTTGAAGTTGAAACCTCAGTAACTCATAAAGTTTCCATGGGTTTCTACAAGAAACCATTTCGATCACAAAAATCATAACTTGTCAGTTTTAGGTAAAATCAAAAGTAATGATTTAGTATTAATATTTAAAAACAATAATACTACATCTTATATCATTATAGATTATGATCCACCACGGTGGTTGGTGGTCACCTTAGCAAGTTGAAGGAGGTGTGACATTACATAGGTAAGAAGTAAAACATTGAAGAGGTTAAAGGGGATCTGTATGGGGGACACATGTACATTCTAGTTTTGTAGAAAAAAATATAGTTTGTTGGGGATGGCTTTAGCATATAAGGGCCGCTTTACACAAGGGGCCAAACCATTAATGGGGCCAATTTATGGCAAAATCTTCTCATGTGATTGGTCCATTTATTGAAATTGGCATGAGGGGCCTTACATGGGGAGTCAAGGCCAACTTTTTGAGATCATATTTTCATGGGTGGGGACAAGTTATGACACGGCCGGCGCTCCAAAAATTAGGAGCTACAAGAATGAAAGGCCAATTCATGGCCTTGGGGCCGTTTCTTGATTTTATTAAAAAATTTATTATTTCACTTAAATATTTTAGTGAGAACAAATCAAAAGCATCTTATGTAGCTAAATATACGATTTAGACCCATGACCTTGTGAGTTAGCCCCATGGCCTTGTTTTCCTTCTTCAAAACGAATTCAAGAGCTTTACACATGGGGGAATTGGCCCCTACTTTATTGTTTTTATAATGTGATCTCCAAGCAACCCATTGAGGCAAATGGACTCAAAATGTGAAGAAATTGGCTTGGAGATTTGTTTTGTTTGCCTTGACTCCCCATGTAAAGAGACTATTAACCCCTAAAGTGGAAATGAGCTCGAATGGGGTCGTTTGGGGTCTCGTCAGCCTCTCATTTACTATATTTAGCTCGCAGAAAGTTCAAACCTTTTGCAAGTTGTAGAGTTTCTCAATACCTTTCCAAAAAGTCATTTCATGCTTCAAGATTTCTCATACTTTACAAGATATTCACGGTCAAAGTTTGAAAACACTATTTGAAATCTGCCCAAAACTGCCCAAATTGTGGTATATGCTCAATTATTCTCAAAATCTGCCCAAAATCAATTAGATCGCAGAAACTTCAAAATTCACCAAAAATTGAGATTTTACTTTTTTTCAAGTTTTGTTTCTTGTAAATGCAAATGAAGATTTAAGGCATGATCTCACCGTTCGGATCTTTAATCCAATTATTTTTCACATGCCATTTTTATTATAAAATAGGGGCCTTTGTATTTGAATTTCAGCACACCTCCATGTGAATAATCAAGCATTTCTTTAGGTTTCATAGGTTCATGTGGGTAAAAATTGCATGGACATGTTCCTAACTCACCTAGGAACAAGGATGTGAATAAGCACAACTCAAATTTACTCTTGAAGTTGGTTTTTTGGACTCACAAAAAACTTCACACCCATTTTGCAACAAGCGAAAAAAACTTCTTTTTCAAGTTTGAATGTTATGATCTCACAATCGGTAAGGAATGTGAAGCTAAGATTCGGTACACACATACATGGACAAGTTAGGTACAAGATCTTACTGTTAAATTCTTGATTTTACGTTAAAAGTTTAAAAAATTCATCTTGTATTGAAAAAGGGTGATTTTGAGGGCTTCTAGCAGTTTTGGGGCCTTTCCACTTTAGGGGTTAACCCTAAAAGGTCGGAGCCCATGACCGTGGTCTGAACCTCAAAAATTCTTACTGTGAATCTTCCATTTTGCCAGTTTAACTGAGAAAAAGTTATTCTATTTAATTCTTCATAGATGTGATTACATGCATTTCATATGCTCAAACAATTTCAGATTTTTTGGGGAAGATTTGAAGTTTTGGTGAATTTCCAAAGAAATTTTTGGAATAAGGGGACATTTTAGTGAAGGAGAGCATGGTGTAATCCATGGTTCCGTGTCATGCTACGATTGGAAATTGAGAAAAAGACCCTATAGGCGTGTAAATTTAAATTGCCATTGAATCAGTAGATATTAGGAAATATTTGAAATTTTAATTTGGAGTAGAAACTAGACTTGGTAAGCTTTGTTTTATTAGTTGAGCTTAAATTGAAAAGAAATCGTTTAGTTGCCTCAAATTGAGACTTAATGAAATTAGGAAGAAGTTACGAAGATGCACTTTGTGGTGATTCGTTTTTTACCATTCTTTTAAGTTTTGTACCACATGTAATGTTAGAAAATATCTTTAATGATCTCAAAATGATTTTCATGTTCTGTTATAATCATTGATAAACCCAATGACAAAATTTATGGATGAAGTCCATCCCTAGAATCAGTTGATTGATGATCTGCTGCAGAGAATCAGTTCTGTCCGTCGGCCACAAAATGAAGAAACACTGTTCATCGCCCCGAGCCCCCAGCCCGCAGCCCCCAGCCCGCAGCCCCCAGCCCCAAGTCTGCAGTCCCCAGCACTTGGGGTTTCCATCATGGCGACATCGACAGCTTGGGGGTTCATTGAAGACGGCGGAGAATTAATGGAGGGCGGCTCATCTCTCCTAAACCCTCCCCCGAGATGGCGGACTGTGTCTCACTTCTGCCCATCTCCTTCTCCCCTCGTGTGCTCCCTTCTCTCCTCCCTGCTGCCTCTCATCTCCTTCGTTCCTCCTGGTTTGTGCACCTCTCTCTACCTCTCCTTTGCTCACTCTCCCTCTCTCCCTTCGTGTGTACCTCGCGATGGCTGAGCAGCAGGATGGGGAGGTGTTGGACGACCTCCAGGGTGCGGTGCTCAGAGAACTCGACGAGTGCCGAGCCTTCTACTTCTCTCTCACCATCAAGGTACCTGGCGATCTCCACTTCCTGGTAAGCCTCGACTCCCACGATGCATTTACAGAGTGCTTTCTCCCTTATACTCCATACCTGGTTCGCGGTTATTCCTCTCATCCCCTTCTCTTGTACAGGCAATACCGAAGTCCTTCACCAAGAGGACGGACTGGCGCATCACCAATTCAAATGCCTTCATAACTTCAATCTCGAGTGGGCAGGAATGGCCCCTCAACCTGCGCCGCATTCACGGCCCTCGTGCTAAAATCAAGGCTGTCAGTACCGGTCCAGGCTGGGAGCAGTTCGTGGCTGCTAACCGAGTGCAGGTGGGCGACCTCCTCGTTTTCGAAGCAGTCGATGATCGTTGCCTTGTGGTGAGCGTCCACCGCCGCAGCCCACCGAAGCCTCGCTGTGACCCGGGAATAGCGGCAGGGGCAGGGGATCCAGGTTCGGCCGAGGGGAGCGAGAGACAAGAGAAGAAGCGCCGGGGAAGAGCTACGGCTGCTGCCGCTGAGATTCCCATAGCGCCACCTGTGGATGCACCTGCTGGACCACCTGCTGAAGTCCGACCACCACACTTCCAAAAGACTCTCCGCATGTCACACACACAGCCGGGCAAAAACGCCAGACTGGTAAGTTTCGGTCCCAACCCCCTAACCTTCCCCCGACGATCTGCATTTCCCCCTCACCTCTATTCCGTTTTCATTTCGCAGCCCCTCCGGACTCTGAACCACCTTTTCTATCGCTTTTTTCTCAGGACATTCCAACAAGCTACTGGCGAGCTCATGGCGACTACAGGTTCAATGGAGCAATCTACTTCCTCACCGGCCCTGTGACGGAAATCCCAGTGAAGAGTGCGTTGCATGTCACACCAAGGCAGACGTTCTGCTTCTTCACGCAGGGGTGGTATGAATTCTACAGTCGGAACCGCTTCCACCAGGGCGACACCTTACTCTTCACCAGGACCGGTCCAGCCGCATTCGACGTCTCTCGCATCATGGCTGCTGAGGAGTGAAGCTCTTCTAAATCAGATTGAGTTGTGGACTTTGTGTGAGATTTTGTGTAAATAGGACTTGCTGTGAGATTTTGTTGTATAGGTTTTGTGCTGACTTTTGCTGTATCGGTTCTCTCCCTCATCCCCTTCTCTCCCTCCCTCCCTTTCGAACCCCTCGCATTCTCTTCTCCCTCACTCTGGGCGTGGCGGTTGGGAACTTGGGATGCCGTTGTCCTGTGACAATCCCCCTTCAAACCCCCGCCCATTCGCCCCCCCTCCCGCCAAATTCTGACCTCGGACCCTGAAACCTCCTCCACCGGTCAGCTTTGCCCCACCAAACTGCCCATCGGCAGTCACACTGCCCGCCTCTCAGACATTCAGATACTAAATCAGACCCTATCTGACATCTGTATTTGCCCAGATTCAATACGCATACGGTTTTCTCAGGCCATGATACCCCCCTCCACTTATGCATTTTTCTAAATTTACACAAACATCAGTTTCAAATTGTAATTGCACAGTTCTCTTGCAGACATCACTGTGAATGTGTTCCAAAAATATAATGTTCAAAATCGTCACCAGGATTATCTATTTTAGCTATTGTATGCGGTTTACTTCGCAGAATACGCACAGTAGAATTTCTCACTGTTTTCACCAACATGCTCAAGGGGTTAACCTCAAGCTGAATCAACCACAAGCTTGACTCCTCCTGTCTCATCCACATTTTCTCACTAAGTTACTGTATGATCCAAATTTGTGGAGGGCGAACTTTTTTAAAATGAAATAAAATAAAATAAATTGAAATAAAACAAAGTAAAATAAAAACACAGTAAAATTAAGGATAGAAGCAATCATGTTTTTAGTTGTGAATTTGCAGCTTTTTGGCTGTACCCTACTGTAAATTTTACACAAAATGCTTTTGTGTCCAAGTAAAATTAAATTTGATGAAGCGTTATCTGATAAAATAATCTGTGTTTACTTCAGTTACGCTTAGCAAAAACATATTCTATGTTAATCAATGTCTCACTTCAAAGGGAATATACTAAATTCTACTTAAGGAAATTTGAAGAGTATTCTTTGAAACTATGCACTAGTATGATCCTCATGGCTAGAATTTGTTGGACTTTCTAGTATGTCAGCGTCCAAGGGTTCACATTCGCTAAAATTAAAAAAACCTGTTACCATTTGATCTAATTCAAGGTCAGATAATGGTGGTTCTTCTTCAAGTTGTGGTAGAGGTTGTTCTTCTTCAAGTTGGAAAAATGATTGTTCTTCAAGCTGTGGTAGTTGTTGTTCTTCAAGCTGTGGTAGTTGTTGTTCTTCTTCGGGCTGTAGTGATGGTTGTTCTTCTTCAAGCTGTGGTAGTAGTTGTAATAGTAGCTGTCCTTCTTCGGGTTGTGGTAATGGTTGATCTTCAAACTGATTTATTATAAATCGGTTAGAATATTCTCAGATAAAATATAACACCTTAAGTTAAATAATAAGTCATTAAGAAGAAGACATTACATATTTACATTTTTGTTGACATCTACTCATATAAAAGGATATAAAAAAAATTAAAATTTAAAAAGGAAGACTTACAGCTTGATAATCCATGTCAAATACATCTTCTGATTGACATAACTCATCAATCATTGCTTCGAACTCATTACCCGGTGATTCAAACTCATTATCCATTACTTCCGAGTGAGTACTCACTGCTTCCAATCCACCCAAATTCTCATTTTCATTACGAAGACGATTTTGTATATTCCTGTACTTTTCATAGATTCTTTCGAAAGGTATGGTTGAAAAGTTATATATATTCTCATTGTCAGGTGAAATGATGAGAACACCAACATCAACTCCGCACAAATCTGCAAATTCCTGAGCTTTCTTCAGTACAGTTTTGAACCTATTTTTGAAAAATAACATCCTTTTTGCCATACTTTTTGCTGGCACAATGTTAATTTTCTTCATATTGCACACTGATAAAAAAAAAATATATATATATATATATATACTATACTTTGAAGGTAATTAGAAAATTCGTAACTTCTTACATATGTGGATAAGGTTATCAAAATTTAAGAATAAAAATAACCATACAACTCATTCTACACACCGTCCAAGTTTACATCTCCTATTGCAGATACAAATACTTCATCAACTCAAAGAATTATATTTATCAAATATATTGCAGATCATATTATAAAAAGAAATAGAAAAGAAACCCTAGTACTGCTTAAATAATTTTATAAATAACCTTAAAGTAAAATACAAACCCATTTTACTTTTTCCACTCCAGTGTATGTAAGTAACTTTTTCTTGTAGTATTACAATATTGACCATATCATGCATCAAGATGGCCATTACATTGAAAAATCACAACCTTGCCACTGTATACTACAAAATTCAAGCTTCACTATCTTCTACTCTTTTGGCCGAGATCATGATAAATTGGTTACGGCGGATGCGAGAATACTCTACAAGACCACAAGAGCCACACAACTCCTCCAGCTCCTGTTCTTCCCAATATCTCAAGGTACTTGAACTTATTGCTCCTTTGATAGCCTGTCAACAAAAAAGTATCACATTAGAGTTCAGAAACAAAATCTAATTCACAACCCTTTTGTCACAGCCACAGATAAATCTTCAACTAGAGCAAGTTTTGATTCATCACAGATTTACTTGGAAAATGCAGGAATTAAACTAACCATAATAGTGAAAATGTTACGCTCTTGTAAAGAAGAGTGATAAGATGATGCCTAGACCTTATGGTTATGTAGGCTTTTTGGAAGGGAATAAATTAACTAGTTCCTGACTGACCTTGCGGATGTCTTTACTTCCGAAGTCGATGATTGGGATGGGGGAGAGGAAGGTGGTGGCAACGAAAACACCACCTGGCTTCAAAATCCGGCTTATTTCGGCCATCTGCATATTCAGAGTTGCATTCAGAGTTATCACCCGCATAAAGAGAGAGTCACATGTTGGTTTTGATGAGCAATGTGAGGGGAAGAAAGAGGGTACAATACGGAAAAGAATTGGTCGAATGCAAACTTTCATACCCCAGCTGCTGGAGATGGCCAGCAATGTAGTGCTGCTCCTGCGTGCACTGCATCAATGGATCCAGATGCGAAGGGCAGCCTTGCAACATCTGCCCTCACCAAGGCTATGTTCCTGTGTTCAGACAAGATCATATACAACAATGTTAATTACCCTTTAGACAGAGGAATCAGGTTTACTGGAGAGGAGGATGATTAAACGTTATAAGTTTTGTGACTCACGAATTTCTAAGTGACATATCTTGTTTGATGAACTCGTTGGATTGACGAAGCATATTCTCTGAAAAGTCAAGAGCGATGACAGATTTATAATCCCCGCTCTGAGCAAACCGACGTGTGAACAAGCCACTCCCACAGCTGACGTCTAGAAGCACACCTCCTTGAACCGGCTTGAAATACTCTTGGGCCATCTTGAACTGCACACATTAACATTCGGTAAATATGAATCCATGTTTAATATAAGCAAAACAGACAATGTCATACGTCAATGTTACAACTCCAGCAGCAAACAAAATATTTTTCACAAAATTGTTGGCAGCAGGATCTAACCTCTTCATCAGGGCCAGGAAAGCCAGCCCGAGCAAAGTTTTGTCTCCACCCTCGTTCGTAAACAAATGAAACCAGTGGGCTCCTGATTAAACGCACACAAGAGCCACCATAAATCGAGAATCCAAACCATAAAAGGAGGGTTACGCAACTGCTCACTTGCACCTAAATCAATGCATTTGTATGAGTTGAAGCAACATACCTAAATAGTTCAGTTCCACTCGTTCTATCTTCATCATACACACGAGCCCCCTCCAAAATAGTTAGGTCAAGATATTCTCCTCTGTTGGTAAACCCCCTCCTACAGCCCTTGCAGGAGAATCCTGACTTCTTAATTGCAGCTCTGCAGATGCCCAAACCGATAACAACGTCACCAATATGGCGAAAACACTGGCATTGCAGTCGAATTCTCCTTCACAATCAAAAAACCAAAACAAACGCATATGTGGAAATAATGCTCATCCACTGCAATTGAATCATCTTTTCACAAGAAAGATAAAACTCGGGGTGGGAAGCTTACTGGGTGAGGCCTGAGGGACCATTTCTGATGAGAGGTTGAAAGCAAATAGGGCAGCAGAGAAGCTCGCTGGTTGAAGCCTCCTGTGACCCACTAACATCATTTGAATCCTACAACAAGCACCACAACAGTATCCATCAACAAACTCCAAAACAAAAGCTACACCACAGTCCACACCTGCTACCCAACAAAGAACAGAAACACAGATAAAATCGCTTACGGAGTCCAGATCTCTGTAAGCGGTGACCGTCGCCCTCACAGCTCCGTTGCCCTGACTCCGACTCCCTCCACTCTTACCATCACTTTGAGTCACGGCTCGCAACGGCTTCGATTGCCAGGATGCCAAATTCACCAACTTAGAGCTGGAGGCCAGTTCAGAGGCACGAATCGAGCGCTGCATCAGTGAACTCGCAGCAGTCGCCGTGTTGGCAAACATCGACGTCGTCATTGCAGCCATCACTTCCTCAATAAGAAAAACTCTCCCGAATGTCAATCACAACACCCACCCAAATTGCAATTTGGACCCAATTTTTGTAACAACCTTGTGGCAGAAATCCTTTTGAAATACTCCTAATCAGTTGCAAGTGGAAGTCGCCACCGCCAACTACCGAAGCTCCACGACCCAACAAGGAACTTAACTTAAACCAGTTTGATAATGTGAAAATTGTGGAAAATTGTGCGGTGCGGCCATGATGATTGTGGCAAGTTTGTGCGAAGGGAAATGACGTGGGCATTCCGGCAACGTGGCTGTGTGTGAAGCCGGAGGCATAACGAACCGAGTTGCCTTGGCCCGTTGGCCTCTCGTTTCCTGCACAAGTCATCTCTCCTTTTGCTTCACTTTTCTTGTGCCTCGCAGTCTGCTTTTGAAGAAGGTTCAAAGTTGCACGGTTTCCGTTAGCGGCAATAAAGTGGGTTCGAGGTGAGTCACGTGGTGTAGTGAATATGATTCTTCGAATGCTCGATGACAAGGTTGTGTTGTCTCAACACCGCTTTCACCAGAGTTTGTGAATCGATGTGAGATCGGGGAATTATATCGAATTTTTTTGTGGATAATTGAGGAAAAATTGCTTCGTGTTCAGGTTGAGCCGATTGCTTGGTGCTTGTGTATTTCGTAGACGTTGTGACAGTAGTGAGTCTCATCAGGTGTTGGAAGTTTTGGTTTTGTGATAATTGCAGATGGTTAGCGTGTAGAATTACATTCTTGAACTTCCATGTGAGAGATGAGATTTTTTTGACGGTCTTGGAAAACGAAAGAGTTTTATGGTTCCACTCAAGACGTAGTTCTGTTTATGAGTGTACAGTATGGTAGTCGAAGGAAAATAACAGCAATTAAAGGAGGTAATGATACATCGATCACATCCCGAAACAATTACATTTCACTGATCATGAGATGTTTTTCAATAGACCGAATACTCTCAAGTCCAGATGCCCGATTTTATGGAAATCGTATCAAGCCTGGCGTTGAGGTAAATCTGTATGTATTAAAGTGAACCGGTGTATACATGAAAATTCAATGACAGCTTTGTACAGATCATGGCGAAAACTCCTGAGGCATAGCTACGATACAACCCCACGTGACTGGGAAAGGAAACAGCAAGGCAAAAAACTCAAACAGAACTACGTCTTGAGAAGTTAAACTCCAAGTGCAGCACTCAGTAGTAGTTTCCAATCTTGCGGTGATGAGCAGCAGTTTTGCCGTCAGGGTTAGATACGTTGCCATCTGTAACTTCGGCATACACAATCCAGTGATCTGCAACTTCGAGACGGCTCTTGACTTCGCACTCCATGTAAGCTAGAGCGTTGATCAGGATAGGGCTTCCATTTTGCCCAGTCGTCACCTCCACTCCTTCGAATCGGTCGGCTGCACAGAACGAGGGACCATAGTTTTTGGTCACGTTTTAATGGATACCAATGACAGTGGGTCTTCGCATATTACCCGAGTTCCTTTTGAATGACTGCAATTTATTTCAGGCATAATTTTGATCAACCTAAAAGATGAAGGATGCGAGATGAATTACCTCCTGCTGGAAACCGCTTCAGAAAGTGTTTCATCAAAGAAGCGTACTTGCCCTCTTCGAGACAGTTGAGTACAAATGTATCACCAACCTGTCAATCGAAATACCCAGGAGTGGTGATCATCCAGTTCTTGATGCTTACAAAAGAATGCTCAGCAAGGAGAAGCAAAATTCTAGCACGGGATCTATAAGATCAATGTAAGGGATCTGAAATCTGCATTTGTAAAATACCTGCATGAGCGACTCGATGGCTCTGTCTTTAGCAACAGCAATGGTGATGCCTAGAGGCTTGAAACTCGCCTGCTCACAGAAACAGAGCATATCAGTGCTGTAAATCAACAACTAGTATATATATTATCGAAATGAAGCTCAGAACTGTTATTGATTGAATTATTTGTGCTGAGGCAGGTAGCACGCACCTGTGAAACCCAGGATGCAATCATAGCACTCCTAGACACACCCTTTTGGGCAGTGACGACATAGAGACCACCAGAAATACGACCAATTGCTTTTGCCACATCAACTGGCATATTCAGCTTCTTCGCTTCAATGACCTTCTTCTGAGTGAGTTGCTGGCCCAGATCAGTGCCCGCCTCCTCAAACAACTGATACCTGCAGTTCCGAACGCAACGAAAGAACCGACAATCAATATTTGGTACGAATCTTTGTAATCAGTGACAATATTCTTTTAGCTCAGAAAAAACCGAAGCTGTAAAACTGAAAATGACAAAAACAAAGAGTACAAGCACATTACGTTGATTCAGTTGGCGTTTCTTTGACTCTGATTGGAGGTAGTGTCGCCAGATTTCCAGTTCCCATAAACCGTCCCACCAATGTGTCCACTGGTTCGTCGTCTCCTCCATAGCTCTCAGCTATCAACAGGGGCTGTACAATTTGTTTTATGATCAGGACCTCTCAAAAATATTGGTAATATGAAATCGTGGTTAATAAGCAACAGACAAGTTCAGTTCGGAATAGATATACAGTTAGTAAATACTCACTTGTTTGTTTTTGATAGCCGTAACTAAAGTTGTAACAGCTGCATTTGCAGGACCCTGACTAGGTGGTGCCATGATAACCACTGCAGCAACCTTGCTTACACACTCTATCAGTTCTTGTGAATCTACTGAGTTCAGATCCACCATCTCCACCAGTGTGTTTGTCTTCGTCAAGCCTCTTGCAAGAGCCTGCCCCCATCATAACCCATAGCAGAAAGTGAAAAAAATATTAATGCCTAGAGGCTAATCAACAAAACCCTCTTGCCGTCAAAACGTACAAATTCTATCACAAAAAATAATGAACGCAACTACTGATTCCTCACAGATAGGTTTACAAGGGCAACAAAGGTAGGCCTCATTCACACATACCTGTGAAAGACGGTCACTGAAACCATAGTCAGATACATAGAGAACAGCTGCGGAGGTCAACTTCTTCTCTTGGGCATCTTTGCTCCAAGTCTCATATTTCAGCATCAGATCCGCAACGTTGTACCGCAACAATGGGCCGTGACCCACAGCAATCATCCCAAACTCCTTATCACTAAGCCGTTTCAGTGCTGACAGCACTGAGCGGGCATTGGGACGCATAAGACAGTCATAATAGAACCGGAAGTGCGACTCAAGTTTCTCCAAATCCTCGTCAAAGACCTGTAACCAACCAGGATTTGCGTTAGATTTTAGTTGAATTACATATCGATAATCCAATCAGAAACAAACAAATAAAGAGAGTAAGACCCATCTATCAAGTTAAAAAAGAAAATATTTTAGGATCACCGAGACAACTACCAAAAGACACCAAGGTTCCAAAATTTCTTACAGCTTGAGAACAGTAGTGCATGCCGAACGCATCACAAGTGAACAGAATCCCAGACTTGCGGTCCAAAGTGAACATTGTGTCGGGCCAATGCAAATTGGGAGCAATCACAAACTCCAAGACATGCCCATTTCCAAGATCCAGGGTATCTCCTCCCTGCATCCCATATCACAAAAAAAAGAACAATAAATAAGTTTTAACTACAATTCCTAAGCAGTTTTTTAGAAAGCTGGTGAACATTGCCGTTTCCAAAAACCAGAATAAATATGTTTGACTGACAGCTGTAAATGAGCTCAAGACATACCTTCACAATCTTGGTCTTGAAAGGACGGAAAACGAGATTTTGCAAGAACTGAATGCACACTTTTGAGCCCACCACCGTAGCATTCGGCGCTAGCTCGAGAAGGTCCGGAACCAACCCACTGTGATCCGGCTCAGTATGATTGCAGACTATGTACTCAATGTTACTTGGATCAATCTCATTCTTCAGTGCCGCTAAGTACAATTCCCGAAACTTCTCATGTGAGGCGTCAATCACAGTGAGCTTGTCAGCTTCGATTACATAAGAATTATACGTGGTTCCATTCTGTAGACCAAACTCACTGCGACAACGCCATCGCCAATTTTACACGTTAATTCAAAACCATGAATTAACCATGGAATTTACACGGTCAATTGACATGCCAGAAGAAAATCCAGAAACATACATCTCTAATCTCGATAAATTGGTAAGAATACATTCAAGTCTAGGGTTACCCACATGTCAAACCTATCGCGGTCCCAATCCAGGGAGCGGATAGTCTTCGTCTCAGGCCCAATCACCACGCTCTGCGTCTGAATCCGCTTCGTCTCCTGCCACTTCACCATCTGCGACACCTTCGGCGCCTCCGCCACACTCGCTGCTTGCGCCCTCAGACCACTCCCAACCGAAACTCTCTCACAGCTAGAAACACGCCCGGCAACAAAACCGTGCCGAAACGCAGGAACAAAAGAACTCCGCACATTCACATCAGTCGATCCTGCACCATGTTTCGCTACACCACCCTGCAGCTCACACACAGACCCAACCGCCACCGGCACAGCCCCTGCCATCACCCCCGCCATACTCATCTCCTACAGATATCCTCTCAATCAAACTCAATCCAACTCACTCCTCCTCAAAACTGTCTACACAAAATCTAGACAAGTTCGGAAAATCTAGACAAGAAGTTCTTGATCTAGACAAGAAGTTAGCAAGATCTAGACAAGTTGACAGGCTCTAGACAATAAATGTGGGCACACTGAAACTTGTTTGATCGGAAGCAAAGATGTGTGGAACAATGGGATGGTTTAGTGAGGTTTGGATCGATCGATATCGATGGGAGGTAGCAACCGACCTGATCGATGCAGGGCCATGCAAGCTGCGAAAGCGTGAGCAGATATTATGCTTGTGTTCGAGCAGGATGAAGTGTTTGTGTGTGGCTCTCGTTCAGGGGCCTTGTCCACCTCAGATTATTGGAGTCGGGGCGAATTGGGGTCTGCCACGTGTGCGGGAGTGGAGTAGCTGGGTTGATGTATCTGACTGGGCAGTTTCAGGAATTGGGAAGTGGAGAAGTGGATTTGGTGTCTGTTTGTGCAGAAATTGGTTTCCAAGTAGGTGGTGTGTTGTGGATGTTGTGAGTCGTTGGATTGTGAGGAGATCGATGCTTGATAGTGTTCGGAGGGCATTCAGGTGGAAGTTAACCATGTGCATGTAACTGTGTCGTCCAAAATTAATTTTAGAAAGAAAATGAACTGATTGGATAATCTAGAGGATAAAATTATGCGAAGGTAGAATAAAATGTTTTTAGAAGTTCCATGTCATTTGGATCATAGGTTCATCGTGACTGTAGTTGTATGCAGTGAGTCAATCCATCGTATAATGAAGATTGCTTGTGAACAAATTATGAGGATTTGGTGGAAGAAAATGAACTCAGTGGAACTGTTTTTTGTATGTAAACTAGTGGGACCCGTGCAATTGAGCACATCGATCGCATCTTTGTATGTCTCTTTGACGGATTCCACCATGGAACCGTCGAGTGAGACAAACCATGCTCAATTGTAAGATAGATTATTCAACAATTAAGTAATTCTTGCTACTTGATGTTATGGTGTCGTGGTGTCAAGGTGTCACAAAGTAGATCTTGTCACTTAGTGTCATTGTGTCATGGTGTCATAACTTGATTGATTTTTGATATGGTGAATACTTTAATTCTAATATCAACTTTAAAATTAATTAAAGTAAGTTTCAAAATCTTACAGATAACATGAAGTTAAAGGATACAATTTTGCTTTTGAATCCACAACTTTTGTTGTTGAGATCTTTTGACTTTTGCTTTTAACATCTTTTGCTTTTGAATATTCTTTCAATTTAAAAATAAAAAACTATATTGTCTTTTTCTTTAGCTTCATTACATAAGATCTACATCACATAAGATCATTTTATATTATTCAAAGTATAAGGCTCCTGACCATTCTCATCGTTCTTCCACGATTTTTTTGACTAAAATAAATTCATCTCATAAAGTGAAACAAGTTGACATTATTACGTGATTTATTACACGATGGCCTTCAATGTTGCATTACGGAGTCAACTCCCTTTGGAAGTTGTTGAACAAATATTGTCTTTTCTACCCGTGCCGGATTTGTGTAGATATCGCACTACATGTAAAACATGGAATGAGCTCATCAACAACCCCGCCTTTAGTGCGCTACATGTGCGCAATAAGAATAAACATTCACATTTTATAGCAATACATTCTATTACCACTTCAATAAATTCTATTACCACTTCCATTCAAAATGGACAGTATATTGATGGAAGTCAAGTATTGTGTTTTCTTGACATTAGTTCAAAGAAATGGTATTCGATGAAACCTCGTGATGCTCTTGAAAAGTCATTTTTATTTGATCCTCAAGATTTTGAAATTGTGGCAATGGATGGAGGGCTCGTGCTTCTAAAAGCTCTTAAGAGAGCTTGTAAACTATGTCATCATCGAAGTGGTTGTATACAACTATGTGTGTGGAATCCTATAAAAGACATGAAGATTATATTGCCATGTGTGCCAAATCACGGCTGGGATTTACTCACAAATTTTGTTGTTGATGACATTGCCGAGACTTTCAAGGTATTTATTACAAAACGAGGTTGGAAAAGTCGTGTGGTGCACATATATGATTATGTTATGAAGGAGTGGAAAACCTCAAGCAAATCTGAAATGCTAAATAAACGGATGTATAATATCATACAAAGTATTGTATTCCAAGATCTCCTATACGTTCTATGTTTTGGTTATTATTTTGTAAATAAGTATGAATTATGGAGGTACAACCATGTTGAAGATATTTGGGAAAGATTGCATTTTGCAGACGCTTGCTTTGTTGCACATGATCAGCCAAAGGATGTGACAGGGAAATTTGTTGTAAGCGGCGAGCGTCTTTTTGTGACCTTTTGGCTTGGATTACAAAATGTATTTGAAGTGCATGAAATTGATATCCAAAGCAGGTCCACAAAGGTATTGTTGACATGGACAATAACGCACATAATGAATTTTTTTGATATAGATGTCAATTTACCTTTTGATTACCCTGGGATACTGATTATCGGTTTCAATAAGTCCTTCATGCTTCTGTCCAATTATTCAAGAAATATTGTTAGTTTTGATGCAGAAACAAAAGAGACCAATTTTGAGTGGCCTCAACTTCCTTTAAGAGAATTAAAGATGGAAGAGGAGAGTTATTCATTGATAGGGAAGCAAATGGACTTTCTTCTTCCTGGTACACTTAAGTAACCAATTATATTACCTGATGTAGACTTTATTTCCATGTACTTTTTCAATGTACATAATATTTGAATTATGGATTTTCTCTAAGTTTTGAAATCCACTTCCATGGTTGCTTTCCCTAAAAACTCTTTATTCCACCACTAATTATTATTCATTACATCCACCAAAGAATCACAAGACCCCTCTGTAAACCCCCACATAAAAACATCATTTCTACAATTTATTTCAACAAGCGAATCATATGCCACAAATGAAGCAAACTAATCTCCATCACACAGACACACATGCAGGGCTGATTTTTCACAAAGTCCCAGCCCGTCCATGTCCAAAAACCTCGAATTGAAAGGCAAAAAAAAATGAAACCCGTCCCAAAACCGGTAATCTCAAAACCAACCCGTCCATGGAAAGGTTAAAAAAAAAACAACCCGTCCCAAAACCGGTTCAAAAAAATAGTACCCGTCCCGTAGTAGTTGTAAATTTTTTATAAAAAAATTAAAAACAAAAAAATAAAAATAATAACAAAAAATAAAAAAACAGTGCCAAGGCCCAAAGGTGATTTCTCCAAGGGGACTTCTTCAGTTGGTTTCTTTGAGCACGTTGTAGCCTTTGAGGTATGTTTGGTGACATTTTATTATTTTATCTTCTTTCAAGTGTTAAACAAGTAATGTGTAGAAGAAACGAACATATAGTTGCTCACAAAAGTTGTGGGACGCCCTAAAAATTGGTCTCATAAATTGAGAAATAAAAATTATGAAGTGAAATTTAGACGTGTTGTAGTACATAAGGGAATCTACCTTCATGTGAAATTTCACTTTAAATAGACTATTTTAAGACCCATTATTATATGAATGAAATTTATATGGAAAAAAAAAACTTGTTGTGAAAAGCCAAAATGTGACATTTCTTTTTATAGGAAGAATGTACATCTTGACTTGAGTCACATGTTAAAGTTTCATGAATTTTGGAGTTTTTATTCATTAAGATTTTATTGATTGAAAAATGATCCCAAAATTTTGAAATTTTTAATTTTCACTCCATAAATTGCAAAAAAATAAAATAAAAATGCACAATCACATCAAATAACTATATATGACATGATGTAATTGATACTTACATCTTTCATTTTTTGAGGAAAAATTGTCAAAAAAAAATATATTTTTAGAACCCATCCAAAGTGAATTTTACACGTCCAAAAACCGGTTCATTTTCAAAGAACCCGTCCACTGGAAATGTTTTTTTTTTCATAACATGTCCCTGGACATGTTGAGGACCTTGTGAAAAATCACCACTGCACACATGGACAATCAATCTCCTCACCCTCTCAACAAGGACCCAGAGTTTTTGCAATTCTTTTCTTCACTCCTTTTTCTCATAAAGAAAAGCTCCGAACAAAAAAAGCTCCACTGCAGAAAGAGAAGCTAATCATACATGTGATGTTAAAAATACCCGGAAGGTCCAATAGCAACACTACTAGAAAGCCCAAACGGATTCCAGAAGCGCTGCAAGAGAGGTGACGTCGCACCTCCGTCGCCCGCAAGCAAAGTGAACCTGCCGCGGACGGATCGATCGATATCGATCGATCCACACTCGCACGGTATGCGAATGGCGGTGCCAAAGCTTCCGCAGATCCTTCCGGACCGCAACGCACAAGTTTACTAGCTCCACCGATCAGCCTAGTAGAGTACAAATCCCCAGCTCCGGGATTCGGAGGATCCATCGATCAGTTCCCGCAAGCTAGCACAGGCCCGGAGCTTTTGTCTAGAAACTGGTGCCAAATTAAGGACCGGAGGGTAATGGTCTGATCAGGGTATCCCCTAACGGACCTGGGGAGTCCCGGACAGCATCATTGTTTCGAGCACGAACGTGGGCATCCTGATGCATCATTCCTGGTCCGGACAGACATTAAATTGGAGGGAAGTTGAGTGACAATCGTGCCTTCCCGCGTTCTCCCGCCTACCGTTGCAGTCCACATGGCGCCAACTGCGCACCTACATATGGCGCCAAATACTTTTCCAAATGGCGCCCCATTCATCTCACTTCGCGTTTCCACAGTAGTTTTCTACAGTTCGCACGTTTCATACTGTCCGCATTGATTCTCTGCCTGATCAGGTAAGGGTCAGTTCTTGGCTTAGGGTTTATAGTGTCAGTTCTTGATTTTGAATTGGCTTGCTCTGTACGAACTGATTTCATGGAGGGTTCCCTTATTTGCTTCGCATTTGGTTTTGCAGATGGAGAAGTCGAAGTACCTTTGTGACGGCCTTCCCACGGGGGACATCTTGATTAGTGACATACGGGAGGAGGTGACGGAGAGTACCGTTTGCAGCTACTTTGGTCCCAAAAGTAGCAAGTCTGGGTGGAAGTTCACGTCGCGAACGACGGATGTGGAACAACGTCAAATCCTTAGCCTCTACCGTAGAGTGTATGAGCAGGATGAGCCTCCTAACAAGGAGATTACTCTTTCCTTTGCGAGAGGTTTGATTCTCATGTCGTTGGGACAGAGTGTGAACTGGGCACAATTTGCGGCAGAGAGAAAGAAGGTTCGAGAAGCGCTGAAGAAGAAATCTGAGGATAGAAGAGAGAAGAGGGAAAGAGATAGGGAGGACGGTGAGAGAAATGGAGGAGGTTCACTGAGTGCGCCGTCAGTGCTTGGGAAAAAAAGATGTACGGTTGGAAGGGAAGATGTAGGGTTGCCCGGTTCATTTTCTTTGTCAGTGAAGTCTGAGGGGGTTGGCGAGGGTTTAGTGATGGCGAAGAAAACAGGTCCTAAGTCGGTGAGGACAACCTGTGGACCGTGTTGGAGTCAAGATGAGGTCGAGAGCATGTCGAGGTCAATAGAGTTCCACGAAGGTTTGGCGCAGGAGTGCAAGTCCACGTTAGTCGATAGCCGTGAGGAGTGTTCCGCCATTGAAGACAAGCTTCGTCGGGAGAAGCTTCTCTTGAGCGACAGAAAGCTCATGCTCGACGAAGTTACTCTTCATTTGAGTCAGATTAGCGAAGAGGAGATTCCTTTGCTCAGTGACGTAGAGTCGAAAACGCGGGAGCTTGCCGAGCTCGAGATCAAGGGCGATCTTGGTAGCCAGGCAGAGAGTGAAGTAGTACGCAAGGACATAGCGGCACTTTCTACAAGGAGGGACGCGTTGTCCTTTAAGCGATCTTCAGAAGAACTCACAGCTCGGCTCTGTCGTGAGTCCATTGTAGACTGTACTGCTCATATTACGGAGCTGCAAGATGCGTCGAGAACGAGCTCGGAGAGGTTGAAAGAAACAGAGTACACAGTTCAGTCTTTAGAGAAGGTCTTACTGTCCATGCATGAGCAGTTGCGTAAGATGCAAACGGGCGATGGTGCGGTTTTTTATCCACGTCCACTTGATAGTTATCCGCAACGACCAGTCGTGAGGAGTCACACGCTGAATGCCTGCCCAGTTTGCACCCTGTGGTACGACTGTTTCGACTTCCTCTCTTTAGGGTGCGGTCACACTTACCATCCTTATTGTTTACACCAATTAGTTCAGACATCGTCGGAGTGTCTTGTTCCACATTGTCGACAGACGTTTGCAACAAGATCGCTGGTCGCTTTTGGAATCAGACCCGTTGCTCGCGCCGAGCTTTGTATGAAGGTGGTGCATCCTGCAGCAAAAGAGGAAGCTGCTACCATATCAGGTACTTCCTTATTCAGACAATGTTCTTTGCTTTCTTTTTCTCTTCTGCTACCCGTCCTGTTGATCTTCCCTGTTTGATGGTTAACCTTCCCCGTCCTCGTATTTTCACGGAGCCATGTAAGAGGAAGTTGTATGACCGGATCTGGAGTGCAGTGCGTCCGGATTTTTTGCCTTTAATTCCTGTTCCACTTGTGCTTGTGCACCCGGTTCTGTTTTCTTGCACCAACTGATCCTTCGCTTTTGTTATGTTTTTTTTAACTGACCAAGATCTTTTGCTTCCGGTGTGTGTATTCCGGTTTAGTGCTTCCTGTCGTCTTTTCTAGTATACTAACTGATTGTAGAGAACTGTTCACAGATCCTTTGTCTCGCGTTTCCTTCCTCATTTTCCTTTCAAGTTTTTCCGAAACTGTGTTGCGTTCTGCCTTGCCTATCACTTGGGATCTGAGCTCAATCCGTCTTTCCTTCTGATTGAATTCTGTATCCACGTGGTATTGCATTTCCTTCTTGTCGTTTTTTTTATTTTCCTTGTTCTTTAGTACTTCCCTTTTTTCCAAACTCGGTTTCCTTTATCACCGTTCCTTTATCACCATTCCTTTATCTAGTTTTTTTTTTTTTTTTTTTCCAGACTCTCCCGATTTCCGTTCCTTTTGTCTGGTGTCACCTAGGTTTTTTAGTCCTTTATATTTTTCATTATAATTTCCGTTCCTTTTCATTACTGTTCCTTTTTGAGTCCTTTATATTTTTCATATGTTCCTTTATTAATTCCGTTCCTTTTCATTACTGTTCCTTTTTGAGTCCTTTATATTTTTCATATGTTCCTTTATTAATTCCGTTCCTTTTCATTACTGTTTCCTTTTTGAGTCCTTT
Organism: Ceratodon purpureus; assembly: GCA_014871385.1. Lineage (NCBI taxonomy): Eukaryota > Viridiplantae > Streptophyta > Bryopsida > Pseudoditrichales > Ditrichaceae > Ceratodon > Ceratodon purpureus. Next base: position 12,340,974 of record CM026422.1, on the reverse strand, counting down.
ATATTTTTCATATGTTCCTTTATTATTTCCGTTCCTTTTCATTACTGTGATTTTTTGATTCCGTTTTTTTCAAGACTCTCCCTGTTTCCTTTAATCCGTTTCTGTTCTCTGTTATCGCCCTTCCTGAATTTCAGGTTTTCCTTCAGTCCTTCCATGATTCCTTTTTGCTATCCATGCTTTCTGTTTTTCTTTATTCCTTTCATCTGCTATGTCGATGCAGTTGAGGTGTTCACTCTGCTGGTGTTTTGTCGCAGGAGCAACAACTGATGCTACGACATCTCCGACCTCGTCATGGGGGAAAGTTAGTCCTGAGAAAATCACGCCTCTGTCCCAATCAAGTCAAACAGACGTTACTTCTAAGCAGCTGTGTTTTGTGGAGCCGGCTGAGAAAACAGCCTCCACCGCAACATGTGAAGTATGCAAAACTAAAGAAGCCTCTGTATTTATCAAGGTAATATTCCCGGTTTTTTCCATAAGATTATGTATTTGTTGATGGTGAAAAGTGCATGCAAGATTGTGCTTTGACAAGGTTCTCATACGGTGTGCTCTGTTTGTTTAAATTTTTGGTGGATTGTTAACATTGGAGAATGTTTTGGTTATTGTGCTCAGGCTTGCGGGCATGACGTGTTCTGCTTCGGCTGCATCCAGAAGCTCCAATCTTGTCCAGTATGCGGCGGCCGTGTTACAGGATGGGGGCGTATAAACGTCAAGGTGACGCCGAGCCTGGTGCTGGACTTAACTGATGACCGCGTCGAGAGAAAGTGCACTGAGTCGATTGTAGAACCCTCGAAACAGGATGAGGATAAGGTTCAGAACACTGTAGCCGAGGGGAGAGAGGATGAATTAGATGCTTGTATTGAGGATTTGAGCTCTGGGAGCGACACTGATAATGGCTTAGTGAAGTGGTGTGGCTCTGAAGAGTTTAAAAACGGGGGAACAATATCACGGCAACATATTGAGGAGGCTGAAGAGGATCAGAGTGAAGGGGAGTCTGATGGACCTGCCACGCCCGGACCTCGAAATTCCATGCGATTTTCAGCTGTCTCGACACTTCTGGAGTCAGGGGGGATAGATGCGGAGTTGGAATCAACCAGTGGGGGGCGCAAACGTAGTCGATCTAAGCATCCGACAGCTAGCCACGTGCAGAAGTTTAAAAAAATAGTGGAGATGGCCGCCGAAGAGATTCTCGGACCTGTACCAGATGCGGATATGTCGGGGATGGCTGGAGCTACTGACATCGAACCCGCTCCAAAGCCGCGGAAAAGAAGTGTGGGTCGCCCCCCTAATGCTTCCAAGTTGCAAGGTCAGAAGCATCAAAAGAATGCTGCACCTGCAACAAAGATACCTGCTGGATCACCTGCAACGACGACAGCAATACAAAAGGTACAGCAACTACGGAGCACTCTAAGACGTCGCGAAGTTCAAGAGACAGTTCCAGTGAAATTCAGGGGTATGTAACTGTGTAGGAATAGGGTAGGAGTGACGGACGCTCTCTCATCAAATTCTGTTGCTTATGTTCAGATAGAATAGAAGGAGTTATAAGATGATTTGGGAATTGAGGATTTTTTGTTATTCCATCCAGTTGCACTGTGTGATTTTCTGAGCAATCGGAGTGCCGTGGTGGAGTTCTGCCGGCTATGTATGTTGTTTTGTCTTATATCTATCGTTGATTTAGTTTTTTTCATACGCTTCATCTGATTACCTAGGTTTAAGGGTCACAACGTTGATCTGGTTTACAGTGTGTGGTGGTCGCCTTTCATTTTTGTTGCTGCTGGTCTTCTTTTCATGATCTTCACAAAATTAGTGATTTCTTTCAGATTTTTTTAAGTGATTAGGGGTCGATTTTTTGTTCATAATGTGAGATGATCATGAGTTATTAAAAAAACCTAATAGATCTTCTGTATGGTCATGTGCTAAAGCGAACTCGTGACACATTTCAGCAACTCACATACAGAAAAACACACATACAAGACTGTAGGGGTAACCAGCTCGTCCTCTCATTTACGCATTGCTAATCAGTTGCTAATCAGTACTGGTCCCTGTGCTCGAAATGGACCTTGATCTAGTGCATCGTTTCTGAATCTGCACGTCTCAGGAAGAGTGTTTTAATGTGGAGCCTGGCCATGACAAACAAAGCAGTGACGTAAAGTACAGACACTGTAAAACTTGATGTGTATGACATAAAGTTCATAACCAAATGACCACTTAGGTGATTTAGCAGTAAGAGCCAACATGTGTAGCTGCGGCTATTTAGCAATTGATGTGCAGCTGAAGCTAGGAAGAATTCAAGTGCTCTAGGTTTTCAGCTGCTTCAGACAACATACCAGGCCCGTTAACATAACAAGATGATTCTTCAGCCAAGTGAAGATGTCAGCCTCCAATTACTGCGTATATTATTATGTCTGATGATCATGCAAAAGACATGCAAACAAGGCCTCGCCCTGTCAATAAATAGAGGGCCTGTAGTAATTTTCTCGTGAATACATGCGACCATAATTTTCTCGTGAATTAAGATGAAGAGACTGGTGCTCTATTACTGAAATGAAGAGTTCCTTGGTTGATTAGTACCTACTCCTTGGGCTGTCTCGTCCAGCCGGAATTGTTACAAGGGAAGTGATGTCTTAAGCTAAGGCACCGACTCATGAGTGGGCGATGCCATTATGGCTAGAGACATCTAGATTGGAACGGACTACCTAGGAGGGAGGGCTATGGTGTATGGCATGGGGAGGGAGGGAGGGAGGTACTGTTATGGCTACGCATCTTCAGATGTTTGTTTTTCAGTAGAAGATAGCTTGTTTGTGCGAATGCGGTGCGAGTGTTGGTAGGAGACGGAGTGTTAGCGTGTATTAAGTTGCTGGATTTAGCATGCTTACTAGTTCTGTGTCATGAGTTGTGTCCGGGGCGATGGAAGCTGTATAAGTACAGCAGTTTGCTTGGCCCGCGTCATGAATATATTGTAATGCAAGGTTCATTTGGTTATTGGTTTGTGAACTTAGCTACTGAGTTGGTGCAAAATTTTGGGGCAAAGCTTTTTATTCACAAACTGTGCACAAGTTTCATTGGTGGAGCTAATGAAATGAGCTGTTGAGTGGATGCAGGAGCACCTGGTTACATCGGTATTTCTGCCACTAGCGCTCATCGATTACGGCGTACCATCGCTGCTAAGTTCGCAGGAACCCACCACTTGCGAGTGTGGCGCACCGACAGCCTCGCTGCTGCTGCCTCCACAGCGTTGATTGCCTTGCTCCTCACCTTTCTCGCCTTGCGGTGAGTTGTCATACTAAACTACGTGACTTTCAGTTTCTAGTAGAACTTGTATTCATTTGCCAATCTCGAAGCTACTTCCCATCCGACAGAACACAATGACCGGCTTGTTATCGTCCAGGCGCGCATTTTAAGTTAGTCGTCTAGTCCTTCGCGATGGTGTAGCTGATGATTGATGTAGTCTGAAGTTCTGGTTCTGTAACAGTGGTCTACGTCTTGCTTATGAAATGTGTCACAAGTAGCTACTCCACTTTGGTCTTGTATTAGGTCGACTTTGGATGCAATTGCGCAACTGAAATATTGCTTCTATTTCCTCGATGTCCCGTCGTTTTGGTCCGTAAGATTAAATATGCAGGCTGCAAAGTAGAGTTTACAAGTGCGAATCATAATTACCCAACGAATTAAAGTGGTCAAGGGAGAATGCTAGAACAAACTTACACTGGTCAAGTGGTCAACAGAGAAGCCTAGACAGTGGCTTCTGTACAACCTTTCCCGCTTTTTTTTCTTCCAGACTCTTCCGATTTCCTTTTTTCCATTCCTTTTGTCTGTTATCACCTAGGTTTTTTAGTCCTTTCTATTTTTCATGTCTCTCCCAGATTCCTTTATTTGAATATGTATTTGAATTGTATTTATTCAATTGTAATTATCGCAATTGCTGCGTTTGTGATTTCTGAGATGTAAAGATGGACTGTTCAAGTCGTCATTGCGTAAACTGAAATAAGGCTGATGTTTATTTTTTCAGGGGAACCAATATCAGGATCATGGAGACGTTTTATTACCCAGAGAAAGGTTGGTTCAAGCATGTTTGTAAGCTAAATGACAACGGCCTCATCCCCGGTGGAACTCTGACTGAGGAGCACGTCAGCAAAGAGGAATGCCGAGAAATGTTTACATACGCTGGAGACCGCTCTAACAACGGCTACAGACTTACTGCTAGCACGACGTTCTTCAGCGAAAGACTACAATATATATGGCTTCGAGTTCATCAGGTGGAGAGACCAGCGAACAACGACTTTGGCCTAAGCTTTGCTCAAGCTATTCTCTACGAGTACAAGACTGGAGAGGAGGTGGACTGGGCCGAGTTGGCGAGTCGCACTATCAACCGTTACAGCCGCACACGTGGAGTGAAGCAAGTGCACCCTTTGTGGGCTTGGGCTCACCCTAGTGTGACCATAGACATTGCGACTGGTTTACCTGTTGGCACAAGCTACCACTTCCCGAAATCTCCTGGCTATCGACCAGTTCGAATGTCACTATTGACCCCTGAACAGGTGCTCTTTCTAACATATATAATTTGTTTTAGATGTTCTGTCTAGATTGATGCATCTGATTTAGTGCCACTTGAATGGTATCATGCCGTGTGGGGTATTCTAGTTGCTAGTCAGATTGTACTTGAGGCACTGGTATTGAAGTCAGCTGCCTTTACTGTACTGAATCAGAGTTTGAAGGAGTTGCTGTTCAAAGTTAATGTCTTCAAACTTGTGAGATTTTGCTAGTTAACCGTAAATACTTATTTTAGGAGGTTGTTTCAAGTTGGAAAAAGTGGACAATATTTAACTGAACTTGACTATTGTCTTTCTTTATCTTGGTAGGTTCTTCAGACGCGAGGACCTGAAACTCGTTCTACGCGGAAATTGAAGCTTGAAGAGCGCTCATGCTCCTCAGACAGCTACGCCGAGAACAGCGAAATTTCGGAGAAAAAAAAAAAAAAAATAAGTCGCAAGTCAGCGGTTTATGTGGAAGCACCGAGGATTCCAATGTTGGGGCAGACTTCTAGAACTCCGGGTATTCTAGTAGGGACCCCATCCACTCCCACGACCCGCACACACTTCCAAACACCCGGGCCCAAGATTATGGCAGACGACACAGTAGAGCCAGGGGCGAAGCTGAGTGAAATCAGTTCTGCCGGGTGAGATGGAAGCTTCACCCGACATTTCTTTTCTATTTTATAATTGTTGAACTGTTACTTCTAAGTGAATTATCCATTAGAATTTTGTGTACTCATTGACTTATTATCTAGTATTGATTGGATACATTAAATATTTCTACGCAGACCCGCCAGTGACGGTTTGATCCCAGTTCAAGCAACATTTCCCCGAGAAGTGGAAGGTGCTCTGATGCAATTTGGGCGTGAGATTCCCAAGATGTGTGAAGGTATTCTCTCCAACCTTGAGCTTAAAAAAACCAAGCTTCTGGTCGCGTATGACAGTGCTAAACAGAGGAAGTCTTTTGCGATGGCGACCAAGGCTGCCCTGTTCACGGAACTGCTACAAGCAAAACAAGCACTTCTAGACAACAACGACGATGTGACTCAAGGTGAGGTTCGTTACTTACAGACAGCCATGAAATGCGCGGAAGAGAAGCTGGAGATTGCTGTGAAGCACGAAAATGATGCGTTATCTGCATTGCAAACTGCATGTGATAATATTACGGAAGGGCGTAAGGCTCACAGGGTACTCGAGAAACATTTCATCTTCAACAACGGGACAGGTATGTATAGTTCCTGTCAGAAATTCTTTTATAACACTTGCTATAATTCAGGTTGTTTTATGCTACTTTTCTTAATTTATACGCATTTGACTTGGTTGCATTTGTTTCTGCAGATTTGCCGTGATGTTGAATTCGGGGGTCGGATTGGTACATCGAACTGAAGTTTTCTGAGTTCCAATCGTCCACTTGTCGATCGTTAATTGAACAGTAAATCTATTTAGCTGCAATGAACTTCGAAGTTTTGATGACTTAGTTCGGGAGATCAAAGTCTTAGTCACTAACTGCTTCAGATGCGGATGTCTCTCTAGAGACTTCCAATGAACTTGTTGTCATTTGTATTGCTAAGTTGCGACTTGCTACTCAGGACCGTCAAGTGAAGAATGATTCATGACCTTTTCTTTTACAAGCGGACTGTACATGATCTCTATTATGCTTTAGAAGAGAACTCTATTTCTGTTCCCGCATGCAAACCTTTTTGCCTCAGACAATCTTATATATGCTGAAGCTAATTTGTTTACCGCTTAGCATACATAAGCTGAGGGTGCTCAAAATGAAGTGCATATTTCAATGCATGCAGATATGGATGCATCAGATCGCTAATTTAACGGAAAGGGAATCCTGATTCAAATTACATTCAATCTCATGTAAAACTCTATCTCCAGACACTAGTGCATTCAACATCTTTCCTGGTCTGAAATTGTCTAGCAGAACTCTAAAACATGCACAGTCATAATTACCGAACGAGTTAAAGATGCAGGATCCTTCCAATTACTGCGTAATCACAGAACAAATTAAAGATGCAGAATCCTTCCAATGACACCGTAATTACCGAACTTACTTGACGTCTACGATAGGGTTCTCGATCAATATTCCTACTGGTCACCTCACGTACACACCAAGATGAAAATCAACCAGCGGAGAGCATGTCCTTAAAACTAAATAACACCTTAATCACTACTCTCAGAGTCACTAGCGGACTCTTCCTCATCCGTTCCGATGTCGTCATCAGACTCCAAGGCAGCGACACTCTCCCGATCTCGAAGCACACGAGCTATTTTAGACAACGCGGCATCGCTTAGTTTATACACAGATGTGTTAGATTTCTGCTTGTGCCGGGCTAACTTCATGCAGAACTTGGAAGCACACACTAAATGTGAGTACACCCGAGCTGGTCCAGCCCTGTCAAGCAGCACGTAGGAGTTTGCCTTCTTCCCATTTTGCTCGTAATATAAACCCTCGACCACTTCATCTGACCTCTCCACTACACCACCCCATGCATCAGTAAGTGATACTTCCTGTACAACGTACATTCTTTTAGTACAAAGCAGGACAAAAAACTCGGCGCCCTTCGAGTGCGGGTCCTCCGGGTCAGCAAAAATTGCGAAATGGTCCCCAACGTCTAGCGCAACAGCGAGAGAATTACTATCGTCTTCAACAATCCATTCTTGATCCAGGTCCTCTTCGTCTTGTACTGCTCCCTCAGTCGAGGTCGGCACAAGTGTTGTAACCTTCCACGGCTTCACGAAAGAGGAGCTGACGCAGGAGTCACCTTCGCTATTGACGCAGAATGTACAAAAACAGGAAAAGTCCCTAACCTGTAGAAGAACGTTGTTTTGTGGGCCAACAGATCGAATGGAATGCATACTGCGACTGCCGTTGACTGTTGCGCACCCCATCGACAGTCTCCGGTTTACATCAGTCTTACCAATGAGTATGAAGTGCCTCTCCACAACTCTTCTTGCACCTGGATACGCTCCATTTGGCCGGTTCATGGAAGTCTTGAGAAAGTTGACGACGTCTGCAGCGTTATGGAGTTTCCTACTGTCGGGCCGAAGTTGTTCCTTTCGAATAGTTTGTTTTAGACAGGCTCCTGCACCATCATGCGGCCCCTTACCGTGTCCGCTCCCCCAGAAGTGCCAATCCATGGCACATCCATGGGGGAGATCCTCGGATACGGTAAGGGACGGATACCTGCCACAGAGAAAAGCCTCGTAAATAAAAGAAACATGGGAAACGGAAGATAAGAAAGTCATATAAAAAGGCTTCACTTAACATAGGAAACTGAAGGTAATTAGGGACTTCAACGAGATAGACGAGCCATGTAAAAAAACCATTAAGCAATAATGCAACAACGGAAACAGAAACCAAATACAGGAAATGAAATAAAAATACCAAAAAAAGGGAGTGCCGATCAAACCTCTGATAATAATGTGAGATGAAAGTAGGTACCCAATTCCTTGATAAAACCAAAAACTATGAAGTACAACAAAAAAGCTTAAGCTCTATGCCCAGAATGATGTGAAATAAGCAAACAAAATCAAAAAAATGGTTACTCTGTTCATATCAGCCAACCCATTAAATCAACTAACAAACAGAAGACAGAACAAGCGAGTATAATCAGGTAATATCACAATGCTAACTAAAAATCAGGATTTGTTAACAAAGAAGATTTGAAATGGTGAACCTGTCGAAGAAGAAGATAACTCACTGTCCATACATGACTTGGAAATTGACAAATGTTAGAATATGATTGAAAAAAGTGTTGCTAGAATTGAAAAAGGAAAACGAGATTTGCAACAGTGAACAAAGTGAAAGAAACACCACATGCAACGTAAAGGGAATGAACGTTATAACCTTACTCACGTTGATTCATTTTTATAAAAAAAAGAATAAAAAAACTGAAAATTATTAAAAAGGTGCAGATTGAAACCAGACAAATGAAAACAGGACGTTGAAATTGAGACTGAAATACGTTACGGGTGACTCAGAAATCCTTGATTTGACTAAGAAAAATAATATGAGGTGAATTGAAGCTTGACAGGTTGATTAAAAATAAAAGCAACAAAAATTGACAAACTGAGCCAAAGGAGAGCAATCGTCGCAGAGTAAAATAGAGGTTAGAGTCACACACCTCGCCACGTAAAACCAAGCGGTGGCCCCCTTAAACTGGGCGGCACACCCATCACTCCATACCGTGTGCCTCGTAGGTGTTCTCCCGGAACCTCTGAGAATGGACCAGTGTAGGCTTAGACAGTGCTGCACGAACAATGAATCATGCTTAGGGTCATCGGACACGTAGTAGAAATACTCGGTCTTCAACCTCTTTGACTGTGGATCACAGGGATTATACTCTTCATTGAGAGTGTACATTATATGCACAAGTATCGTTATCTGGAAGTTATACCAGTGCATAGACTGTATTTCGTCTTGTCCTTTAAAGGAATAGTTCTCAGCGAAATCAATTAGAGAGAATACTTCCCCAGGCTTGAGCTTCAGCAAACTACTCTTGAATTCAGAATCCTGCCACCTTGCTGTATGTTGGTGGCGTACAAAAGATGGAATGATGTCGGCAGCGTACTGAAGGAATTTTCTGGCAGTTGTCTGCTTGTATTCTAACCTCACGACCTTTTTCGTCTCACCCTGCCGCGTCTTCCCATTGGCAACCACCATTTCGAATCTTCGCCACTCCATCTGTCTCGTGTTGAGAGGGTCCGCTTCCTGCTCACAGATCGGTATCAGATGAAAACCGCATCGTGGACACTCCCCTGAGATGCATTTTAAGTCGTGCCAGTCGGTACCAGGGATTCGTGGGCAGAGACTTTGCTCCCATAGGTGTGTTGACCGCTTGTAAGTGTGGTTCTTCACCTGACAGGCTACGGTACCTTGTGCTTCGCATCCCGAGAGTATGTTAGAACACACGTTGGCACAACCGCAAGTACACAACATGAGATCATCATCATCAAAGTGGAACTTAGCTGCTCTCATGTTGTTAAAACCAACTGTTACCTCAGCCATCTCCATATGGTAGCGGCAGCAGCAGCTATTGAAGTCAGTTAGCCTCCTTACAAAATAGGGGCGCAACCTTCTAAATGAGACAAAGGAAACTCTGATCTGATCATGTGTGGCCTTAAAGCTGGTATAGAAGTCTAGCTGCGACAATATAGAACAACATAAAACACCATAGGAAGGCATGTTAGTTTTCCTTTTCCGGGCAGGACTATACATGAACCTACACCGGACTTACAATGGAACAAGGAAACACAGGATAAAGCAAAACAAGGAAACACCGGACTTAACATTCACAGGACTTACATTGAAAACAAGGAAACACCGGATAAAGCAAAAGAAGGAAACACCGGGAAAAAGAACTCACGGAAACACCGGACATTGAACAGGACTCACCATCCTGTCACCGGATAAAGAATTGGGCCTTACCTCCTGAGCAGGACCCTGAACATCCGGATTCAAGGAACGCTTCCCTGAAGGTTCAAGACTCAAGCTACAACAGCTGTTCCTTTTAACCATAGAAGTTTCAATCCCCGGTCCGGACATGTCACCATACCCTACCTCCGGAACAGGAGCTCATAATGAAATCCATATAGACGGGTTCAGGACTCGAAGACAAGAAAAGGGCTGGACACTACGCTCCTGAAAGAGGACTGTCGCTTCCTTTTGGGCTAGCGTCTGCGAGTCTCATTTTATTAGAGTCAAGGCTAACAGGAACCGATCTCCCCAACTGACTCACATTAAGGACAGTCATGGAAATTAAAAGACCCGGAAATTAAAAGACTCGGAAATAAAAAGACTCGGAAATTCACAGACTCGGAAATGAACAGACTCGGAAATTAACAGACTCGGAAATTAAAAGACTCGGAAATTAAGAGACTCTGGAATTCAGGACCCTGAACATCCGGGAATCATTTGGTTACTTGAAAGACATCTACACAGACAGCGAAGAGCAAAGATAGAAATCATGCCTTACAGTCTTACACCTTCCCTCAACCTCATACTCCCTCTCTGGATGCGCCTTCTCAAGCCATGTAACCGAGAGTACATAATAAACCCTATTTTAATCTTAGCACTTGTCGACAGCAACAAAGAATACACAGAGATAGAGCCGCACAAAATCGGTGAACAACGAGACACAAGAAGGACTGTAATCAAGATTTACCTGGGAATCTTCAAGCCAGTGGCCTGCGTGTGAAATGTACTCTCGGATTCCCACCCTCTTGCGACGCACGTCTTTCTTTGATGGGCTCACACGCGTTTCTTCAGTCCACCACCTTACAACAGCATTGACGGTTTCCGGGGACAAAGCATCTTTCCTTCTCTTACGATCACTCTTCGCCCAAAGAACCCCCTTCTCTCCTCGGTTCAACAATTGTCTCCGTAGAACCGCCCTCCGCAATGTGCGACGATTCATCCCTATACAACGAGCTGCTGCTTGCACGCTCCTACTGTCTCCCACCGAAATAACGGCTGCTTCAATCACATTCCGCGCCTGGTACTTGTCCTTGCCCACCCCATACTTTAACTCAGACCACGCATCTGCGATGCCATCACACACCACTCTACACTGCACTCCCTCCTCTCTGTTTACAATTGCTGCCGGAAGAGCAGGTTGAAGCAACGGTTGTTCGAGCAACTTCTCGAGGACAGCACGTTGATACTCCAAACCTCTGCCGGAAGTCAAATTGTTAACGGTGTAAGCAAGCTCGCGAGCATCACGAGCCACTGCCACTCGGAAATTCTCGGAACACGATCTTGACTCTCTCAATTCAGCACCCTCAACAGAACACGCTTGCTGCTGAGATCGCGCAGCATCAAATCTTGCTTCTTGGTTTTTCCTATTCCGTGCCCTAACTTTCCTGCTTTTCTCTCTATCGTTCCTCACTCGAATTGCTTCACACTTCTCACGCCGCTTGGCCCACTCAGACCTGCTGTGACCCATTCCTAATTCAACAGCAAACAGTCTTTCTCTCAAGCTCACCCCTCCGAAACTCAAAGAACTCAAACTTCTGCATGGACGCATGCACAGACACTGTTCCCTCTCGAAAATGGCGCCGATCGAGCTTCACATTCTCAATCCATCGTAACTGTTCAATCATCCTAATCGTGTGGTTCAGAGTGCATCGGTCTATGAAATCCGCCCAAGTGGAACATGACTCTTAATCATTCATCTCACGTACATGATTCATCTTACCCTACTTGGAATCCGTAGATAGTTCGAAAACCCTGGAAAACCTACAAAACCCTCCACCCAGTAAACCTGGACCTTCCCTTTACCTTTTTCTTCGTATATGTTTTAAAAGAATTTGTTTATCTTTTGCTGCAATTTTTAATAATTATCAAATTCCCATATTTTACTTAACAGTTCTCATATAGAACTTAGACAATACCACAAAACTTACGTATTTGTTTTAATCCGTTTTGGCCCTTTAAGTGTTTGATTTTTTCTTTTCTTTTCCCTTTATCATTTTCGAATTTGCTAATTTCCTTATTCAAGTAAAAAATAAAAATGTAATATCAAACTAAAAATATATATATTGAAATGGATAAAATTCAATTGTCATGGAGTATGTATTTTAAAGGGACTATTTTATTGATAATAGCTGGAAATGAGAAAAAATATCTCACTATATATCTAGTAGAGTACCTTCGTTTATCTTTAGCATGTTATTTAATGTCTTAAGTGTTCTGAATACCATTATTAATTCCACTTTTCCTTATTTTTTAAACTCTATTATATCCTCCGTTCAGGATATCCTTTCTTTTATATTCCATTTCCGTTTCTTTTATTTTTAATTACTAACTAGAAATTAGTTATTTAAATCCCCCATTATATTATCTGTTGATTTTTTCTTTTATTTTCAATTTCTAATTTTTTTATTAAAAATGTCTCAAGCATGTTTAAATATTAATCACTAAGTAATATTAAAAAACGTGTTCTGGTTAAAATGGGCTGTTAATTGTAAAGAAAACATTAATTGCACAATTATATCTTCTTTGAAAAGGCTTTTTGCTTTAATGAAAAAATTAATATCCGTTACTATGGGCTCTTAATTGTATTAAAATAACATGAACTGCACAATTAATTATTCTTTAAAAAGGCTTTCTGCTTTAATGAAAAAATTAATATTCAATAATATGGGCTCTTAATGTTATAAAAAAAAACCAAAACTTGGAGTATTAATCATTCAATATGGGCTCTTAATTGAAAAAAAAAAATTAAATCAATATTGGAGAATTAATCATTCAATATAATGTGCTCTCTATTTAGTAAAAAAATGGGAATTGGACAATTAATTATTTAGTAAAATGGGCTTTTAATTGTAAAAAATTATTAAAAAAAAAAAAAAAAAAAAAAAAAAACAATCATATGGTTTTCTAATTGTAATAGAAACCCGGTAATTTGACAAATAATCAAAATAAAGCATATCAAACTTAAATTAAAGATCTTAAAATAATCAAAATAGAAATTTTAAAATAGCCACACTATAGCATTTAAAATTATAGTCCATTTGTTTCGAAATGTTACACTAAAAGTTTATATAAACAATAAAAGATGATAAACCAAGGATGAAGTTTATGATGAAGAAATTTATGGATCTTTATCTACATTGTTGACAACATAGATGAGCTTCCACTCCAGATCTGCAACCACAATTACACCTACAATTCAACAACGATGTGGAATACATTGTTGACAACATAGATGAGCTTCCACTCCAGATCTGCAACCACAATTACACCTACAATTCAACAACGATGTGGAATACAGTGATGCTTGCATTTCACATTGGGAACACCACAGCAGACATTGGAGTGAAGGCGCTGTTGTGATGATATGGAGGTAGTTCCTCCGATTCTACATGATACTACTTCTTGCAGCTTGTATATTTACAAAATATTTGAAATTGCTGTCTTCAAGATCCACATCTTCCAGTAACTTGGTTTGGCCAACATATCTGGACAAAGAAGTGCACACTTAGAGGATATTCTTGTGTTTCAAATAATCGTGAGAGTACAATATGACTCAAACAGGAAAGAACGCTCTTTCATCTTGAAACTCTTATCGCTCTCTTATCATTTAATTTAAAACCCGAATATTGAAATATAGACTTGGAATTGAGAAGTTCATTTTAATGGACAACAAAGAGAATTAACAACATAACTCAATGAAATAGGTAATAAGAATACTAAATGTTAAAAATAAAAAAAAAATTTAAAAAAATTAAAAAAAACATGAAATATTATTTGAGCATAAATAGCTTCAAAAGCATCAAACGCTCCTTTAAAAATGTCAAAAGCATATTTAAACATTAATCACTAAAAATTATTTTAAAAAGCATATAGGACTTTAATTAATAAGCATATAGCTATTAAATTGTACATTTTAAAAAAAAAACATATACTTATTGAATAGCGCATTTTATTAATAACATGTTTAAATATTTTTAATGTTTAAACATGTTATTGAATAGTGCATTTTTAAATGTTTTTTAAAATTGAAATAATTTTTTTTTGTTAATATTAAAAAATACTTATAAAATAAAATAAAAGGACTTTTAATGGAAAAATGATATCCTTAGCTGTAAATAAATAAAAAACAATCATTGAGTTCTTGAAGACAATAATGAAAATAGCATGTTGATGCCTTAAAATCCAATTTAATCTATTGAATTCTCCATTTTTATTAAGAGTCAATTTAAATATTTTTAATGTTAAAACATGCAAAGAGAATAGTACATTTTTAAATGTTTTTTATTATTCGCATGTGCTTGTGAGTCTGACTTGATTCATGGCTGATTGTTAATATATGTTTAAAGAATCAAACAAATTAAAAACTCCATTAAAGTTCTAATGGGTTAATTTTCCATTTGAAAATCATGTTTAAATTTATATTCACTAGATAATATTAAAAAACGCTATGTATAGGTTGAAATAAAAGAAGATTCTTCTTTTAAAAATAATCTTAGTAGTAAAAAAAATAAAAAAAAAGATCATTCAAGGATTGAAAAGAATATTGAAAATGCTTAAAAGGGTGTGCATACAGTAAAATAAAATTTAAAAATGTGACACTAAAGATATTTTTAAATTCATTTCCTCTCAATTTTTAATCTCTTTTCTTTTATAATCTGTTTCCGTTTCTTTTATTTTTAATTACTAATTCATTAATCTTTGATTTTCCTTTTCTAATAATAAAATAGAAAAACCCTCCACAATACCCACATTCTTATTATTATTTCACTTTTTGAAAAAATGACTTCAGTCGATTAATTCCACCTTTCCTTTCAATGTGCAATTCCAAACATATTACGGTCCACACAAAAAACCATTTTTTAAATGCTCCACACTAACAACCAGCCTGGTCCTCCTTCAAAACTGCTCAGACTATGCCCGGGAGGGCGCCTATGGAGATTGTTTCCCCTGCCCGCCGGGCAACGTCGGGAGGTGGCGGCCGTGGGATGGGGGATCGGACGGTGGGTGGGGGTGGGGCAGAATCTTTGAATTTTGGTGTGCGGACCGGGTGACGGGTCGTTGTACAATTCCTGCGCAGGGAAGGAGGGCCGTCGGATGGGGGGATGGACGGCGTCGAAGCTACTGACGTCGCCCTTCGCTCTCGCGCGCCAAATCCGAGGGTTTGATTTTCGCTCCTACCTGGAGTCCCTGCTCAAAACAGCCCACCATCGCAAATGATGACCACTGCAGTCTCCCTCCACTCACCTCCACGTGTCCCATCCCCCTACACTTCCCTCCACTCCCTCTCCACCATCTTCACCAATCATGAAGTTTCCCTCCATTTCTCCCTGAAATCAAGAAAGTTTCATACACCACCCACCGTTCCTTTTTCCATATTTCCTTTTTTCACTCCTTTCTGGATTACATATGCACTATCACTGTGTAATGTGCATTATTGCGAATTTGAGTATTTGAGGCCTACGAGCACGTATGTATGGTAGTTATTTTATGTTATTGTTAAAAAAAATTACTTAAAGTGGTATTTTTACATACATTATAAGTTGTGTAAATTAAGCTGAAAAAATACACTTTCAAAAATTCCTACTGGGACACCACTTTCTACTTTATACTTGGGATTCATAAAAATATGTTCCTTACACATTTGTAAAATCATCTTCCAATTTTCATAAGATTAGCATAAAAATTACGTGTCCGAAAGTGTCCTTTTAGCCACATTTTAAAAAGAGGACAGTTCCTGATATTTTATTAAAAGGACACTTTCAGAAAACAACATTGTCAAAATTTCATATTTTTTTTTTGGGGAAGTAAACTAGACGAATAAGATCAACTAATTTTCATGATGATGACATTCAATTTATGCATTAAGGAGTATGTATTTAGGTGCAAGCAGGTGGGGGGGGAGAGAATGTCCCCTTGGACAGTCCTTTTGGACACCCCAAGGGGACCATCACCCCGGAGGTGCAGCTAGATCGATCAGTGAAGTTCAGGTTTTGAGGTGCAAGTTAGAGAGGTTGAGATGGCAACGATGTCGATGCTAGCCAAGGCGCCAGTTGCTTTGGATGGGTTGTTGCAGGTTAGTCGACACAGGTTGTTGCAGAATGGGAGCTGCGCGTCTAGGATAGTGGCGATTGCGGCTCCCGGGTTGAAGAGAGTGGGTGCTAGGGGTTGTGGGAGAGGGAGGTTGGCTAGTGAGTTTCATGGGAGGAGGGTTGTTCCGGTGGAGTCTGTGATTGTGCCTGAGCGGAAACGTTCGAAGTCGTGGTCGACAGCGGTGCGGGCGTTTTCTACCGCTGGGGAGGAGTCGTTGAGGAAGACCGAGGATTTGGATGGGCTTAAAGCGAGCCAGATTAAGAAGGTACGAGGTGGTGTTTTTTTTTTTTTTGGATGAGTGAGGTTAATTGCGAATGTGGCGTTCCTTTTGGCTATGGTTCTGTTTGTTGCAGCTCGATTGGGGAGGGTATGGGGTGTTTGAGTTTGGAGTTGAAGGGTTTTAACGGCGTCTGAGAAGTGGGAGGGGGATTGCAGAATTTTGACTGTTGTAGATAATTTTGGCTTTGTTGTACAGGTTCTAGATGCTGGGAAAGTTGATTACCGTGATTGCCTGGAGAGGACGGAGCTGGTGCAGCGGTTGAAGGACACCAAGGAATTTATCCCTCCTGCTGCTCAGCAGTTGTTGCAGCGCATCCTTGGTGGGCAAGATGACGCAGAGCTGGCTGCGTCCCCATTGGATATCTCAACTCCTGTGGAAGGTGATAACCCTGCATTTCTACACATTTGCATTTGAGTTTAAAGTTCTGAATTTTAAGTTTGTACTATCTTTTGCGTATCATCTGCTTTGTTGACCTTATTTAGTAAAGAGAGTCGTCGTGTCTACGTGATTTGTCCCGGCTTGGTGTCGGTAGCAACTACATGGGATATATGGTGAAGCTGGATGAGCTTTGTGACGGGCATTTGAGTTTATTTGAATTTGGTGGGTTTATAGGCTGGTGGCTGGAAGCAGAACGAAACACAGTGAAAGTGTTCCAGGAATGCAGTTCATCGGTGGCAAATATCTCAACCTCTACTACTGCAAATATTGGCATGTCAATGAATCCTATTGAAATTCCTAGGGGTACAGGAAGTGCCTTTGTGTGGGACACAGAGGGGCATGTTGTCACAAATTATCATGTTGTAATGAACGGCAACAAGGCCAAGATCACTCTTTCGGATGCGAGCACTTGGGAGGGTACAGTTGTTGGAGTTGCCAAGAACAAGGACCTTGCAGTTCTTAAGATCTCTGCACCAGCCTCGAAGCTAAAGCCCATTGTTGTTGGATCATCTCAGGTTTATATTCTCCTCATTTCTTCTCCCATTGACCTAATTCTTTGTTGTACAGTGAAATTTTGGTTTCTCTATTAAAGAGTTTTTTGAGAGAAGTGCTGAATACTTTCCTTGATATCACAGGCTTTGCAAGTTGGACAACATGTGTTAGCAATTGGAAATCCATTTGGTTTGGACCGGACTTTGACAAGCGGCATCATTTCTGGAGTTGGGCGAGACATTAGGTCGATAGGAGGTGCTCAAATCAAGGGTGTTGTCCAAACCGATGCATCTATCAACCCTGGAAACTCAGGGGGTCCTCTCTTGGACAGTCAAGGGCGATTAATTGGCGTGAACACAGCTATATATTCACCCTCTGGTGCTAGTGCTGGAATTGGTTTTGCCATTCCTGTCGACACAGTGCGAAGGGTTGTTAATGAGTTGATAAGGAAAGGAAAAGTTTCAAGACCAGGCTTGGGCGTTATGTGCGCCAACGATAGTCAAGCAAAGCAACTTGGAGTTAATGGTGTATTGATTTTGGGTTTAAGCGAGAACAGTGCAGCTGCAAAGGCTGGCCTTCTACGTAAGTTTCTTTCACAATTTGTTGGCTACAGTGTTGTTTCTTTGATCATAATTAACTATTAGAAGGATTTATGTCGATGTATTGCTCACCCTATTTGGTTGTGTTTGTGCACAGCTACTAAGCGGGATCTTTTTGGAAGAATCGAACTTGGAGACATTATCGTCGCTATCAATGGACAGGTGAGTTGCAAGTGACGAACTTTTTACTTGTGGTTTTGGTGATGGTTTGAACTTTGATTGTATCAAAGTGTTGTTTAACTCTTCTTTCGTGAGATAGATTGGTTGAATGTAATGTCTGATTGATGTGTATTATCATATGCAGACATTAAGTCGTGTGGATGATCTAGTAGCAGCTTGCGATGAGCGCCAGATTGGAGACAAGATACGGGTAAGTCTGGTGGTTCTTTGTGGTTTCATTTTTTCCTTGTGTTCATTTCCTATATCAGTTCCTTGTGCGTTTGTCCGTACGTTAAGTTTGAAAGAGTTGCGTCCACTTGTCGTTGTGTTAACAGTTTTCTGGATATTTGGTTTATTTGCAGGTTACTGTGAAGAGGGGAAATTTGATCCGGGACATTTACATCACATTGCAAGAAATCAACGAGTAATTGCTCCATGCTCATCAATTTGACCTCACAATAGACGTGTTAGATTCTCCAATGTAGATTATACGGGTACATAATTTAGATTACACGGCTGGGAAAAAAATTAGGTGCGAGGATTGATAGCACATTACTTAGTACCAATAGTCAAATTTCTCCATGTCACAGTTAGGGCAACCATCGATTATACCTCGGTGACCTTGTTCACGAGCTGTGATATTCTCCTCGGATCCTGGAGAACACAGGCTCTAAACATCTCCAAAACCTCAGAAGCCATATCAAACGCTTATATCCATGGAACGTGTCTTCAACACGTAGTCCATACACTGTTCAATACTGTAAGAATTAATACAACATCCAGCTACTATCATTTGACAAAACAAGCTCAAGCGAGCCATTCACTTCTAACTGACATTTATATGTGTTGACACTGCCAATGCTTGTAAATCGAACAAGATTATTCCCTACATGTTTTGTGTTCTATCAGTGGACTTGTACTAGATCCGTTTCTTGCAAAAATTCCATGCACCATTTGGACTCTTCCTCCGGTATATTGCAGACCCAGTCCACAGCATCCCTGCACCTCCAGAATCTGCTACATGAATACCATTCCTCGGCATTCAGTGCACAGATTTCCGGGATGCACGTCCTGATCCAGATTCCCTCAGTTTCAGCACCTGACTAGGCACCTGGCTTCGGCAGGCTCTTATTTAGTTTCTTATCCAGGTACAAAGAGTCTCTTTTCCATGTGAAGAAAGAGCTCGCACGCTCTCATTTCTGAACTTTGGGGAAGTTGTAGAAGTGGAACTGTACTAGTGTTTCTAGAGATGGCAGCCATGGCTACGCTGGTGAAGCCGATGGCCGGAGCAGCTGCAGTGCCGGTGGCAAGTGGGGGTGCATTGCCGGGGAGATTGCAAGCAGGGAAGGTAAGCCAATTGTGGATGAGAGGGCAAGGGAGGTTGAGGGCAGTGGAGAGTGTGGAGAGCAGCAGGGGGGCGAGGTTGGTGGTGAGAGCTGTCGATACTGAGGAGTTGGGAAGCGCGGCGGACGCCGGGGGCAACAGTGTGGTGCTGGAGGTGGCGTCGTTGCCGGAGGAGCCAGAGACGGAGGGAATTGGGAATGTGGCTGCGCCTTCGAGGCCGAAGAAGTTGTCGCCACTGGAGAAGGGTGGGTCGTTGTCTGGGTCTGCGGCAGCGGGCAAGGCCCCTGCTGCTGCCACTCTAGGCAAGGTTTCGCCCTTGTCGACATCGGGGACGTTCAACGATCCTCGGTGGAAGAATGGCACCTGGAACATTTCCATGTTCACTCAGGATGGCAAGACTAACTGGGATGCCGTCATTGATGCCGGTAGGCTTGCTGCTCAATCGTGATTTCGCGTCTCGCGTCATTGAATCTCTAGGAATATTTTCTGTGAGAATCCTTTGTGGTTCGATTACTGTGTTTCTTCACAAGATGAACTTCAAGCGAGACTCTCTCTAGGTCCACCCTTGTAGCATTGAGCGGTTGTCAGGGTTTGTGTAGTTTGTTTAGCTCCACACATTTGCCGTTCACGAGATTCCCAACAGGGACAATGCAAGTACATTTGTGTGGGACCATCTCTATTGTCAGCTTTAATGGCTGTGGAGTCCTCTTCTTCTTCTTTCTGAGAAACTATTCTGCAATGCCAAGAGTCTCTGAACGTGCAAGAGTATTGCCAGATACTAGGGGTTTCGGCATAGTCAAAGGCAGGGATTCTGGAACGAAGTACTGTTGAGATATGCTTCAAATCATCAATCGGCACGGAGAGTTGACTGGAAGGACTTCCTGTAGTCACAATGTGGTTCGTTCAATGTAATCTGACATTAGAATGATTTAATGGTTTCATCTGCGCAGAGGTGGTGAGGAGGAAGTTGCTGGAAGCTAACCCTGTGTCATCTAACAACGAGGAGCCTGTTGTTTTCGACACGTCTATTGTGCCATGGTGGGCTTGGGTGAAGCGTTTCCATCTTCCCGAGGCTGAGCTTCTCAACGGTGAATCTTGTTGCCTTCTCTCCTGTCCGATTAAGCTGTTGATTTGATGGTTTGCATATACATTTAAGGATCATCCCTTCATGGCATAGGGCTAACATGGGGGGATTGTTGACACCTTGACAATGTTGCAGGTCGGGCGGCAATGATCGGTTATGCTTCTGGCTGGTTAGTCGATGCCGCAACTGGCGTTGGCTTGGTTGACCAACAAAATAGCTTCTTAGGCAAGCTGCTTCTCTTCATTTCAGTGGTGGGAGTTTTGGCGATTAGGAAAAACAGCGATGTGGACACCATCAGAAACCTTGCCGAGGAATCCACATTCTACGATAAGCAATGGCAAGCGACCTGGAAGGACTCAAAGGATCCAGAGAAATCCAAAGGCCTCTAGAGGACGCTTCCTCAATTTTTGCACATAGTGTATTTTTCGTTTAGGACGTTAGGCTTGTCTGTGCCATTTCTCAATGTCATTAAAAAGGTATTTTCAGGTCAATTCACGAGCATTGGCTTCAAAAGTTTGCAGGCTTGCATTGTTGTCCTGTACTGCCATCCTCATGATGTCACTCCATTACATCTTTACCATGTGGGTGTTCCTCCATGTATACAATTGGCTGATGAAGAAACCGCAGTACTGCCGGTTGCGCTGCGAACAAGGCATTACTTTCTGTATTCCTGTCAAACACCCGAAATCAGAACCACTAATTAACAGAAGACCTCTAATTCAAATCACAGAAAAAATCCACGAATTATGTCACTTTACAAGTGCGGAGACGACCAGTAAGGAAGCTCGTCGCGAGACAGTGAAGCAGTTCCTCAACCATCAGATCTCCCTCCGTGAGGGACTGGAAACGTGAGATTTGACCAAATCGAGGATGTAGTGGGCATGTAACCGGAAAGCAAGCAACCACATTGGACACCGGAACTCGGCAGCAGTCTGCATTAGATCTGCAGGCACACAGGCAGGACCCCATCCGTTAGATATCAGAGGTTATACAAATGGCCTCGTCAGTATCTCAAGGCCGTCCACTTGGAGAGTCCGCAACGAAAGACGGGCGGCCTCTTATCCAGTACCAGCGATGCTGCTCATTTGGCACAATTGCATGGCAGCAGTGCAGCGCAGGCTTCAACTCTAAGACTTGCTGCTCAATCAGTGTTTCTTTCGTTGCATTAGATCAGGTTCTACACTGTGAACGGTATGGCAGCCATGGCTACGATTATGAAGCCACTAGCAGGCGCAATTCCAGTGGCGAACGGGGGCTTGCTACCGACCCGGACGGCAGCAGGAAATTGCAAGCAAAGTTGGGTGAATTCATCTCGTAGAGGGCAAGTGAGGTTTGTTGTGAGAGCTGAATCAGAGGAGAGCGTGGTGAGTCAGACGCCCACATCGCCGATTGAGTCTGGGACAAAGGAAACGGGGAGCGGAGTTGGTCAGTCGCCTCCATCGTTTTTTGAGTCTGGGACAAAGGAGACGGGGAGCGTGGTGAGTCAGACGCCCACATCGCCAATTGAGTCTGGGACAAAGGAAACGGGGAGCGGAGTTGGTCAGTCGTCTCCATCGTTTTTTGAGTCTGGGACAAAGGAAACGGGGAGCGTGGTGAGTCAGACGCCTACATCGCCAATTGAGACGGGGAGCTCGGCGACAGAACTTAGGAAACCCTCGTCGTTGCAGAATGGGGGTTCAACGGACGAACCAGAGGCTACCACTGTTGGGCAGACGCCTCTGTCACCAATTGAGCCTGCGAAAGAAGAACCGGCCTCCAAGACCAGGAAACCCTCGCCATTGCAGAAAGGCGGCACACTCGACGGAGATGAAGCTGCTGGTAAGGACCCTGCGGTGACGACCGTAGGGCAGAAATCTCCATCTGTGTCGAACGGCGCTGGGAAGTTTGACGATCCGCGTTGGCGAGCTGGGACCTGGGACATCACCAAGTTTACCCGCAATGGCAAGATCGACTGGGATGCTGTCATCGATGCCGGTATGTCTCACCTTTCTCCGCATTGCGATCCAATTCAATAATTCCTTGTCTATCTATGTTAGGGTATAAAACTGATCAACATCAATCTCCTTATCAACCTGTCGTTTCACGTAGCACAAGCTAAATCATTACACCAATGTGTATGGTTTCCCAGAGGTGGTGAGACGGAAGTGGCTGGAAGAGAATCCTGAAGCCTCCAACAACAGCGAACCCGTTGTCTTCGACACAGCGACTGTCCCATGGTGGGCTTGGGTGAAGCGCTTCCATCTCCCAGAAGCTGAGCTACTCAATGGTTAGTCCCATCCCATCCCACCACATCACATCACATTGCATCATTCTTAAATCCTCAAACAACTAGGGTTTCTGTCATCACTTCTAGAATCCTACCAAAATGCTCAACCATTCTCCACCTGCAGGTCGAGCTGCCATGGTAGGCTACGGCGTGGGCTACATAGTGGACTCCTTCACCGGATCAGGACTTGTCGACCAACAGAGCAGCTTCTTAGGAAAGCTTCTCCTCTTCATCACAGTGCTCGGCGTCCTCCTAGTCAGGAAGAACAGCGACATCCAGAACTTGAGAACCATCGCCAAGGAGTCCACCTTCTACGACAAGCAATGGCAGGCCTCATGGAAAGAAGACGATGACTCCGACGACAAGCAGAATCCAACCAGCTCCTGAAAGACCACACTGCACATACACACTCATACATATACATATAAATCCATTACTAGTCTGCTGATTTCATGAGCTTCCCACATGGCCAGTTCTGATACCAATTCCAAGTGTTGATAGTCCGGAGTTGCCTGTGCGAGATGAAGCTGTGCATGTATACAGAAGCGAGTTGATTGGCGTGTGGGTAGAGATTTCAAGGCTGAGAGGGAGAGACTTTGAGAGAGTCCGGATTTTGATCCTGTAACAAATATTGTTTATATAATCGCCATGATACTTGATTCATTATTTAGAAAGGGTGAGTTGGTTGTGGTCTGTGTTGTTGAATCTTGCAGGTTTGTTCTGTTTTTGGGTTGGATTGTCGATGTGGTTGAAGAGATTTGTGATGGCTTATCTTGGAGGTTTCATAATTTAGTTCTGCTGTTAATTTTTTGTTGATTTCACCGTTTTTTTACGTAATTCTTTGAAATATATTACATATATGTAGAAATAAGTATTTAAACTTAAAAATCTCTTTCATCATCCACCAAACTCGACATTTAGAGTCACTCCCAGCAAATGAAACTTTGACACGTGGAGGTATAGCTCAGTGGTAGAGCAATCGGCTGCAGTCCGATAGGTCAGCGGTTCAACCCCGCTTGCCTCCTGTCTTTCTACATTTTATTCTGGCGATTTTATACAGATCACTTTTTTATCACATGTGATGATTTTGCATCTGATAGCGGAGCAATTTTTTTTGGCTTTTAACTAGTCTTTCACTTGGTTGATCAACACGTTCCATAATAGTACATTGATGAGATATAGAGGTTGAGGAGGATCTGGAATCAGATCCTAGAACTGTTGTATTCTCGTACTTTATTAAACGTAATTTTAGAATCAAATGGGTACCAGCAAGAGTACACTTCAACAATGATGCTAGTAGTGGAATCAGAATGGGTTCAATGTTGTGACAGAGCATCTGTAAGTGATGACTTCAATCTAGGAAGAGGAGCTCTAGTTCGAGGAAATATTCAAAGGAAGCGGAGTGGTTAAGTAGCTATCTTCAGCATAGTCTGAAAATGGTTTCATCTCAAGAGCAGCCTTTGCGATTCTTCCATCTTCATGAATCTTCTCCACCAAATCCTCTAGTGTGGTAAAATTTGCCTGAATCATAAAAGAACAAGGACCAACCTCAGTGGAGCTCAATTGATGTAGCACGACCTGAGTAGCAGAGATGATGCTATAGTATGATCTATTACAATTCATGATCAAGGAATTCGACGAAAATTTCTAGTTTAGAAATAGGCCTCCCCAGCGAGTAGAAATTGACAATTGGACAATCCACATAGCTTCATGTGAAAAGTGGTATCGTAAGACCATAGCAGATTCTTGATGCTTTTGGATTAATAAGTTGGTTAAGGTGTAATACCTCAGGACGGATGTAGCCAACGACAATAAGCCGGAGTTCCTCGCCATGGAAGTCCTCTGAAAAGTCATGAAGTATCCAGGGCTCCTGTAGATTGCCAAATTATCATGAGGGTTCATAAGCCACTGCGAACATGCACTATATAAACGTGAACTTAAAACCGAGATATGTTGGGAGGCAATAGATAAATGCTACTCACCACTGTCTTCTCACTGTTGTCGAAGTAGGGATTCCATCCAACACTCATGACCATCTTGTAGATACCTCTATTGGACAGCCCAGCCCAGCCAATGTAGATCCCACAGACGTGATCTGCTAACTGGCTTGAAAAGGCACTAGTCGGTAGATTAGCTGCACATACCAACATTGACAGACCTTATGTTCAATATTGTGACAGTAGTCATTCATTACTATTCGCTTTTCAAAATGATGTTGTAAACAGAGGCACCTGTTTCGAATACTAGATTTCATCATCGTCGAATAACCAACGATCAAATCAAATAATCGACATGTACAGTAGAAAATAATAGAAACATACCTGTGGGAATTCCAAGAATTTTTGAGCCACGACCAAACCCTTTGATAACTGGCCCGCCAATATACCACGGTTCCATAGGTAGTGCGCCACCAATTCCTGGGAACAGGAGCCACAAATGCTCAGGTCTCGGCAGAGATGAGAGACATAAAAAAGACAACAGACAACTCTCTACTGATTTAGTAAAGTCAGGGAATTACTGTCATTAAGTGGAGGCAAGCCCCAGACTTCAGGTTGAAAATCCAGAAGAGAAGATAATATCACGTCAGCTGAAGAGTACAATGGACGGGCATCCTTGGACGGCATCGAAGGAACAGCCACTACTTGCATTCCTGCAGCCTTGCCTGCCAACACACCAGCCCTGAGCAGCCACACCATTTTAGTCAGAAAATTGGAAGCACTGTAGGTAAACATTTCCAAAACCTACAGTATGTTTCAACCAAAGGTACTTCGTAAAGGCAAGCTGTAAAATCGATGAAGAAAATAATAAGCTTCAACAATTCATGCAATGCTAAAGCTGAAAACTGGATCCCTACAGAACAATTGATACACTAACGAAATAAGCAACTTATGAAGTCAAGTTCTTTAGCAAAACTCATTAAGGGCACATTGAGAAGTTGAGCTTACGGAGCATCTTCAATTACAAGGCACTTGCTTGGCTCTGCATTGAGTAGTCTTGCTGCTTCTAGAAATCTGCAAGGCATCAGAACTCGCACTTAGCATTATGTGTACGGCTCCTTATTTCACTAAAATAGAGTAAAATAGTATCAACCATATGTACCAAATTAAGAAAACAGAAAGAAAGTTCACAAGAGCGTCACATATCAGGTGCAGGTTTCCCATTCTTGACCATGTCCCCAGCAACGATCACTGGAAAGTATTCTGTCCAACCTGAATCAAAAATTCAAACCTCCATGATATTCAATACTCCTGACACTCTTCAACCTCCATATTAAACACTCTTCCAAATATTTGATAGCAATCTACTACATGTACTGACTTCATTATTCTGCAATAATGTTCGAGACTGGAATATGTACAACAGCAATATCCAACTCACAATTCAACCCTAAATAACTAAGTCTGAACGAAGGCCAGAAGTAGACCTGATTGATGCGCGAGCTTTCTTTGGATATTTCTTTGAGGAGAGCTCGAAGCAATGGCGATAGGAACATTGTGCTTGTGCAGATGCTGCACTAATCGAATGGCCCCTGGCAATACCCTCGCGTGCACCCATCTACATATATAACAAAACCAGCATTAGAGGCGCCCAATTAAATCACAGTTGCCCGTGAGCAGCACCTTTACATGAACTTCAGTCGGAACAAAAACGCAACGAAACAGAATATCATTTTTGGGCCAAATCGAACCTCTCTTGAAGCAGGGCTAGAACCTCCGCGTTAAAATCGAAAGGAGTACAAGGTAGTTCATAATCCTCGATGACAGACGCAGCGGCTTCTAGAGGCCGCTTACCCAACCGTTTCTGAGCGCCTCTCCCATCCCAATTCTTCCCATAGCGTGTGACTACTATCTTCAGGGACGCGTCCACCAGCGACTCTGCATTCACAGAAAAGAAAATCCCATCCCCTCATCACGAAGGAATTCGACACCGATTCTAAAAGCTTACGCCACATGCCTCCCACCACAATCCGACAACTAACGAAACCAACTCCTAAAACCACCAAGACCCAATTCACAACCTAATCTTTGCTCATCTCATCCCAAAAAGAAAACAAATCAAAACGTCGTCAAACCCAACTCAAACTAGAGAATCCCTCCCACGAAACACACCCGACGCAATCTAGTACAATCCCAGAACCTACACCAAAACTCCAAACACTCCATCCCATCTTACAACCCCGCTTACTTACATTCTCTTCAAAAAGACACATAACCCTTGTACCAACACAAAACGAAACCCCATCTCCACATCAAAACTCTTCTTCCAACAGTCTGAGCCCACTTATGAGAAGCTTCAAATTCAAGCACTTATGTCAAAATACATAACTTGAAACATAAACTCACACATAACATACCACGACAACTGAGCTCATTCATGAGAGCGAGACTCACATGAGAGTGAGCAGAATTGAAGGGAGAATGAGATGATTGAACCTGTGTCGAGGAGAGTGCCGTCGAGGTCGAAGAGGATGTACTCCACATCATGTTGATGATGATCTGCATGCTGATTGTCGTCCCCCATGGCTATGAATTGAGCAAACTGTTGATCAATGTGTGCCGAGTGAGTTTGAGCTTGATGATGAGTGTTTGCTTGTGCGGAAGCGGAGGAGTTGTCGAGAGCTGAAGAGTAGTTTGATCCGTCAAGGCTTCGACGGCACCGAATCCGAGTGATTGTGTGCTGCCATGCTCATGCTGATGCCATGTTTTCTGCTCTTCCGTCCAAAAACAGGAAAGTCCTTTTTAAAAGTAAAAGTAAAAGGTGAGAGAAAAAGGAAAGACGGATCGGGAACATGTGGAAAGGCTTGTCTTAAGTGGGGGCCCGCCACATTGTGTGGAAGCCAAGGCATTACTTTTTAATATTTAAAGAAGTGGGTGTTACTTTGTATTTTTAACAGCGGTGCTAATTGTTTTTATACAGTTTACTTTACTTTTGTAATTTGTCTCATCTAATATTAAAATATTAATGGAATTCATGAACAAATATGAGAATTTTGGGTTTTTATAGATCATGTTTTGCTTTTAATATAGTTTGATTAAAAAAATACTAAAAATTTGTTTTTATGTACACCTGAACATTATTGATTTTAAAACTATAGAAGGAAGTGTATTTTATCTAATTTTAAAACTATAGAAGGAAGAATTAAATTTAAAAATACTCTTTAAAAATAATGTTAAATATTTCAAATTGTAAATTGATTTTTTTCCTACAAGTGTAGATGCATGGATTTATATAATTTTTTATTTCGAAACTAATGACAAAATGAAGATCATTCAAAGTATTACTGTTTTAGATACATTCTAAAGGACATTGGAATTTGTTTGCAGAAATTAATGCATTTATATGTTTTTTTAATGATAATATTTCAAAGTAAGAATAGAATAATACATATGCAAGTTTTAATCAACTTATAATTTTCAAGTTAAAATTTCTAGGTACTGTATAATTTTTTCTTTATAAACTAGATAGTGACCCGTGCACTAGTACCATAGAATGATTTGTACTGTAGAATGATTTATACTATAGTATGATTTGTACTAGAAATCTATAGTAGAAGTGTTTACATCATCAATTCAATTAGTCTACTTCATATAAAAAAGGTACAAGATACGAATTGACTTCAAGAACAAGATGGTGACCATTGAGCCGACTTTGACTACATTTTGTACGCTCATAAACTGTGTCAGAAATCTTACATAGAAGTACATAAATTTTCAAGATGTTTACTTCCTAGTGCTGCTTCAAAATCTATTTATTGTATATATTTTAGTAAGACAAAAAAGAAGTTTAAAAACATCTTTAATTATGTTTAAAGTAGAAAATTTGGAGTGAACATATGGAGGTATTCCATGTGAAAAGTCATAAGTGTTTTAATTGACACGAAATAAAAGAGGAAAAAGAACGATAATCGAGAAAGGCTGAGAGTGTATAACAAATTAGGATTTTAAATGATGAGAGGTTATTCCCGCTTTATATTGCGAAATACAAGTTTAAATTAAGTATGTAGGTATCTAAAATGGAGATACTATAATTTGATTTCATTTAAAATCATAATTTTGTAAATCCTCTTTGCTTCTCTTTATTCTTTCTCTCCTATAAAACTAGAAACTAAACAAAATTGACGTACTATATGAAATCACTTTTCCACTCCACAAAAATTTACTCTAGAACCTTTAATTTAATCACAAAATAAGTGCAACTTTTCCGTACTTTTCTTTTCACATAACTAAAAGTTTCTATGACCAGGTAGGCTTTCCTTCCTAATACAACTCCCAGTTCCAAGAACGGGTATCACCCAGGTACCACCCATGTACCACGTAAAAAGTACTTCCGCAGCACCCGAGTAACTTCCAACCAGGTCCCACGCGTCCACCCGAAAAGAAAACGCCGGGATTGCTCCGCAAGCCTCGAGTCAGGCTGCCATGGCGGCAAAGCACGACTCAAAATACGACGACGGCGTCGGAAAACATCTCCTTCCGAAACAAACAACAATATCACTGCCAAGCCGAGTATATATACACACCTCGCCCTCTTCCGAAACCTTGTTGCCTCTTCCCCCTCAGACACCAAAACCCCCTCCGCACCTCTCCCACACCACCATCGCCACCATCGACACCATCGCCACCATCTCCCTCAACCCGGTTTCAGCTCCGGAACTCCCTAAACCTTCATCGCCATGCGCTCCTGAGCCGAGCGGACGGGGCCGCGTGCCACCGCAATCTGCCGCTCCACAAATGTCTTCCCAAAACTAACGCGCTAGGGTTTCACTCTACACCACGCCACGCCAAGCTCAGGCTGAGGCCGACGAGCTGAGGCTGAGGTTCAGCTGAGGCTGAGGAGGAAGCGCTTGGCGTCATGGACCAGCGCTTTGCGTTTTCGCCGGCCGACTTGGCCCGGGTGAAGACGGTGCAGTTCGGGATCATCAGCCCGGATGAAATTGTGAGTGCTAGTGGTTTTGGTGTTGTTCTAGGATGGGATTGTGGCGGGGATTGTCCTTGGCGGGGGTTAGGAGTAGTGACGAGGTGTTGCGGTATGGTGGACGTTTTTTGAGGTGGTAGATTTCTCGTTTTTGGTTTCTGTGATGGGATTCGACCTGTTGGTGTCGTCGTGTTGTCGTGTTTTGGCTGGATTGGTGTTGTTGAGTTGTGGTGATTTTACTGTTTTGGGAATGATTCGAGCTGGCGATTTGTTTGAGGAAATGTACGCGTTATTGTGGCTAGGGGATGGGCTTTGGAACGGAGTGTGGCATGAGAGGATTCGTACTTGGTGTGTTAGATGGGAGAGAGTGCAGCTTGAGTGTTGATGGACTTGTGTTGTGCCGTTGGTGTGTTGCGTTTGAGTTAGTGAAGCTCATAGTATGTTTTAGGGTTTCGCGCTGTGGTTCAGTGGTGGTGCCTGGATGAGCTAGGGTTTATGAGCTTGAGGTGAATTGCGTGAATTGTGTGAATTGCGTGAATTCTGTGCGTTCTGTTGCACTGACTAGTCGGTTTTGTATTTTGCAACAGCGCCAAATGTCAGTATGTAAAATAGAGAGCAGTGAGACTTATGACAGGGGCAAGCCGAAGATGGGGGGTCTCAGTGACCCTCGGCTGGGTACAATCGATCGGCATACCAAGTGTGAGACGTGTGCCGGCAGCATGGCGGAATGCCCTGGTCATTTTGGTCATCTGGAGCTTGCGAAACCCATGTTTCACATTGGTTTCTTGAAGACTGTACTTTCTATTCTGCGCTGTGTTTGCTTCAATTGTTCTCGGGTTCTTGCGGATGAGGTTAGTCGTTTAATCCTCTTTCGTGTGTTGGATTTTAGCGTCACTGGATATGAGGTTGATGTTCATGTGCATAATTTTGGAGAATTTTAAAGCATAGAATGCTGGCAAGCTGGCGATGTCAGAGTATGTTTTTAGGGAGATGCATCAATGGTATGTTAAAAACATACACTTTGATTGTGCAGGAAGATCATCGTTTTAAGCAGGCAAAGAAAGTTCGTAATCCGAAGCACAGGTTGAAAAAAGTGCTGGATTGCTGTAAAAGCAAAACAAAGTGTGATGCAGGCGATGACATTGACGAGAATGATACATCATATGGTGAAGAAACCGAGAAAAAGAAATCCCACGGAGGTTGTGGTGCGCAGCAGCCCAAGATAACCATAGATGGAATGAAGCTTGTGGCTGAATTCAAGCCGAACAGGAAGAAAGCTGATGAACAGGACCAGCATATGCCCGAGCCTGCGGAGCGAAAGCAGCAACTTAGTGCTGAAAAGGTTTTAAGTATCCTCAAGAGGATAAGTGATGAAGACTGTACTTTGTTGGGCCTCAATCCGAAGTTTGCCCGACCAGATTGGATGATCCTACAAGCGCTTCCTATTCCACCGCCTCCGGTTCGGCCCTCTGTAATGATGGACAGTTCAGCTCGCAGTGAGGACGATTTGACACATCAATTGGCTATGATCATTCGTCACAACAACAATTTGAAGCGGCAGGAGCAAAACGGTGCCCCTACTCATATTATTAACGAGTTTGCCCAGCTTCTACAATTTCACATAGCAACATACTTTGACAATGATCTTCCAGGACAGCCTAGGGTGCGCAATTACCTGATTGCCCTCGCCTGTAGTCTTTCCTGACGTCTTGAGTATGCTCGAGGTGTTATTGTTTATCTTTTACCAGATGTGTTGCAGTTTATACTTATTTTTGCATGACTCGCTCAACTTCAGAGGTGCATCTACTTCATGCTCTATAGAATGTCCTGGATTTTTTATTCTTGATTGAGAATTGATTAACGTCACAGATAGTTCTGTCAAGTTTGTCTCAGAATTCATAATTTAGTAAACCATCACGCCTGATTATATAAGGTTATCAAATGTGTTTCTATTTGATGTTGTTGTCAAAAAAACTAAATTGTGATGTTTTGCGTATGACAGGCTACTCAAAGGTCCGGGCGCCCTATTAAATCAATCTGTCAACGTTTGAAAGCGAAGGAAGGACGTATTCGTGGAAATTTAATGGGAAAGCGTGTAGACTTTTCTGCGCGTACTGTGATTACGCCAGATCCAAATATCAACATTGATGAATTAGGAGTGCCTTGGAGTATTGCTCTTAACTTAACGTATCCGGAGACTGTGACTCCCTACAACTTGGAAAGGTCAGCTTCTTTAAACTGGGAGTAATGGAGTTCATCCCCATGTAGTTCATCTCACCCCATGTAGTTCAGATGAAAGTTACTCCATGTAGTAGTTTAATGTTGCTGAGAGATGCTGAGAGAAAGCGGAGAGCAGAGAGTGGCTGAGAGTGGCTGAGAGAGGCTAAGAGAGAGCAGAGAGACTCAGAGAGAGAGAAAGAGAGTTGAGAGAGAAGGCAGAGGGAGACGTAGAGGGGTCACAGGATTAGGTTTCAAATTAAAATGGGCTATCTCCGCTTTATATACTTGGTTTAAGCTTGTAAGCTCATAATTTTTGTACTCCGTAGCCGCCATTTTGTGGCTGAAAGATTTCTTGGATGATATTCAACAGGTTGAAAGAGCTTGTAGAGTATGGACCTCATCCACCTCCTGGCAAGACTGGTGCAAAGTATATTATCAGAGAGGATGGTCAACGATTGGATCTTCGGTTCTTGAAAAAGAGCAGTGATCGGCACTTGGAGCTTGGTTATAAGGTATAACTATCTCCAAAATACTTTGGGTCAGTAATTTGAAGAATGACCCCCTACGTGTCGTACACGACTTTTTTTTGTTTCAGATATTTACTTGCGGTTTCTTGATTTGATCAAGTTACAAAGTAAGTTGAAATCATCGTGGGAGCTTATTTAAGGGTACACAACAGTACAGCTACCAACTATTGTATACTCACAATATTTCGTATGGTGCAGGTGGAAAGACATATGAACGACGGCGACTTTGTATTGTTTAACCGACAACCTAGCCTGCACAAGATGTCTATCATGGGACACCGTATTCGCATTATGCCATATTCTACCTTTCGGCTAAATCTGTCTGTGACATCACCGTACAATGCTGATTTTGACGGCGATGAAATGAACATGCATGTGCCTCAGTCCTTTGAGACCCGAGCAGAGGTGTTGGAACTTATGATGGTTCCCAAGTGTGTTGTATCACCTCAGTCAAATCGCCCAGTTATCGGAATTGTGCAAGATACACTCTTGGGGTGTCGTAAAGTGACAAAGAGGGACGCATTTATTGAGAAGGTACATTACAGATATTTCCCAGGGGCGTTGGCTAGTTTGAAAAGTGTGTGTTATGTTACATGTTGTTGATTGTGATTCTCATGTTTGTTTCCTTGTATACAGGTAGTATAGTTTTTTTTGAAGTGTAGATTTTTCGCTTAACCCTGCACAACAAGACTGATTTTTTGGAATTTTTAACTGTGTAGGATGTGTTCTTTAACATCCTTATGTGGTGGGAGGAGTTCGATGGCAAGATACCCATTCCGACTATTCTGAAGCCACGCCCACTCTGGACAGGGAAACAAATTTTCACCCTGATTATCCCAAAGCAAATCAATCTGATGCGTCAGGCATTTTGGCATCCTGATGCAGAGGTTGGTGATCTTTCACCTGGTGACACACAGGTGCGAATCGAGAAAGGTGAGGTTGTGGCTGGTACGCTCTGCAAGAAGACTTTGGGTACAGGACAAGGCAGTCTTATTCACGTCATTTGGTAAGTCTTCTGCTCAGTCTACAATTTCTTCTATGCGTGCGTCATTTTGTCCTTATTAACCGATGTGTTACATCTGACACACATTTTATCAGTAAAGAATATGAGCTGTCCTAAGATCTGCTTGCAATTTGAACAGGGAGGAAGTCGGGCCTGATGCAGCTCGGAAGTTTTTGGGACACACTCAATGGCTAGTAAATTACTGGCTACTGCAGCAAGGTTTCAGTATCGGTATTGGAGATACAATTGCAGATGCAGCAACCATGGAGGTGATTAACGACACCATTACCAAAGCTAAAAACGATGTGAAAGACTTGATTAAGAT
The DNA here is from genome assembly GCA_014871385.1 of Ceratodon purpureus. Classification (NCBI taxonomy): domain Eukaryota; kingdom Viridiplantae; phylum Streptophyta; class Bryopsida; order Pseudoditrichales; family Ditrichaceae; genus Ceratodon; species Ceratodon purpureus. The sequence goes on along the minus strand of CM026422.1, from coordinate 12,307,215 downwards.
GGCTCAAGACAAGCAGCTTGAAGCACAGCCTGGCCGAACAATGAAAGAGTCGTTCGAGAACAGAGTCAATGGTGTCTTGAACAAGGCTCGTGATGAAGCCGGAGCTAGTGCACAACGAAGTCTTTCTGAAAGTAACAATCTGAAGGCTATGGTTACAGCTGGGTCAAAGGGTACCTTCATTAATATCTCCCAGATGACTGCTTGTGTGGGGCAACAAAATGTCGAAGGAAAGCGAATCCCATATGGTTTCGTGGACCGTACGCTACCACATTTTACGAAGGATGATTATGGGCCTGAGAGTCGTGGATTTGTGGAAAACTCATATCTGCGAGGGTTGACCCCACAAGAGTTTTTCTTTCATGCTATGGGAGGAAGAGAAGGTCTGATTGATACCGCTGTGAAAACATCAGAGACTGGTTACATCCAAAGGCGACTGGTGAAGGCTATGGAGGACGTCATGGTTAAGTATGATGGGACAGTACGCAATTCTCTTGGAGACGTGATTCAGTTCCTTTATGGAGAGGACGGAATGGACTCAGTCTGGATCGAGTCGCAGAAATTGGACTCACTAAAAATGAAAAAGGCAGAATTCAACAGGGTGTACAAGTTTGAGATTGATAGGGATGATTGGTCACCTGACTACATGTCCACGGAAGCTGCAGAAGACATCAAGACTATCCAAGAAATTAGAAATGTTTTCGATGCTGAGGTGTCCAAGTTAGAAGCCGACCGCAGGCAGATGGCTATTGATATTGCACCAACTGGGGAGTCAAACTGGCCTCTTCCTGTCAATCTGAAGCGGTTAATATGGAATGCACAGAAAATCTTTAAAGTGGATTTCCGTAAGCCCTCAGACATGCATCCAATGGAGATTGTGGAGGCAGTGGATAAGTTGCAAGAGAGGCTCAGAGTTGTGCCAGGGGACGACCAAATATCTATTGAAGCGCAAAGAAATGCAACTCTGTTTTTTGGCTGTCTTTTGCGGAGCACTCTAGCCAGCAAGAGAGTCCTCAAGGACTACCGGCTGACAAGAGAGGCATTTGATTGGGTCATTGGTGAGATAGAGACACGATTCCTTCAGTCCCTTGTGGCTCCTGGAGAGATGATCGGCTGTGTTGCTGCTCAGTCGATTGGAGAACCAGCCACACAGATGACACTGAACACTTTTCATTTTGCTGGTGTGAGTGCAAAGAATGTGACCCTCGGTGTACCACGTTTGCGTGAGATCATTAATGTTGCGAAGAAGACAAAGACTCCGTCGCTAACAGTGTATCTGAAACCTGGAGTGAACAAAGAAAAAGAAAAGGCCAAAAATGTTCAGTGTGCTCTCGAGTATACTACTCTTCGCTCTGTCACTCAGGCAACAGAGATTTGGTACGATCCAGAGCCAATGAGCACACTGATAGAGGAGGATGTGGAATTTGTAAGGTCGTACTACGAGATGCCAGACGAAGATGTGGCTCCTGAAAAGATTTCGCCCTGGTTGTTGCGTATTGAGCTCAACCGCGAGATGATGGTGGATAAGAAACTCAGCATGGCTGATATTGCAGAGAAAATCAATCTCGAATTCGATGATGATTTGACCTGTATATTCAATGATGACAATGCTGAGAAGCTCATTCTTCGCATTCGTATCATGAACGATGAAGCCCCCAAGGGGGAGGCTACTGAGCAATCAGAAGATGATGTTTTTCTGAAAAAGATAGAGAGCAATATGCTCACGGAGATGGCTTTGCGAGGAATACCTGACATTCGAAAGGTGTTTATCAAGGAAGACAAGAAGAATAAATTTGATGAAATCTTAGCCTTTGTGCCGGAGAAGGAATGGATTCTTGATACAGAGGGTGTTAACATGCTGGCTGTCATGTGTCACGAGGATGTGGATGCTTCTCGAACTACCAGTAACCACTTGATTGAGGTCATTGAGGTGCTGGGAATTGAAGCAGTTCGAAATTCTCTCTTGAAGGAGTTGCGAGATGTCATCTCCTTTGATGGTTCATACGTGAACTACAGGCATCTTGCTATTCTATGTGATGTCATGACATACCGTGGCCACTTGATGGCAATCACGCGTCATGGTATTAACAGAAACGACACAGGACCTATGATGCGGTGCTCATTCGAAGAAACGGTTGACATCTTACTGGATGCTGCAGTGTATGCGGAGGCAGACCACCTGAGAGGAGTCACTGAAAACATCATGCTTGGCCAATTGGCCCCAATTGGAACTGGTGATTTTGGCTTACACCTGAATGAGAATATGCTTCAGCACGCTATTGAGTTGCAGTTGCCAAGCTTTGAAGGAACTGATTACGGCATGACCCCATCACGATCTCCCATGATCGGAACACCACACAATGAGGGGATGATGTCACCGAGTTACTTGCTCAGCCCAAGCTTGCGTGCGTCCCCGCTATCTGAAGCGCAGTTTTCGCCATATGTCGGCAGCATGCCCTTTTCACCTTCTTCTCCAGGTTACAGCCCTTCGTCTCCTGGATACAGTCCTTTGTCTCCAGGTTACAGCCCCACATCACCTGGGTATAGTCCTACGTCACCTGGTTATAGCCCTACATCGCCCGGTTACAGTCCCACTTCCCCAGGTTACAGTCCAACATCACCTTCTTACAGCCCTACTTCCCCTGGGTACTCTCCTTCCAGTCCTTCTTACTCTCCCACATCTCCAAGCTATGCTCCTACCTCACCTAGCTATAGCCCAACTTCACCAAGTTACAGTCCAACATCACCTAGTTACAGTCCAACATCACCAAGCTACAGTCCGACATCTCCAAGCTATAGTCCAACTTCTCCAGCTTATAGCCCCAGTTCTCCAGCTTATAGCCCTACTTCCCCCTCATATGCTCCATCCTCCCCTGCTTACAGTCCCACTTCTCCTAGTTACAGCCCAACATCTCCTAGTTATAGTCCCACCTCTCCTGGTTACTCACCCACTTCCCCGAGCTACAGCCCATCGTCTCCCAGTTACAGCCCGACGTCACCGAGCTACAGTCCTACATCCCCTGCTTACTCTCCTAGTAGTCCTCGTTATTCTCCTTCAAGTCCTTCGTACAGCCCAACTTCTCCTAGTTACAGGTGCGCCTTGTCTCCTCTTGCTGCTTTGTAATTAATATGATTGGTATTGCTTGTTGACATGCGATTTTCTTCTAGTCTCGTTTTTTCCTGCTCTAATTTAGTTATATCTAGGTCTTTAGGAAAGAATAGTCATGTTTCATTTTCTGTTTTTCGAATTTGATTAGATCAGTCTTGACATGCTTGTGTGAAGTTAATCTATTTTTTTCGAACCGGAATGTTTGATGCAGCCCTACATCACCGTCATATTCTCCATCATCACCCTCGTACCTGCCTACTAGCCCCGCGTACACTCCAGGATCACCATCCTATTCTCCAACTAGGTATGTAGGCCCTTTTTCTTATTAAGTACTTGTTTTCATCTTTTATTAGTGGTATTACGTTGTCAACGTTTTGATGAATGTGTTTGTATTGAGCCTTCTTCATTCATGTTTGCAGCCCGGCATATACTCCTGGAAGTCCTGCCTATAGTCCTACTTCTCCAAATTACAGGTGAGGCAATTTTGGGATGTTACTGCCGAATGAAATTCAGTTGTGAATTGTGGCTCTTCAATCCTGGTCAATGTCATGGTCAGTGAATTGACAAGGTCGTATTTCATTTCTAGCTGTAAATCGTGTACTGTAGGTTTGGTTTATACATGTAAACCACAATGGTTGGGTGTTCCTGTAGTTGAGACTCACAAAACGTTGTCGACATTTGTATGATGCAGTCCTAGCGGTGGTGGCTATTCGCCATCAGCACCGGGCTATTCTCCTTCGCAGAATCAATTTACTCCGACCTACAGCAAAGACGACAGCAACAATGTATAAAAATGCTCAAGCGCAGTTTTTACAACTTTTGTACTGTCTATTCTGGAATTGTGGCTTTCTGGAGGTGATCATTGCAGCAGATTTGTCCATATTACAGAATTTTTTGCGAACTTGTAATCCAGTTCCGAAATTGATGAAGAGAACCTCAATCTAGTTCCAGAGTATGTGCACGACTAGTAGTGAGGCACCTGGGCTCTTGTAGCCTTTTGAAGGTTAGAATGCACCTTTAGGAGAGCTGCCTTCTCTTAAGCCTACTGAAGCCACCTGCACGTTGTTTGCCATATGGGTACCTGTGTAACATCAACTTATCTCTGCTGCGGTGCGAGATTCTGATGGCTAGATACTGTGGCCATATGTTAGTACGAGGACCTGAAGAGTTAGAAGTATTTTTATGAACCTTATGTGAAACGGGAGCCTGGGGCGTCAACGCACTCGGGCTCTTTTGTAAAAATAGAGAACAGAAATTGGAGATACTCAGTTTTGGAACATATCCCAGCCATTCTGGATGAGAATTTATGTTTTTGATAAATTTATTGTTTGGTCCGATTACTGCATAGGAATCATGCGTACGAATATAGGTCTTCATGACTTATAGCTTTATCTAATTCATATAAAATTCACGAATTCTGTTAAGTTTTATTCCTTCTGGATATGATCTTCCTCTCAACTCACTTTTGTGAAAGTGTTTCAAGGTGATTTCAAGTCCCTGGATAGACCACTGATAAGTTATAACATAGTCGTAGGAATGGATTCTCTGTACCTAGAATTCCTCTAACCTGAGACTCCTCGTGGAAACTGACAACCCTGATTTGTACAGTATGTAATCATCTTCAATCCTAATGTCCATAGCGATGCCTGCCGACTAACTCCACAATCAAAGATATCGCCGACTAGTACAGCAAATAGATGAGCTTGCAGTCACACTCTCAAAGGCATCCTAAAGGAATATGCTGGTCTCTTTGAACAGTACATAACAAATGTCGGAGGACTTGGCTGGAGTTGTTGCTCACACGATCCAAGGATGGGGAGAGTTTCCAAAGCTTCTGTAACCTAATCCTTGGCTACTCAGCGTCACTCACAGAACGAAGTCGTTGCAAGAGCGTAAAGTGGGTGGTTAGGAGTAGGGTGTGGAAGCTAAAAGAGTCGGCTGCTCTAGATCTTGGAAAAATGGAGTGCCGAAAGGTGGAGGAGCAAGCCTTGGACGAGTACGAAGTTCATGTTGCTTTTGAGGGCCGCTCTTCTTTTCATCAAAATCTTCGTTTTGCTTTGCTTGCTAGCAGCTGGCTCCCGGGAATCCTAGTCTGGAGTGTTCTTCATCTGTTGCTTGTGTTCGTTGCAACTCTTTTTTTCATTTTAGTCGTCATTTATATGCTTATAATGGATATTGCGACTCAATTAGTTCTAGTTCCTATGGTTTATATCTTTATTGCTCTTTGCGATATTGTTGTTTTGATCGTGGACACCCTGCGATATATTTTCGTGACGATTAGGGTTATTGTATCTTGTGAAGCGACACCAGGAGAAGCAACCAAGTTTGCGTATGAACACATCGGAGGCATAAGACTTTTCAGATATGTTAGATTTGTCGTGTTTGAAAATGAAGGAAATGGGAGAATTAGATGGCTCATGCCGTTTCTGCTTAGTGTTGAAATAATAAAAGACTGCTGCAGTGGTCCAAGTGAGCGTGGGGAGGCCCGAGAGCCTGGCCTTGGCCCTGGAGAGCCCAGACCGCCGCGTGAAGAACCTTTCAGATTGCAACTGAAGAGATGGTGTGAAGAGATTGTGCCCTGCTACGACGTTCTTTTGTCTGACTGAACCTTACTCATAGCGAGGGAACCACATTAGAGATCGGAGAAATTCTTGAAACTCTAGTCAGTACTTTCTGTTTATGTATTATTATACGTTACTATATATCATTCTTCTAGATTTTTGCTTCCAGCAAACACCATTAGAGTAAATGGTCATATACCCTAATGGAAAAGTTCCTGAAATTCTTCTTGCAGTTGTAGATTACCTTCCAAGGATTGCAATAGTTGCCTTTAGTTGAATATAATCATCTCCAATCCTAATGTCCTGTGCAGTACTACATAGCGATGCCTTCCGACTCACTCCTCATTCAAGGATATTACCGACTAGAACAGTGCATAGATAAGTTTGCAGTCACACACTCAAAGGCATTGTAAAAGAATACGCCGGTGTCCGAGTCTACACTTGAACAGCACGTAACAAATGTCGGAGGACTTGGTCGAAGACTCGAAGTAGTTACACGATCCAAGGATGGGGAGAGTTTCGAATGCTTCTGTAACTTGATCCTTGGCTACCCAGTGTCACTCACAGAACGAAGTCACTCTCTGCAAGAGTGTAAAGGGGTTGTTCAGGAGTAGGGTTTAGAAGCTAAAAGAGTCGGCTGCTCTAGATCATGCAAAAATGGAGTGCCGAGAGGTGCAGGACGAGTACGAGGTTCATGTTGCTGTAGTGGGCTCACATACTCCTTTGTATCTAAGAATCCGTTTTGCTCTGCTTGCTAGCAGCTGGCTCCCTTCGCCTCTGGGAATCCTAGCCTGGAGTGTTCTTCATGTGTTGCTTGTGGTCGTTGTAACTCTTTATTTTCTTTCACTCGTCATATTATTGCTTATTTGGGATATTGTGTGTCATTTCTTTCTGGTTCCTGTGTTTTTTACCATCGTTGCTCTTTGGGATATTGTTCTTTTGATCACCGTCGTTTTCGTGAAGATTAAGGTGGAACCACCTATTGGCGAACAACATCCCATAACCGAACCCTGTAAATGGTAGCATTCACAAGCAATGCATCACCTATTTCTGAACAAGCAAGATTCCATTTCTAAAACAAATCCAACACAAGGCACTCATTGATTGGCACAAGTCACCAAAAGGTGGGTTGTCTTTGTGCACGCTTTTAGAAGGGGTCTATGTACACATATAGGTGTCTAGTCATACAAAACTCTGAAAATTCATAACTTATTCATATAGAATGAGAAAAATATAATTTCACTTCCATTCTCATATCCTAGTATTTGCTGATCTGTGGAAAAAAATTCACATCATGCACAGCTTTGCATCAAGGATATTTCCTTAAGTGTTCGGAAATAGGTGGTTCCACCTTAGGGACACTGTTTCTCGTGAACCGACACCAGCCACACAATCTATCTAAGGTAGCGGTACCCACTCCCGTGGATGTGCCCACTGCCATGCACTACAGCGGCACCTCAATCCAGTTCACTTTGAGTGGGCACACCAATCCGGTAGCGTGTAATGTGTGTCCTGTGCTCACAGGAGTGGCACCACTTTGACACGGTCAGGAGTGCCTCACCACTTTCCTGTTTGAGCGACCAGATTGTACTCAAATCCTTTGATATTCATGGTTTTTTTTCTCACGATCCTATTTGTTTTGTATTCGCCTTCTTTCCTATCTGGTTGCAAATTGTTTCCTTATTCTACAACTGCCCAATCTCTCTTATACCGACGAGAGTGGGTGCCGCTACCTTAGAGCATCCCCAGTAAGGTGTAAACCTGTAAGCCTGTAATTATGAGAACGTCGTTCTCCCAAACCTGAGTGCCTTTCCGAAGCAAAACATTCCAAAACCGTTTCCAGATTTATAGGTTTGCCCCAAAAAACCTTCCAAAATCAGGTTTGGACCTGTAAATTTCAGGCTTACAAGCTCGAATATAGGCTTGGCCTGAACCGCAATTTACGTCTTTCTACATCTTTCCATTTACAGGTTTACGGTGCACGCCTTACTGGGGATGCTCTTACACCATCTCCCCAATTGCAGTTTCCAAGCACCACTCCAACTCTCTTGTATGCTTTCAAGAGTAGACTGAAATGGAACGAGCATGTTACTCGAACCTTCTTCAAGCTCATTATAAAACAGGTAACTTCTGAAATAATAGAAATGCAATGCAACCATATCACATCAGAGGAGTAGATCAAACAAGCACTTTGAAGTTCTTGAAGCTTTTGTTCTTGAAGCTCTTGTCAATACATTTCTGTACTCAACTTGTCAATACATTTTGTCAAAGGCAAAGTCCAGGGTGAAGATAGTAAGTTATCCCATTCACAATTCAAAAGTTGCTTGACTAGTACTCTGATTGTAAGAGAGTTCTGGGAGAGGTGGAGAGAAAGCATAGAATTCGGGTTACAAATGAGATAGAGTCTATACCCGTTTTATATGAGGAGGACTCCCGATTCAATGGAATATTATGAGTTCCTAGAGTAATTGTGAAAGTCGCCATGAGGTTTGTTATTATTATATTTTTATTTGATTTTTCAAGCATGGAAAGCATAGTGATTTCACTATATTTTGGTGTGTAAGAGCTTGGTGTTATCTAAGGCCAGAAAGGTCTTGTACACCAAGCAAATTATTCTAGGTGTATCTATATGAAACTATAATTTAAAATAATCATGGAAATGGATTCTCCAAACCAACGATTGAACATACAACCTCAAAGAACCTGGAATGTCTTTGGTGTAAACGGACAACCTAATTTCTATACTTGGGTCCAAGATGAATACAAACTACCTATTTGAGCCATTCAAAATTATATTAAATAATATAGAAAAATGTTAAATTTTTTGACTTACACAATTGTTATTGAAATTTTGTTTTTTGGTAAATTGGCTTATAAAATTCTATTTTTGGTAAAATTTGTGAGTCAATTTTAAAAAATTTACATACTTATTTATTGCAAAGAATTAGAGATGAGTTTTCTTAATTCAAATGCATATATATGTAGGAAACATTCACACACCTATCTTTTATATTAAATAATGCACATCTTTACATTTTAATCAGATTTGGCATAATAATTGTACCATCACGCACAAGTATATGAGCTTAGTTACCACATGAAGGGGAAATAAAAAATCTAATTAAATAAAGGATAATCTTTAATTTTAACATTTGGATTTTGTCACATTCATATTTAAATCTCTATGAAAGGAATTGCAATCCTTTTTGAAGACACTTGCTAAGGAGGAAATATATTAATAGATGTTCCCAACATACATCCACAATGAAACTTTAGAAACTCAACACCGATTGTTTGCAAAAAAAATAAATAAAAAATGATATAAAACTAAAAAAAATGACTTAAAAAATACACTTTAAAATACAATTTTAATTTCTTTAAACTAAAATCTGGTAGGCTTGAGTAGGATTATAATATTTAGATGCAAAAATAATTGCATTTTCCAAAACATGCGGATCGTACACCACATTGTCATCAAAAATTTGAGTTCCTCAAGTATTAGGTAGTCCGTATTCCTCTCAGACCCAACAGTACATAAGTATCTTCAATTCATATATATATCCATACATATTCATAGATCTACACGTACATAACATATCCACATCCATTGCCATCTAAGCTACCATCTAAGTGTCCAGTGTTTTTTGTTTTTGTTTTCTGGTTACTAAAGTGTCCATCCTTGAAAGAGGAGAGTAGTCTTGTCTCCCTGTCCCCGTGTCCACCAGGTCAAAGGCACCACGAACGGACACTCTATTCACGCCGGCCCCGCTAAAGGGTTGGTGTTTCTATCTATCTATCTATCTATCTTCAATTCAAATGTACTGTCAAGCACACAAAGATACATGCCGACTACCCAGACATGCAAAGATTTTGCCGACTAACTGAGTCAAAGAGGAGCCTGGAGTCAAACACTCAACAAAGAAATATGCTCTTGTCCAAGTCTACACTTGAACAATAACTTACACAACACATGTCGGAGGACGTGGTTGGAGATGTTGCTCACACGATCCAAGCATGGGGTCAAGAGTTTCTAATGCTTCTGTAACCTGATCCTTGGCTACTCAGCGTCACTCACAGAACGAAGTCATTCTCTGCAAGAGTAAATAAAGGGGGTCGTTAGGAGTAGGGTCGTTAGAAGCTAGGAGAGTCGGCTGCTTTAGATCTTGCAAAAATGGAGTGCCGAAAGGTGCTGGTCGAGCAAGCCTCCTGGGACGAGTATGAGGTTCATGTCGTAGTGGGCTCATCTTCTTTGTATCAAACTCTCCGTTTTGCTCTGCTTGCTAGCAGCTGGCTCCCTTTGCTTTTGGGAATCCTAGTGTGGAGTGTTGTTCATCTATTGCTCGTGGTCGTCACAATCCTCATGCTGCTTGCCTGTGTCATTTTTCTGCTTTATCTCGATATTTTGATTCATTTCTTTCTAATTCCTCTGATTTATTTCACCGTTGCTCTTTGGGATGTTGTTGTTTTGATCATGGACACCCTGCGTTGTATTTTCGTGACGATTAGGGTCATTGTTTCTTGTGAAGCGACACCAGGAACAGCAACCAAGGTTGCATATGAACGCATAGGAGGCATAAGACTTTTTAGGAGGGTTCGAATTGTCGAGGACAGATCTAATGAAAGAAATGGGAGAAGATTGATCATTCCGTTTATGATTGCTGTTCACATGTTTGAAGAGTTCTGGAGTGGTCCAAATGAACGTGGGGAGGCCCAAGAGCCTGGCATGGGCCCTGGAAGGCCCAGACAACGTGATGAACCTTTGAAGTTGCAATTTAAAAGATGGTGTGAAGAGATTGTGCCCCGCTACGACGTCGTGTCTTTCTGAATGAGCCCAACATATCAAGGAAACCACATCAGACGGGCAGATCACATCAGACTGTTACGCTCTTGAAGCTCTTGAAGCTCTTGCAATACATTTTGTTAAGGTAGAAGGACCTATAACCGACCACTTAAGGTTTTTAGCATAAGTTTTTGAGGCGAATAATTTGAAGAGGATTTTTCCCCTGTACTGTACTTAATTACCATTTTTCTACTGTGGATGTTGGTGAATCTGCTCCAACCTCATGGGATGCCACCTATCAAGAACTTATTAACTATTAAACTTTGGACGTCGAAGTTGGTTGAGTTGAAAGAATTGTGAGTGAATGGCGAAAAGCACAAACCCCTTAGCCTAGTATCAAAAACTGAAATGGGTAACGTCAAATCACAAGGAAATTTCCGATCTGAGGAGATGACTCATAGAAAATCAAGATAAACAAGCTCTGGTAGGACATGTCCAAGGCGTCATCTTTCCACAGGATATGCACATCGTTGACATCGAAAGTTGCTCAGAGTGAAAAATGACAGGGTGAATTAACTTGGAGGAATCTTCACATCAATGATGCACATCTAAACCCTGTATCTAAATTTGATTCGGAGTATAATATTGCTAATAGCAACATGGCTATATATCTTGTTGTATACGAGGCAAACCGAACCTCAAAAAGCATATGAATTAAACTTTGAACTTACACATATTTAGATCTAAAACCGTCGGTGGCAATATTATGAGCTTTGTATCAAGTTAGCTAAGCCAGCTAGGGTATATACTTGAGCAGCTAGTAGGACTGCATTCAATCCTAGAGCAAACAAGTGAAGACTGTTAAGATGGTGTTGAAAGACGTAATTGCTGTTGCTGTTTTTGTAAGCCCATGCAGTAAGCTACTAAACACATTCGAAATGTAAGCAAGTATGGACGAACTCTCCTCTACAAGTTGAGCATCGTTCATGTTGCAAATGTCAGGCACTTCGTATTGCCCTCCTCTGCTCTGGAAGAGGTTCCAGAGGTCCGTGTCAAGTTTCTCTATGGATGCCCTTCTGGTCTGTTGGTTTCTTTTCTCTTGCACTGGCCTGGGGGCCACAGGAGGAATGTCAGTGATGAGGACGTTGTGCCTCCCCAGCTCCTGAATCCAACTTGGAAGTTTGTCCCAATTGTCATCGAGCCACTTTTCATCACCCTTGGTGAACAGAACCGTGAAGGCTGCTTCAGCGCCTCTGAAGACACGCAGAAAAGATAACCAGATTTTTTCGTCAATCAAATCCAATCTGTTCTTCGACGACTTCACATATATCACATGCGAGTACTTTCCTTTGACTTGCTTCAGAAAATCGCATATCTTCTGCTCAGCAGTTTTATCCTCAACTTGCCCATCTTGCCCCTCTCCAAGGCCAACAGTGTCGGTGACGGTCCATCCCCTTCCCTCTTCCGTGGTCATTTCGGACGTGCATCCTTTGACGCCATGACCGATCGTGAAAGGGAGGTCGCCCTCGATGCTTCCCGTCACGAGGGCATTCGATACAGTGGATTTGCCAGCTCCGGTTCTCCCGAACAGTATCACTTTGCCACGACGGTTCTCCATCACGTACTCTCACCCTGTTCAATAGATGAGAATGTAAGAGATGAATAAAGGCGTGGACGTATGCGAGTACTCAAGAAGTACACCAAGAAGCCGAAACTGTGAGTCATCTTAAGTAGTACAAACTCGCAACTTGCAGCGATCTGACATTTTAGCTACTGTAGGATACACTACAGCTTCACGAATAAATTAATAGGTGATGCATGCAAGGAGTACGTACATGCTAAACAGCATGTCTGGAAACAGTTCGGCAACCAGTACTGGCCGGTGTCTAACCAGGAAAAGATACTCTCGCCTTTAGCTTACAGACGACAGATATAATTATTTGAACGATGCTATCTGTGGTATCGCACTGATGAGGTGGAGAGTAGCAGATAGACGTACCAGATGGACGAGAGCAGCGACGTACAGCGATCAACCCTCCAAGACGTACGTTTCAAGGAAGCAGAAAGTGTGATTTTAGATCTCCCAGTAGTTTGTGTGCACTAGCTAACTTATAGTGCCCCTCAACAGAGACCCTCCCGAGCTACTGGAGCTGTTCATCTTTGTAACGAGCAATGTACGTAGGTCTATCTCCGCGGAAAAGAGTAGCACGGATCTCTCTGAAACATTCCAGAGAGGTAAGCAGGAAGAGTGATTTTCTGCCAGTTTGTGTGCACTAACTTATAGTACGTGCCCCTCAACGTGCCCCTCAACAGAGACCCTCGCAAGCCACTGCAGCTGTTCACCTGCCATAAGGAAGGTAAAGTCGATTGCACAGTGGCTTTAATCAATTGTGTACAGACACTTCGATCTTGACTTCGGACATTGTCTGTACAGACATTTCTCGACTTTGGTCATCGTCGGTATAGTCATTTCTTGACTTTCGTCATCGTCTGTTCACTGCAGATCGAAATTAACTATATGCAGGTATAATTAGCTTCACCGTGTTCCTGAGGGAGGGCGGGACCGGTCAGGCTTGGGAAATTCCTGGCGGCCAGCAATTGACAGCAGATGCATGGCTCTACACGGCTGATCTACACTGATTGACTCAGCTAGTATTATCATATTCTTGAGCTCCAGACACTGCCAAGCAATTGGCATCAGATACCAAGCATCTTGAGCGATAAGCGCCTAAATACTGTAATTAGTCTATAATTATCTCATCAAGTGCTGGGGCGAACGTGCTGAAGCCTGACGGAACAATGACGATGTTCGTCCGTAGAATCGATCATCTTAATATGTTGGGAAAAGTATGCTCAATTGAGAGTAGAGCTATAAATGTTTCTAGCCACTTATCACCAAGTCAAATCGATCTCATCCATCGTCGATTCGTCGGTAAGCTTCAGTTGTTTCTAGTCACGAAGCCTGGCCACTACAGTACCGGGATGCTCACTTGCCAGCTCACATAGATCATTACCACGACGTGAACTGATGACAACATGACATCATAATAAATTTGACATTGTCATGACATCAAAATTATCGTGGACGAAGTTTTTTTTTTTTTTTTTTTTTTTTTTTGGGAACAAATGAAACATGATTTCATTGCAAAAGGATTAACCATGTGGACCGAGTTTACTGTTGAATGTCTGCAATCACGTTCCTTATGAATGTCTGCAATGATCAGGTTAATTTGTTCCAAAAAGAAAGAAAAAACGATCAGGTTCCTTTATATAACTGTCTGTGTTCATGGTACCGTCACGGATGACTGTCTGTATCCATATTAGAGCACCCCTAGTCGGACCCGGCCAAAACGAGAGCCCAAGGGACCCGCCAATTGGTGGAGCCACGCTTATTTAGGCTACTCTAGCTAGATTTTGAGTTATGGAGGGAGATAATTGAAAACAACCGAGCTTTCCTCTTTGCAATGGAATTTTGTTTCATTTGTTTCAAAAATAAATTAATTAAATAAATAAATAAACAAAACCGAGCTTTCCGCGTATCCATGAGCGGATCCGGCGGGGCCCAGTTTTATTCAGCAGGTAATACTGGGCCTATTCGACCTATCGTCGGGACCAAGGTTTGAATCCAGGACCTCATGGAGTGTGCATGTTCGGGCAATGGCTCTTCCGCGCCAAGCCCGCTACGCCTGTGGAGAGGGGGAGCTCGGCGTGGATTGACTGGAAATGCTCTCAGCACCTTTGGACTTGGACGTTGTAAAGGAATTACTGTACTGTACAGTAGTAGCAGATCTCTTGGTTTTCATTCCCCACTTTGTGGAAACAGAGAACTGCACCTATGCTTCTCTCTTCTTGTGACTAAAACTACTCAAATCCAACTTATCAGAATTAACACTGTCCAATGTCCATGTGGTTAGTTTTTCAAATAATTATGATAATTTACTCGATTTCAACCATGGTCGGTACTACGATAATTCGGTTATGAATAGTTGCTCAGATGGTAGCATAATACTGGCCGGACTCCAGGGGATCAAGTACGTTCTCATCGCGACATTGATTAATTAAATCGATTCATTCAAAGTTGGATGATTATGTAGAGTACAAAATAAATTGATTGCACTCTGAAACTGTGAGCACAAGTATACGAGGCCGAGAAGATGCTCCCGTGAGGAATGTAATTTATTCATTGCAATGAAATTCCTTCATTTGCGCCCAAAAAAAAACAAGAAAATAAAAAGAAGATGCTACCGTGTGGTGCACCTTGAAAGGGAAAATGAACCTGTAGACAGTACGGGCTTGAAATGGTTGATTATAGGTTGTTATTGCTCTATTTTGAAATATGACTTCCTTGTTCCAAAAAAAAAAAAGAAAAGAAATGGTTGATTATGGTCGCATTGCCTGGGAAAAGCTCCAAGCTGCCAAAAAGAATCCAAATCCAAAGAGTAGCGCCAAGAAAGTCGAGAAACAACTGAAGAACTTCCAGTCGCTGTGGTGAAAGAGGAGCATGTTCGCGAAGTGGAATGGCATTGGTCCCTTCTGGAACTTAACTGGTCCGAGTTTTTTTTTTTTTTTTTTTGAAGACACGTAATCGTTTTAAAATTACTGCAAAGAGAATTACAACTGCCAAGGTGGTCCCAGTTTTAGGTGTATTAGATTGTCCCCTTAGTCGAATCATTGTTTGCTTTCTCTGGTCTCGCCGGTCAAGGCGGGGCCGGTGTGTATTTGTAGTCTTTGCCCTTGGAGTAAAGGTTCGCCTTTATTTGTGTCAAAAAAAAAAAAAAAAAAAAAAAAAAAAAAAAAAAAAACAAACAAACTGTAGATAGTACTGGAAATCCACACTACAAATTTGGGAAAAAAAATATGTTGCAGATGCGGTTCTTACATAAATAATTTATTTGTCTATGATTAGACTTGTATTCTATTTTTTTATTTTTATTTTTACACAAATAAAGGCGGACCTTTACTGCAAAGGCAAAGAATAGAAATACAGACCAGCCCCGCTTGGCCGGCGAGACCGGAGAGAGCAAATCAAGCAAAACAGGCAAACATACTAAGTGGACATCCTAATGGACCTAAAACTAGGGCCGGTCAGGTTCCAACTGGGGCCAATGCCATCCCACGTGGCGAACATGCTCCTCCTGCACCACAGGGCCTGAAAGTTCTGCAATTGTTTTTCAATTTTCTTGGAATTGTCTTCTTAATTGCTTGAAGCTTGTCCCAAGCAAGGCGCTCGTAAACTTAGTCAATCATTTCCAGCCATATCTTCCAATATAGCTTCTCGATGTGCCACTGGACTCTGTTAAATGCGGCATCATTCCTCTCTCTCCAAAGCAGCCACATGATAGCCCTCTAAGAAGCAGCCAAATTTTCCCAACCTGTCGAAATCTTCTGGGCATGCGGTGAGCAAATCTCGAGTGGTCCAAACAGCATCAAAAGAATCTAAAGCTTGTGCAGCTTTCTCAGGAGTTTTAGCTTTTGCTAAGGGCTACTTTAGTTCTAATCCAATCTATTCTGCCTAATTCTATCAAGGAATCCCAAATGTAGTGACGGACTTTCTCATCCGGCCAAATACATTGCTCGAAGATTGCTTGATTTCTTAAAATCCAACATCCCCAGATAACCATGCCCCTCAGAAGGGACCAGATCCTGCTGACCTCCATTTTCCTGAAGCGAGGGGCAGTGCCAAAGATGCATTGGTCCACTGAGAGAGTGGCAGCAAGACCTAAGCTACGGGTGCCTCTTTGGAGCCAATGAACTATGAGGAAAGTGAAGGACCAAAATTTCTGAGCAAAGGGACATTTGTAAAACCTGTGCAAGTAGAGTTCTGGCATGGGGTGAACACAAAGCGGACAGTCTGGGTTGGCTGCTTGATTAAATTTGTTTCTCTATGTGTTGGTGGCCACCGCCTGGTGCCACACCGACTACATAAAACCGGCCTCCTTTTGGGATCTGGATGACCAGAGCTTCTTCCAATTAAGTAGAAAGGTTATAGCTTTTTCGTGTCTTCATTTCTCTTGGGCAGGTTTCTTGAGGCTGTTCCTTTGGGCCACGAGCTATTTGCCAACTTTGGCAGTGTACATAGTGAAGGTAAGCTGGTCATTCCAGCGCCAATGAAACCGGTCGTTGGTAAGACGGAGAAGAAAAGAAAGCCGACCCTTGTTTTCTATGGGCAAATTGGGAAGCTTCCCCAGCCAAGCGTCGTTGAGGGAGCCATGCCAATGCTGAGCAAACACAAGGAGATTACCAGTGCGGTCCCAAATCAAATTCCGGGAGCTAGCACCGGCTGAATACAAGGGGTATTCTGGGGGGATAGGAGGGACAGGTATACCGTCTTGAATCGTGCCCGGGTTCCAGATAAGACTGGTCAGAATGAAGAACTCAGGAAGGTTTGCGTCAGGAGATCGAGATCCCCCAATCCAGTCTCCTTTGAGTGTAGACTTATAGTCAGTACGGAGCTCAGCCCCATAGAGGCTAAGGATCCTCCGCTTTACTGCATCAATGCTAATCTGCTCTTGAGCAGTTAAATTGAAATCCTGTGCGAGCTGCGGGGTTGGTCTAAAGTCCTTGGCCTGCTTTGACCAGAGGTCACCGACCGTAATCAGCCCTCTCTGGTGCAGAGAGAGAGCAGTCTCATGCGAGATATTAACTTCTCCACCTTTAAACTCAATACCCCACCAGAGGAATTTTTGGCAAGCATCAGCCTCACAGCCAGGAGGTGCTTCCTTCAGACGCAGGTTCAGTTTTTTCCAGGTCAGGTGGATTTTACTCCACGACTTGGAGCCGGGAACCGAGGTGTGGGATTTGACCAAGCCCCACTGGGTATAGGCGGCCACTTAATCCTTTTCCCGGGGTTCGAATACCAAAGCTTACTCCTGAGGATAACTTGTAGATTAGAGGAGCCGAGGAGAAATGCCGTGATAATCCACTTGCCAAGCAGGCTCGTGGTGGCCTCGTGGGGGTCAAGGAGATTTAACCCACCAATCTTTTTGCTTGCACAATAGTCATGCCAATTAACACGAGTGCAAGTAGAATGCTCCGAGCCTGCCCATAAGTAGTTCCGCAACACAGCTTTCACCTTCGTGATGGCCTTTACAGAACCACACCAAATAGACAAAAAGAACCAGAGAGAAGAAAGTAAGACCTGCTTCTCGATGATTTCCCAACCGGTGAGAGAAAGCTTGGTTGTCGACCAATACTCCAATTTCTTCCTGATTCTTTGCACCAGGAACGAGTCAATATCTTTGGTGCTTGGGTTTAAGCCAAAGGGGGTGTCCAAGAGCTTGGAGATGTCTTGAGGCCGAGCCCATTGCCAACCAATTTCTTGTAGCCATCCTGGAATTTCAGAATCGCAGCACTAGTAAGCGTGGCTCTTAGCCCAATTGATTTCCAGGCCGGAGACAGATTTAAAGAGATTGAGGATGTCGATGAGAGCGCGGATGGAGTGTGGAGAGCTAATTTCCAGGGAGATAGAGGTGTCGTCGGCGAACTGAGAGATCAGTTGAGTCTGATCTGAGTGAGGCAGTTTGATACCCAAAATCTGTCCGCTGATTTGAGCGTTCTTCAGCATGATGTTAAGAACCTCCGTGACTAAGATGAAGAGTGAGGGTGCCAGAGGGCAGCCTTGCCTAACACCTCTGCGTATATCAAAACTCTCAGATGCTTGTCTATTGACCAGGACAGATGCTGAGGCGCCATAGAAAAGAAGCTTCACCATGTTGATGAAGTTGCTGCCCAAACCGAATCTGTCCATGCATTCAAAGAGAAAGTTCCAACTTACTTTGTGAAAAGCCTTCCAAAAATCCACTTTAAGAAACACTAGCGGCTGCTTCGTTCTCTTGGCGATGTCAATTACTTCATGGGCAACCAGTAAGTTATCGAGAATAAAACGATTGGGCACAAACGCAGTTTGGTCCGGGCTCACCAAATTAGCAAGTCTAGCGGTTTAAGTCTGGTCTGAAGCGCCTTTGCGAGAATCTTGAATGATGCATTAAGTAACGTAATTGGCCGCGAGTTGCTTAAATCCTCCTCTAAACCTGACTTGAACAAGAGCGTGATGGAACCTCTGACCATGCTGATGGGTAGGTTGCCGACTCTTAAGGCTCCCTTCACCATCTCAAGGACATCCTTGCCTATCGTCTCCCAGTTGTGGGTGTAAAATGCGATATTCACCCCGTCAGGACCGGGTGCTCTATCTTTAGCAAGGTCCAAGGCTGCCTGCTTGAGTTCTTGAAGGATGAGATCTCGACCGAGGCCGGCCCTCATGTGTGGTGTGACTCTGTTCGGAATTATTCCGAGGACCTGCTCAAGCAAGTTGCTGTCAACTTGAGGTGGCGGGCCGTAGAGCTCGGCGTAGAATTTCCTACATTCCTCTTCAAGGTCTTTTTGTTGATTGACGATAAGCCCGGAGCTAGTCTTGAGTTGAGCAATGGACTGTGTCCTCGGCTTCTCTTGCACCATTTTGAAAAGTTCGCCGTTACAAGCGTCCCCCTTATCGAGCCATTTCACGCGGGCCCTGATGCGTATCCCTTCGGTCTTAACCCGTTCGAGTTCTGAAAGCTGTTCCTTCGCAGTGGCAACCGCATACTGCTTATTGAAGGCGCTTGGGTTGACTTGCAGCTCCTCTTGAGCCTCGGCCAGAGATTTCCTCAAGTCAGCTTCTTTTTGTTTTTGAGCAGCGGCCTTTTCCTTTGAGTAATCTCGATAAAATTTGAGCACCCTCTTGAGTTTGGCGAAGAATTGCAAATGAGCAGGCATAGATTCCCACAGTCTCTTGATTTCAGCCCCGGTTTCCTGAATGTAACGGATGTTCATTTTCCAACCTACGCGCCGGTTGGGGCTTTCTCCAAACTTGATATCCATCACTACGGGGAGGTGATCTGAAAGTGAACAATCACCTCGAATGGAGTAAGAAGAAACGGTGGCTGGGTTGTCACTGGGGTTGCTCCAGAATGTGTAGAGGCGGTCAAGCCTAGCCAGGATACGAGCACCGTCCAGACGCCCATTGTCTCAAGAGTATTTCAAACCTCTCCCTGATTTGAACGTGTCTTCAAGGTCAAGGCTACTCTTGGCGAATTCCCAGGCACCACGCTCCAAATCTCCCACAATTCTACTGCATGCAGAGGTCTTGTCAGAGTGTCTCTCCACCATGTTCATATCACCCCCTAAAATCCATCTGAGATTAGATGGAATGCTACCAGGAATGAGATTCCATTGATTGAGTTCTCTCTGCCGGATTATTCGGGCTGTACACATTTATGAATCCGCAGTTACCTCCGGGAATGTTAGTGAGGACCATCCAGGCTGCACGCCCCTGGAAGAAACTCCCTGAGCTTACCACTGATAACCTGCTGTGGATCAAAAAGGCCGTGCCTCCGCAGCCTGCTCCGAAGTCCAAAGTTGTGTTCCCGTAACCCGACCGGGCTTCCGTGAAAAAGTAGTGCGAGGCTTGGTTCAATTGTTTGCCTAGATTTTCAGCTCTCTGGCTAATTAGTTTGTGTTCCTGCAACATGCAAATGTCTGGAGCCGGATTAAGCAAATCCAAATACATCCGAAGCTTGGTGACTTTAGAGGGGTCGTTAAGGCCCCTCACATTCAACGTCAAGATGGTCAAATTCATGGCAGAAGTCTTGGGTTGAGAGAGACTGGTGCAGCTGGGACCTCAGGAACGAGGCTAGCTTCGGGACGTTTCGTAACAGCTCTTCTCTTTGCTTTGAAAGAGGCAGCGATCTGGAAGGAACGAGGATTTAAGTTTTCTGAGGAGACTTCTGCCAGGGCTTGTTAGCTGGGATCTTGTGATGGTGACGAGGGACCAAGAAAGTGTGAAAGGGAGCCAGGGACGTCTAGTCTCATGTCCAGTGTGTGAATGCAAAGGTCTAAGGATTGATATCCGGTACTAGTCGTGTATCATGGGGGCGGGACACTTCAACTGCTAGGGTCAACAGGTCGTGGGGAGGGTAATGAGACGTCCTCGTCTTGGTGTGGAAGGGGGAAAGTCAGGGAGAAGAGCGTGGACGTCCTAGTCGTCTGAGGGTTTGGGCTAAGAGACGGCAACTGAGAGGGTGGCAACGTCGTCCAAGCAGATTCAGGGGTTAGGCGAAGAGAGGGTGTGTGGGAGTTTTAGAGCAGCAAGCACATGCAAAAAGGGGTGTGAGAGAATAGGGCAGACAGAGCAATACTTGTCAAGACTTTCAGTCTTTTTACTTATAGGTCGTCCAAAGGGAAAATGGAGTCAGGGAATAATAGAGTCTTGTCCATGGCCGCAGCCTGGGACTGGTCTGAACCCTAACCTAAAGCTCAGCGTGTCGAGCAGCAAAATTGAGAGAGTATTCCTGGCTACAACCTAAGTATTTATACTATAACTGCCGCTACTGAAGGTTGCCACGACTGGTAGTCTCTACCGATGATGTCGCTCTTGATTGCAGTGTGTGCCGTGACCTGTGTTAACAGGGCTGGATGCCGATCTCCAACGGTGAGCCTTTCTGTAGCAATTGGGGAAGGCGAAACATCTTCGGAGCTGGCCGAGCTTGAGCTGGGGCAGGTGGTTGGAACAAGCGTCAGATTGCCTCTGGGTCCAAGCATTCTGAAGGGGGGCTGCCAAGAGATTGAGTGGAGTATTGGTCCAAGCTGAGACTGGAGGCCGTCTTCTGCTTACTATTAGAGCTGTTCCTAAACTCTTCGATCTTCTTGAAAGCTTCGGCTGGTGGAGTGTCAAGGAGTATACACAATCAAGATTCTTTCGGAGTAGTCTGATTGCTAGCAGGGGAAGGGGAAGGGGAGATAATCAACCTCCTTGAGGTGGCACTGCTTCCATTCGGGGAGCTCGGGTGAGAGTTGGCGGTGGCAGTCCGTTTGGCTCTGGGATTCCGCCCATACCTCCCCGGTGACCAAGTCATGGGGAGGCTCTCATCACTTCCTCGTTCACCTTCAAGCATGCCCATAACTTGTTTGGATGTGAGGATAAAATTAGGATATGAGTTCCGAGGAGAGCTTGGCCTTGGGAAGGAGGTTTGCTTACTGCCTTGGGGGATCGGCGCAGCATTCACTGGGCCTCCAGCCGCCTTGGCCTTGGATTGTTTCTTCCAAGCGACAAGGGTGAAACCTGCGTCTTCGTTGTGGGGCGGGGGTTGAGAGCCGACCTTAGGGGGCTTCGTTGGAGGAATAGGAGCTGGTCGATTGCTGGCTACCTACCGAGAACCCCTGACCATTTCGACATCTTCTTATGGTTGGGCGGCGCCTTGCCTCCCATTGAGGGCCTTCTTAGCGCCTTGCCCATAACCACCACCGTTGAATTTCAATTCCAAACAATCCGAGACCTTATGCTCAGAGAAAGGCAGAACTTACACCTCACCGGAACCTGGTCGTAGTTGACAAGGATGGTGTTGGTTTTTCCTTCCAGACTAGCAAGCATGATGGCTGACGGCCATCCCTTGGCCAGATCCAATCCGACGCAGAACCTCGGGTCCCGGTTGTGTTTGTTGTATGTGTCCGCTATGTATACGGGCCCTAGCGAAGCAGCAATATACCCCTCGACGGGTTTGAACTCGTGCAGCACTTTTACGAGGCTAATCCAAACATGGATACGGAGACCTACTAGGAGGTCAGGGTTGAAGTTGTTCACCCACTCCTGGTACACATAAAGACCCCACGGCGTGCTGTGCGGCGTCATGGCCAGCACCTGCTTCGTGGTGGCCACATTAATCGAAGACAGGAAAATAATGCCGCAACTTATGTCCATGCGGAACGTGACCCCAGCAAACCCTAATCTCTGGTTTATAGAAAGAATCCAGTCCGCAAGAGCATCTTGGGGTACCTTTTTTCCGATGAAGCTAGCGATGATGGTTGTCTCTGTGAGACGCTGAGATTCCCTTTCCAAGATGCTCAAGTCCAGCTGCGGTCCAGTTGAGAGGTGCCTCATGAGGAGGCCGTGGTAGTTTCGTCCATAGCCAGCTGGAAGCTGCTCCCCTTGGGTAGCTTGATACGGATTGAAGCTCCCCATATCACCAATCCTGTAGCACAAAACTGGGCAAGCCAATGAAATGTCAGCCGGCACATTCTTGGAGTGTGACTGATGCTGCGGTACTTGCGGAGCGAAGCTGACTGGGTCTGCTCCCTCGCGTGCGAGCGCATCTCTGTAAGTACTCATTGATACCACATTAATCAACTAAGCTGAGATTAGCGTTAGGGTTTCCCCTAAAACCTAGCCAGAACACTAAGCTTCGGACCTCCCACCACTACAATGTCCATAATCACAACAGCCTACATGTTCAGCGAAAATCGAACGAAGAGAGTCCTGTTAATCAGAATTAGTGACGCAATTACTCAAATCGCAGCTCTTTGCTCTCCATCCTAAATTGCTTTTCGAGTTCTTCTTAGTAGCTTGAAGCTTGTCCCAAGCAAGGCGCTCGTAAACTTAGTCAATCATTTCCAGCCATATCTTCCAATATAGCTTCTCGATGTGCCACTAGACTCTGTTAAATGCGGCATCATTCCTCTCTCTCCAAAGCAGCCACATGATAGCCATCTAAGAAGCAGCCAAATTTTCCCAACCTGTCGAAATCTTTTGGGCATGCGGTGAACAAATACTCCATTTTTTATTTTATTTTTTTGACACAAATGAAAGTTAATTTCATTGTAAGAAAAGTAACCACAAGGACACGCCCAGCCACAGGTCGCCTGGGCGCCTAGACCCTACCACCCCAGCCGAGCGAGCTGGCTAGCAGAGAGGCAAGCCCCTCGCCAGCGCAGACTACGCCAGACCCAACCCGACCCCCAAACCCAAGCAAAAATGCACACACAAAGTCAGTGAGGCTCAAAAACAAAACCCGCTGCCGGGCCTTTGAGCTGCCATCTCGGGTTATCAGCAGTAAACGAGGCAAACACCTCTTCTATACCCCTCCTATCTTTAAACTTCGTAAAATCATCTTCAGCCTCATCCGGATGGGTCTTCGCTATGATCTTCACCATGCTCCACTCCAACCTACCATAATCAATGATGCCAAGCCAAACCACTTGCAGCATCTTTGCAGGAGACCAGTTTACGTCGTTGAACACCTTATCGTTGCGCTCGATCCACAGTGCCCACAGTATCACCATCCTGAGTTCCATCCAGATTCTCTTTACGGGGTTGAATTTCCGTGGAATGCTGTCCGAGAAAATCCCATGCTTCCACGTGAGCATCTACCTAGGGCCTCTCCCACTACGGCCTCTAATCAGAGTGTTCATGATATGCACACCGCACTGCTACGCCCTCTGGGCTGACACACATTCCCAAAAACGGTGCAGTACTGATTCATCAGAGCGCCGCGGGCACACTGGGCAGCTCACATCGACCGATGCATCAAACCGCCCCCGCCAGTGGTTGACAGCAATAGTGCGGTGCCATACAAGCCAAAGGAGCCCTGCCTCCTTGCTAGTTCGCTCTTTCGTCCACACCGACCGCCACTTTAAGCGAAAATCATTAGGAAGAATCCCTTGCCACTTCCTCGTGACGGGATTGTTTACAACGATCCGGCTTCGCAGCATTTCTCTCCCAATTTTGGAAGTATACTCTGTAAAGGGTACTAGTTGCCCACCTGCGTTCCACACAAACCGTCCGGAGTCCCAATCGAGGGAATCTGTCCGTCCATAGTAGAGCCAGACCTTGGCTTTCCGGGGTCCCCGAACAACCATCACCACCTGCACTCTGAAGGCTATCCCCGCATTCCCATTGCTAGCCACCTCTTGCACCATTGGAGGCCACAGGGAGGGCCTCAAGCATTTAGACACCGGGAGTACCTCGAAAGTGTGCATGATCTCTGGCAGCGTCCAGTATCTTGCCAGACCTCCAAGTTGTATCCGAGGGCCGGCTGGGACTTGAAGGACAACCAGGGGTGTGGCTGAAGTATCACTCTCAAACCACCCGATCCACTCTCCTTCTCTGGCCATCCCAGGTAATCTTGCGAGCATTAGGCCCCATTTCTGATCAATCGCTCTACCCGCGGCTGCCCATGCACCAAACTCTGTTTCTAGGAGGTTATACTGAGAGAAATGTTGCGAAGCCGGATCATTGTAAACAATCCCGTCACGAGGAAGTGGCAAGGGGTTCCTAATGGTTTTCGCTTAAAGTGGCGGTCGGTGTGGACGAGAGAAATACTCCATGTTTTCACGTTAAACTCAGCCTATTAAACTTGTATTTTTTGTTGGAGAGCCCCAAGTGCACTGTCCCTTAAATCTCATGTTAGATAGGCATGGCAAAACTACATGAAATGGGAGACATGTCAAATTCTAATTTGATCTCTAAAGTCAAAAACGACATATTGTGGTCAAGTTGACTTTGGGCAAGTTCCCAGTTCCTTAACGTCTAAACGTCCCAGCACCCAGTTTCTGGATGATGAACAAAATCAAATGCTTCTCACGTTCTCCTCAATGCTTGGATGAAACTCATTCAATTTTTTGGAGAATCTTCATCAAGTTATTGTCATATCTAACAGTTGGATGTAGTCAAACTTGATTACATAGTTTTCTAAGATTACAAGTTTAAAAGTATGTCACGTCGTTGACCAAGCCAAAATTGCATTGACTACAGTTCAAAAGTGGAATCACAAAAATGAGGTCATAGATTTAAGAAACACAAAAATTTCAAAGAATCACCTTGTTTTAGAATATCTCATTTCAAAGTCATTTGAACAAATTTTGCTCAAAAAATATCTAAATTTTGTTTGTAGCCAAATTTAGAACGTCTTATAAATTTTACCTTTAAATATTTATAATCAAATATCAATAATTATAGCATTAGTGAATCAAACCATACAGATAGAATCTAAAGTTCAAAATCTAGAACATTCGTCGATATGCCAAGTCAAAGATATTTTTCCAAATACAGTCTACCCTCTATAAATTTTAACCCTCAGGAGTGGATCAAAGTTAACATTAATAGAGGTGTTAAGAGTTAACAATTATAAAATAGATTTTTTGAGCAATATACAAATCTTAACATTTATAAATATAAGGAATTGTGAAGAGTCCTTGTGAGAGAATACCATTCATAAAATTGCAAACCCAATCAACACTTTGTTCAATATCAAGTAATGTGTAGAGAAACATGAATGTAACTGGATGTGTAGTTTTTATCAACCATATTATGGTTGTATTTTATTTGTTAACATTTACAGAGTCAAATTCACAAAGAAGGGAATACCATTTTGTTAATAGCAACATTTATAGAGGGTGGACTGTAGTAGTGTAAGATTTTTCTACAATTGTCAATTCTAGGGACACCTTGATACATAATTTAGATTTATGAATTTTCACTTTTGGCAAATTGTACCATTCATGTTTCAAAATTTATTATTTCTCGTACTTTAGGAGACTTTCACTGTCAAGGTTTGAAAATATTGTTAGCAGAAAAAATTGAGATTTTATCTTTTTTCAAGTATTGTTTTTTTTTAACATGTATTTCAAGGCATGATCTTATGGCTTGGATTTTCAATTGAATATTTCTCCATATAGGCAAGTTTCTACTTGGGGTATCACTTTTTGGACACACTAATTAGGTTTATTTTGTTTAAAACCTCCAAAGTTTGTCTAATTTGTTCATTTTGATCAAGTAAAGAGACCCTGAAATGGAAACAAGAATTCATGCACCTCAATGAAATCAAAGTTTACATGTCTATTGATTTTTTCTTAAAAAATTTAATTTTTTGGATTCATTCGTAGATGAAGGAAAAAATGCTAAATTTTGGGATTTGCAAGCATTATAGTGCACAATTAATTAGATTTTTAATGACAAAATAAATTATTTTGTACTCTATACAATAAGATGTAGGTCATATTCAAAATTAATATTAAAATAAAACTTTAATTTTTTTTCTTTTTTCTTTTTCTTGATATGTTATAAGTATAAACAACTAAACCACATCTAATGAAGTCTCACTTCATTGCAATTAAAAGATGGACATGTTTGACACAGAAGACAACTTTTTTGGATACCCTAACCCATATGCCTTTTTAAATATCATAGACCGGCCTTTGTATTTGAATGTTAGCTTACCTCCATGAAAAGTCAAGCATTTCCTTAGGTTTTATAGGTTGTATGAAGGTAAGAATTGCACGGGCATATTCCTCACAAAACACTTCAAACCCATTTTGCAACAAGGGAAAAAAACTTCAATTTTAACTTTAAACATTATGATCTCACAAATGATAAGGAGTTTGAATCTAAGATTTGGGGTACATATACATGCATAAGGAAGGGACTAGATTCTAAGGTTACTTCCCCAAAATACATAAAAATTTGAAAAATTACACCTTGTATTGAAAGAGGCGAGTTTTGACTTCAGATTTTTGGCACTTTTGACTTTAGAGGTTAACACCTAAATGCGCCAAGTGTTGAAAAACGACATTTCGGATGGTGAGTAACAACTTTGAAGAACCATAACGTTTTCATTGGAAGTCTGTTTTGGCTCTTCACTTGTATTGGGTTCCAAATCAAATCTCGTTTGAGTGCCAGAAATTGCAGACCGATATAGTGAAGTATGAATTAATAGCATTCATTTTAGTGAATGCATTTTTGTTTTAAAGTTTTCAAATATGTGGTATGATCATTGCAAGCCAATTATGTATAATCTGATTAATTTTTGTTATTCATGATTTTTTTTTACATATGAGTGTGATCTTAATATGATGAAAACCAACAACTTTGTAGTTAGAAGTTACTTGTTTGAATACTTTTGGTACTGCATTTGCAATGATATTTCTATATTTAAAAAATTGAATCAACCCCTAAGAGCCCAATCAACCATTTTATGGTCGATTCCAAAGTTTGAGGAGTTCTATTCGGCTAAAAAAGGATATTTTTTTGTAATATTTTTTGCTGTCTAGAAGCTTGGTGACTTGGAAACCACATTCGATTTACAAAATCTCGTTTGGAATCATATTTTGCTCACACCAAGCCTTCAAACACAAACTAGGCAAACTTTTTTTAGTATTAGAAAACCTATTATTAGGGGGAACTAATAGTAATCTTCTTAAGTTATTAGCAACTTTTATATTTTTATCATACAATATATAATTTTATCCAATCATATAAAATTTCAAGTACTAATAATAAAAAGGGTAATTTTTATTGAAGATTGAAGTTTTAGCCTCTTTAATACATTACAAAATGAATATGAACTATCGATCTAATTGAAGCATTAAGGTCTTCATATTGTCTTTGGAGAAAACCTTCAAAAGAATTAGCCGGGAACTCACATTTTACAGCACATCTAAGTTTTTCTCAGAACCCCTTGGGCTTTTAGGGGTTAAAACTTTGATGGTGTTTGAGGAGCTCTCTTCTTAGTCCACTGTTGGATTCAACTTAATTTGTTGAGTTGGATTCCAATTTGGATCTTGTTTATGTGGTACAAACATTAATTCCATCTAAGATGTAAGGAATACATAGCATGCGTTCTAGTGCAAGGCTGCAACGACGAGAACACGTATCATACCCATGATCATACCTGCCCTATCCTGTATATGATTGGTTCGAAAACTACTCAACAGGATTGCCACGTCATGTTTACTACGGGTATTCACCACAAAAGAGAAAAAAACAAGTGATGACCAAAACCACCGATAAGTTGGATTTGAGTAGTTTTAGTCACAAGAAGAGAGAAGCATAGGTGCTGTTCTCTGTTTCCACAAAGTGGGGAATGAAAACCAAGAGGTCTGCTACTACTGTACTGTACAGTACAGTAATTCCCTTACAACGTCCAAGTCCAAAGGTGCTGAGAACATTTCCAGTCAATCAGCGGGCTTGGCGCGGAAGAGCCATTGCCCGAACACGCACACTCCATGAGGTCCTGGATTAAAACCTTGGTCCCGACGTTTCTGACTCGGTTCTGCGACGGTGTGTAAGTTCTTTTCTTTGCAATGGAGTTTCCCACCATTTGACTAAAAATAAAAATAATAAAAATAAAAAAACCTTAGTCCCGACGATAGGTCGAATAGGCCCAGTATTACCTGCTGAATAAAACTGGGCCCCACCGGATCCGCTCATGGATACGCGGAAAGCTCGGTTTTGTTTATTTATTTATTTATTTAATTTATTTTTGAAACAAATGAAACAAAATTCCATTGCAAAGAGGAAAGCTCGGTTGTTTTCAATTATCTCCCTCCATAACTCAAAATCTGGCGAGAGTAGCCTAAATCAGCGTGGCCCCACCAATTGGCGGGTCCCTTGGGCTCTCGTTTTGGCCGGGTCCGACTAGGGGCGGTGACGGTACCATGAACACAGACAGTTATATAAAGGAACCTGATCGTTTTTTCTTTCTTTTCGAAACAAATTAACATGATCATTGCAGACATTCATAAGGAACGTGATTGCAGACATTCAACAGTAAACTCGGTCCACATGGTTACTCCTTTTGCAATGAAATCATGTTTCATTTTAATCCAACTTAAAAACCATCCTGAGAGCTAAGCTTTGGAGCTGTAGCCCCACTAAATCAGGCCTTTGGCCTCAGAATCCAAATTGGGGCGTAGTCACAAGGGTCATTCCTCCGTTCCAGGCTCCAAGGCCTGGAGCAAAATCCATTTAGCCTGGAGAAAACTTAACAGACGCTTAGAACCTGTCCCTCCGACTAGGCTCTCAGAGGCTCTCAACTCGTCACTCTGGTGGGACACAAAGTTCCGCCATGGTTCAAACAACATCTCGCATCAGTTGGCGGGTGTAAGCACAATAAAGTGGACCACAAAGTGCAACATGTGACCACTAACAAGTGAATATGAAGTGTGCTGTTTTTTAAAGCTCAAAGCTGATTTTGAGCATTTTGGTGTAGTTTTTGAGCATTTTAGTCACTTTTTAGGGTGTCGCAAGGTATCTTACACACATCTTCATAAAAAAAACATCCTGAATTGAAACTAAATTTGACCACTAGTTCTAAATCATGAAAATGAACTTTTCGAAAGTCTTGATTTCTTCATCTCGTGCCCTCTGTTGTCTTTAGAGGATGTTTTCTTCAATTTAAAAAACAATGTTTGGTGAAAAAAAAGTGACAAAAAGTACCGCGGAAGTGACCCTCTTAAATAACATCCTTGCGGTACTTTTGGAACGCTAAACCAATTAATGAGTATATGAATTGACTATATTAGAATACCTCTTAAACATACAGAGGGCATTACGAAATTAAAAGTGATTTCGGACAAAACCCTAAACCATTATGTTCACTTTTCCAAATGACTGCATTCACTTTGCTTGGATTTAAAGCCTTCATACAATAACTTTAAAGTGTCTACTTTGCACGAAACTTTTCCAAGTTGTAGAAAAACAAGTTAAGAATCCATATTAGCAAAAAAAATTGACTTCAATTACATCTTTCCGTCACTTTTGTGCAATTTTTGCAAAAAGACTGAAACTGACAAATAGTTAAGCACTTTTTTGGTCCACTTTACCATGCTTACACTCTGGCGAGAGAGCTATATTAGAAAGGGCTGCGAGAGGTTGCTGATATTTTGGGACAGGAGGCTTGGCTCCCTCAAGCCTATTCTTGACATCGCTGCCGAGTTTAACCTTGGAGAGGACGAGGTCCAGGCCATGCGTACCGTCATTCAGTCCGTCGAGGACTCCTACACTGAGGCCCTCAACACTCCCGACTCGGTTCTTGCCCTCGGCTCTTGGGTGGAGGCATTCAGGGACGCCGAAGCTGCTGATCCTGACTTCGTTATGCAGACTGCAGCCATCTGGAGCCCCGCCTCCACTGCTGATCGTCACATTCTCTGTGCACCGATCAACATATATGGAGTTGGCCTGAGATCCAGGATGCTATTCAAGAAGCAGGCGGCAGCAGCCTGGCCAATTCTTGCAGGGTGGTCTGGATCCTTTCGTCAAGTCCGGGTTGGTCAAATTGAGAAGCACCGCAATTCGAAGATGGAGCTCTATGTCTATTACGGACACTTGGGAAGCTTACGGGGCTTTGACCCGGCTCGGTGGAAATGGAGTTGCGGTGCGCCTTTCACTATGTATTCTTCGAGGAGAGGCCGTGAACTAATCTCAAAGAACGGCACCCTTACATTAGGTGCAAAAACAGGTCAAGAAAAGGCCGTGTAAGCAGCACGTGAGAGAAAAAAATGGCCGTTGCCCGCATACTTTTTGACATGGCATGTGCGGTGCCAGCAACCGCCACGGGCCCCGGGGGCTCGAACCAATGACCTCCCCGCGAGGCGTGTGGAGGGCACAAGCTACAGTGCCGGGCTGACACCATCTGCCCACTTGGGACCAAACCCCGAGACAAGTCATTCATGTCTCAACTATTATTCCTCGGAGGATTGTTCACAATGCGCCACGCAGTTCTGTGCGGGCAGCAACTCTGGCACCCGCTGCTGGGGGGAAGCACAATAAAGTGGACCACCAAGTGCAATATGTGATCACTAGGAAGTGAATATGAAGTGTGCTGTTTTTTATAGCTCAAAGCTGATTTTGAGCATTTTGGTGAAGTTTTTGAGCATTTTAGTCACTGTTTAAGGTGTCATAAGGTATCTTACACACATCTCCATGTAAAAAACATCTTCAATTGAAACTTTATTTGACCCTAGTTCTAAATCATGAAAATGAACTTTTCCAAAGTCTTGATTTCTTCATTTGGGGCCCTCTATTGTCTTTAGAGGATGTTTTTTCCAATTTAAAAAACAATGTTCGGTGAAAAAAACCTCACAAAAAGTTTCACCAAAAACAGTGTTTTAAAAACGTCCCGGGGATACTTTTTGCCAATCTAGGATTGCAAACACGGCCACCCGGATCATTTCTACAATCGTAATGTACAAACGAAGGGCCCCACAAAGTCAAAAGTGATTTCTATCAAAACTACAATGTAATACGGTCACTTTTCCAAATGACTGCATTCACTTTGTTCAACTTTGTTGTGTTCATAGAGGTGTCTCAAGTCAACAACTACAAACGCAAATTTCGGAAGTTGTAGTACATCAAGTCTACTTTCCGTATCCTAAACTTAATTTCCCATCAAGAAGTTTTAGATGCTACTTTTTAGCGTGTTTACACAACAGGCTGAAATTGGCAATGAGCTAAGCACTTTTGTGGTCCACTTTATTGTGCTTCCCCTCTGCTAGCGACAGTGCGGGGGGCAGTAGGGGGTTCACCTAGAAAGGGCAGGCTTACACGGCCTTTTCCAGACCCCGTTTTGCACCTAATGGCAAGACCACTCCAGATAAGTGGAGGAACGAAGAGCGCATAGGCTTCTCCCTGGATTGGAAAGATCTCTGGAAATCTGAACAAAGTAAAAAGGAGGCGTCCTTTGTCTGGTCTATTTGGCATAGAGCCGTAGCCACCAACTCCTGCAGAGGGAAGTTCAACGCGCAAATCGACCAATCCTGCCAGCCTGCCAGGTGTGTACCGGTGGGCACCTTGAGTCCTACACCCATTGTTTCTACGAGTGCCAAAATGCTAAAGGTGTGTGGAACTTCTGTTTTTATCTCATGCATATCATCCAGAAAGGACGAGCTAACCTCAACCCCCCTCAGAAGCTCACTTTTGCTCAATGCATCTTCGGCCAACCGGTCCGGAGTCAGAAGGAAAGGTGTGGAGAAGCTCTGGTCGTTGCTAAGACACATCGGGATTTGGTGCATCTGGCTAGCGAGGAACAGTGTTGTATTCCAAAGAGAACCCTGGCCTACTCTTAAAGTTCGTCAATTTATTTGGGATAACCTTCTCGATTACGGCAGAATTAGCTGGAAGCGTACCCTCGAGGAAATTGCTCATCCCAGTTTTGATGCGCAGATTCAAGACGCTCTTAAAGCGTTTGATTTGAGATGGATGTGCAGACACATCCTAGGCAATAGACAAGATCTAACAGTCAAGTGGAACTTACTTCCTCGCAGAGGAGTCATCCCTAACCGGATGTAAAGCTTTTCCCTGTGTTCTATTTACTTGGTCCAGAAGTCCGTCTTTCCGCCCTAGACTCCGGTCTGATGAGGGTTGTACCTTTTTTTCATGCAATGAATCTCTTCATTTGCCTCAAAAACAAATCATGTTTCATTTTTTTCCCCCAAAAAAAAAAAAAAAAAAAAAACTTCGTCCACATTAATTTAGATGTCATGACAATGTCAAATTTATTATGATGTCATGTTGTCATCAGTTCACGTCGTGGTAATGATCTATGTGAGCTGGCAAGTGGGCATCACGTTACTGTAGTGGCCCTTCGTGACTAGAAACAACTGAAGCTTACCGACGAATCGACGATGGATGAGATCGATTTGACTTGGTGATCAAGTGGCTAGAAACATTTATAGCTAGTCTCAATTGAGCATACTTTTCCCAATATATTAAGATGATCGATGATTCGATTCTACGGACGAACATCGTCATTGTTCCGTCAGACTTCAGCATGTTCGCCCCAGCACTTGATGAGATAATTATAGACTAATTGTACAGTATTTAGGCGCTTATCGCTCAAGATGCATGGTATCTGATGCCAATTGCTTGGCAGTCTGTCTGGAGCTCAAGAATATGATAAATTATAATACTAGCAGTGTAGATCAGCCGTGTAGAGCCATGCATCTGCAGTCAATTGCTGGCCGCCAGGAATTTCCCAAGCCTGACCGGTCCCGCCCTCCCTCAGGAACACGGTGAAGCTAATACCTGCATATAGTTCATTTCGATCTGCAGTGAACAGACGATGACGAAAGTCAAGAAATGTCTGTACAGACAATGTCCGAAGTCAAGATCGAAGTGTCTGTACACAATTGATTAAAGCCACTGTGCAATCGACTTTACCTTCCTTATGGAAGGTGAACAGCTGCAGTGGCTTGCGAGGGTCTCTGTTGAGGAGCACGTACTATAAGTTAGTGCACACAAACTGGCAGAAAATCACTCAGACTTCCTGCTTACCTCTCTGGAATGTTTCAGAGAGATCCGTGCTACTCTTTTCCGCGGATGAACAGCTCCAGTAGCTCGGGAGGGTCTCTGTTGAGGGGCACTATAAGTTAGCTAGTGCACACAAACTACTGGGAGATCTAAAATCACACTTTCTGCTTCCTTGAAACGTACGTCTTGGAGGGCTCGATCGCTGTACGTCGCTGCTCTCGTCCATCTGGTACGTCTATCTGCTACTCTCCACCTCATCAGTGCGATACCACAGCTAGCATCGTTCAATTAATTATATCTGTCGTCTATAAGCTGAAGGCGAGAGTATCTTTTCCTGGTTAGACACCGGCCAGTACTGGTTGCCGAACTGTTTCCAGACATGGTGTTTAGCATGTACGTACTCCTTGCATGCATCACCTATTAATTTATTCTTGAAGCTGTAGTGTATCCTACAGTAGCTAAAATGTCTCATCGCTGGAAGTTGCGAGTCTGTACTACTTAAGATGACTGACAGTTTCGACTTCTTGGTGTACTTCTTTAGTACCTAGGACGGGACATTGATTACTTGAAGTCTGACAACTATGTTTTATACTTGAAGGTGATGCAGGGAAGGAGAGCTGCGATCTAGTCGGTTGTGAGACTGGACATCTTACAAGTTACGCAAATATTCTCGAACTTACCAACATGATCCTTGTGATTGGTAATGGTCCCTCCGAGTCTTCTACCGATGGGACATACTGGGGCTCTGTAGCAGCAGCACTTCAGGAACGCGGGCATGACGTCAAATTGACCACGGATCTCGTCGAACTCAAAAGCGATCGCCCTTTGGAGACCGCGAGGAGATGGATATCGAGAAATTCACTTAGAAGAATGGCAGGACAAGGCGTAAAGATCATATGTGCCATGGGTACAGAAGGCCAAAATGACCTGTTCTGGTGGTCCAGTGTCATGAAACTTGTTTTCGAGGGGGGTTATAGGGCTGTTGCTGCAGTGCTGCAAGTGGAAAGCTTACGTAGCTGCGATTTCTTTAGACATGTGGTTGTTGTACGGGAAACTAAAGAAGATGCTAGTGCACCGTATCTCGACCTCCTCATTAATGATCGTCTGGAACCATTCACAATACCCTTCTCTCAACAAGACAAAGCAATGAGAAAGTTGACTCATGCATGGAGCAGTGAGAAAGTTATACTGTTCGGAAGGACAGGTTCTGGCAAGTCTACTACTGCACAAATGTTAACGAAGGGCCATCTTGATCCTGACGCGACCATCTTCAAGGCAGACTCCAGTGCAAGGGGTGTTACTTCTGAAATAGAGAGAGCAGATGGCAGAGGATGGCATGTCACTGATACTCCTGGATTTGGAGAAACAAAATCGGGTACTGTGAGCAGCAAACAGGCAACTGATATCATAACGAAATTCATTGGAAACATAGGTGGGAATTACTCCCATTATGTATATGTGGTGAAGAAAGATCGAGTCGATACGTTCGATGAAAGACTTTGGAAATTCTATAAGAAAGTTTTTGTTGGGGCCGAAACCAATTTTTCTGTGGTAGTTACAGGTTGTGAACAGCCGCTCTCCACTGAGGATGAAGACCACCTAAAGAAAGCATTTGCCGGATGCAACACAATCACGGGTGTCAATTTCCCCCCTACTAACACAGATGACGCTGAACTGGAAGAAGATCACAAGGAAGAGAGAGCTGAGTCGTTAGTGGAACTTGAGGACGCCTTCGCAAGACTTGGGGTTTCAGAACGTAGCTGCGATGAGGGCTTATACTCGAAGGAAACTTTAAAGATCGAGAAAAGCTGCGGTAGATCACTCTTTGGTACTGTAGGAGGGGATCTAATCCACTATCTCATAGCGAGGCCCATAGCGGCTGTCGGAAGATCCCTGCATAAGTCGGAGATAGATGAGGAATTCATTCTACTTCCACAATAGCACTCCGACAGTATACTGAAGTTTTTTGTTTGTCATATTAGCCTCATTGGATAGTTAAATGTGGCATTCCAGAGAGTAAAATTTCTGAACTGTTAAAGCCCTAGTGTCTCAACACATGTATGCAATTCTTCATGTAGTCATCTCCCACTGGCTGCTTCATTTGCTTCTCCCCGAATTACTGTCGATGAACTCCTCAAGATCCATCAAATCCGCTGTCATGTCATGAATAAGAATCCCATCCAGTGCTAGAAAAGAACTCATGATGACATCAGACAATCCTTTGCAACTTAGCAAAACATATCCGACATATCCATGGTACGCTGATAACTGAGACTCGTTGCCACAACCTGTACAATGGCCTAATTGTACAGGCATTGAAATGCTATAGAAATTAATTCCAGACCAATGTTGTTCATCACATTGCATTGAATCTCGAACATGAATGTCTCCATTTGGTTTCATCCGGCTGCATTTACTTCACCTTCATGTCCACAACCACATCGACAAACCCGGTAAGAGCTGAGAGTGGATTCCACTTGTCATCGTGACGAAAGGCTGCGCCATGATGAGGTGTTTGCAGTCTCTGGTGGGACACATCACGTTGAAGAATTTTCGGGATTCGTGTCGCTGTTTCAAGCACCTTCCACCCCATTTTCCGACTCCGTGGAAGCTCAGTCGAGTCGATTCGCTAGCTCACACTCTTGTGTGACTTAGAGCACAGTGAGTAGGAGCTCCTTCACGGATTTCCGCTCTGGGTTGTTCGCATTCAGCTTGTTGTTCAGCGTTCCTTTGTGAGAGTCTGTGCTTGAGGAGAGGTGACGCGCTTGAAGCTCGTTCGCGGTAGCCAAGAGCAGGGTCAGTGTAGAAGTTTTGGTTGTCTACAGCACTGTTGTTCTGAATGGTAGAGTGTCCTGATGATGGGTGTAAGTGGTTTATGCTCGAAGGCGCATCAATCTGTTGGGTTGGGACATTTCGAGCTGGAGTAATTGACCAGGGAATATTGGGTTTGTAAGTTTAGCGCTTCGAATCTAGTGCCGTTTTGGTGGAGCAGATTGGATTGACCCATGTTTGCTCCTACATCGACTGTGGGTTAGTTCAAATAACGATATGATTAAGAAGCTGAGAGTAACTATTTGACTTATTCTAATTACAATTTGTAGATGTAAGGCCAGGATTAATATGCAGTTGTTTACTTTGATTGAGAATTTCGCGAATGATTCAGTCTCTGGTTAAATTGAGACATGAGTTCACAATCGAAAGAGTAGGCGAAGTCCAAATCAATAGCGTCATTCACTTTCAAGTATGGGTGGTGACGGCCAGTGACTCCAAGGTGCTGAGAGCATCCGACGAGTACATGAATTTATACATGAATTTTTAAACAGAGTTTAGGGTTGTGGATTGGGCACAGGACGCATAGTGAAAGCTGTGCGCGTGCATACGATCGGGGGCCGTCACCATCTCCAGCTTAAAAATGTTGAGCTTCCTCATCCTGGTTGCAATGAAGTTGAGGTCCGGCATAGAGCAATTGGGTTGAATTACCCAGATGTGGAAGATTGTATAGGAGGAGGTCACCACGCTCATCATTCTGTGTTTACGCCGGGCAGTAGCGCTGTGGGCGTCATCACTGAACTAGGTATGTGCAACCAAGCTTCTCTCCTTATCAGGAATTAAAATAACCTTTTGAACTACGTCTCGGTGGCTCTGTGGTATTTGAGGATCACCTTCACAACCATTTTGTTAGGGCTGATTGATTCTGGTGAAGATGACGGCCCTTAATCTGGACGTAAACTGGTTTCTGGTAGGATGGTCTATTCCTCGTTTGTTTCTACCTCAAATGTCTGCAAAGATTTTATCAGTGTGTGTGCTCAGAAGTTTGCTCTTTATTGTCTGCTTGGATTGGGTTGCTAGGAACTAGAGTGCTGAATCATCGAATAGGTCAGCGGGTGGGCTACGTAAACCCACCCAACAAGGAGCCTTCAGTGAGGCAAGTATACTGCCAACAAGTTGCCTGGTTCCCATTCCCTCTAACATCACCGACGAAGAAGCAGCTGTGTTGCTCTTCCCAGGCTTGACGGCATGGATGCTTTTGAAGAAGCTCAGACCTATTCGACATGGCGATGCAATTTTGGTGCACAACGTGGAAAGCGGGCTTGGATCCATAATTGCGCAATGGGCCAAACATCTGGAAGCTTTTGTGATAGGAACTGTGTCTTCGGAGAACGATGTTGAACGTGCAAGGAAGAATGCACAGGGTGTAGTGAAGTTGTTGTCGTGAAATCAGGCTGCTGTGACTTTGCAGATGAAGTGAAGGAGTTGACAGCTGGGGAAGGGGTGGCTGTTGTGTTTGATTTGGTAGGAAAGAGCACTTCCATGGCCTCTCTTGATTGTTTGGCTGCAAAGGGAATGCTGGTCAGCCTCGGTGCAACAGGAGGAGATGCTCCTATGCTCAACTTTAAGGATCTTGCAGGTACTTGACTGCCTAGCTTCAATGATGCTGTTGTTTATTTAGAGCTCAAGAGGCATTTCTTGAATCACATATTTCTGTATGTTGGTAGCGTTTTAGATCATTGAGATTTAATCTCAGCAGCAGCATATTCGTTCGAATGAAAATAGCATGAGTTCTAATGGAAGAATTGTTTTTTACTGCAAGCTCATGTACGCTTAACTACCTAAATATGATGTTTAAAAATGAGACTGCAATTGCACTACCTGCAATGGTATTAAGCAATAGCTATGTCTTTGCTCTCTCAAAAGATACGAGAAGAGGAACCTGTAAACCTTTGTTGTCTACGGCATATGCTTTAGGATGTTGAAGCGTTCGTCATCGTCTTCACAAGCACTTAACTGTCAAACAATTTGAAAAGGTCTGGGACAATACTGTTTGCTCATGTTCTTACTGTTTGCATTTGACATCAGGAAAGGAAAGTTTGACAGTGGTAGTCCCCGTTCTGGGGGATTATGTAAAGCACCAAGAAGAAATTTTAGAAGGTGCACAACTTCTCTTTGAATTGCACAAAGCTGGTGAAATAAAAGTGTCCGTGTTGCTCCACCGTTGCCTGAAGTGATATCAATATCTGCTTACTAATGTGCTTGTCTCTTGAACATTACCGTCTTGATAGAAACTGATAGTTGTGATTAGAATCGGAGCATGTTTGCCTTTGCGCATAGTTTCTTTACTATTCTCTTACACACACTTGGACAGTGCTAGAACAGAATGACTTCGTGATAGTATATTTTATAAATTTCAACTGTGAAGTAACATTCATGTTTTAATGTTTGCAGATTCCTTTGGATACGATAAGCAGAGAGCTCGATGTGATGACAAAAAGAGAAGCTGTGGGTTCGTGTGTCCTTATTCCACCCGTTCCTGATCCCAAGAATTATTATTCATGAAGCAGCTTGCTTGTTCACAATCGGTCGTCGAAAGGAGGTGCAATGTTGGATCTTTGACGTGACCATCTAATCGCACAGAAACTTGTACTGGAGCAAGCTGCAAAACTTGCTGCAGTTAGGCATTGATTAATTGGCTCTGCATTGGGAGAATCAGGAACAGAGAAGTTTGTATACATAACTTTCAATAGTTCAATAGAGAAGAAACATGTTGCTATCAAAACAGGAATATGTTCCTGTAATTCTGAACTCGTCATTTTGGGCCTCCTTCTGCTTGCAAGTTGCAAGTGACAGTATATGGTGGTTCTTGTTTGTTTTAAAGAATACAAAGAGGAAGGAACTAGGGCAAATTAGTCAAAGACTAATAAAAGAAATCACTAGAAAGGAAAGAAATTAAGAAGGGTAGATATGCAATACCCTTCACCTCAAGATGCATCACAATTGTCAAAACAAAAACAAATGTAAGCACCATTTTAACCCCTAAACGGCCAAAGTCCTAAAATGGGCTTTTTGAAATTTTGGGCAAGTTTCTACAATGTCAAATTTGGATGTAAGATTCTGAAAAAAAATTGTAGACGTAGGGAATTGCAAGAGCTTCGCATGAGTATAATTACTAATTACAACAAAGAAATATCTATTTTACAAAATTTGGACATAACAACTTTTCATTGATTTCTTCATAGAGGAAAACTTTGTTACTCCATGGAGTAATTTTTAATGCAAAAGATGTATGATTGTAAATTCATAAAAATTGGCTTTAAAAATCCACCAAAAATTAGAATTTTATTTTTTGAAATTGAAACTTGGTATGCTTGAGTGGGATTGGCTAGAATTGAGTGATCATTTTGCAAGATAAAATGGACCAATTTTATTGTATGTTAAATATACAAATATTTGAATGCCTCAAAAAGGCATTTTGTAAACATCTTGTACGCGACTATACTGTAAAGCACGTAAAGATACATGCCGACTAAGTTACCTAGACATGCCAAGACTAGTAGTCCAGTTCAAAGAGAAGCTTGCAGTCAAACAGTCAGACTTCATCCCAAAGAAATATGATGATGTCCAAGTCGACACTTGAACGGTGCACAACAAATGTTGGAGGACGTTGTTGAAATTGTTGCAAGGATGGGGAGAGTTTCTAATGCTTGTGTAACCTGATCCTTAGCTACTCAGCGTCACTCACAGAACGAAGTCACTCTCTGCAAGAGTGTAAAGGGGGTGTTCAGGATGAGTGTTTAGAAGCTAGAATAGTCGGCTGCTTCAGATCTCTGAAAAATGGAGTGCCGTAAGGTGCAGGAGCAAGCCTGGGACGAGCGTGAGGTTCACGTTGTCGTAGTGGGCTCATCTTCTTCTTATCAAAGTCTTCGTTTTGCTTTGCTTGCTAGCAGATGGCTCCCCTTGCCCCTGGGAATCCTGGTTTGGAGTGCTCTTCATCTGTTGCTTTTGTTTGTTGAAACTCTCATTTTGCTTGTCCTCGTCGTTTTTCTGCTTTACAATGATTTTATGTTTCATTTTTATTTAATTCCTGTGCTTTTTATCTTCGTTGCACTTTGGGATATTGTTGTTTTGATCATGGACACCCTGCGTTGTATTTACGTGACGATTAGGGTCATTGCATCTGGTGAAGCGACACCGGGAACAGCAACGAAGGTTGCGCTTGAACGTATCGGAGGCATAAGGCTTTTCAGATGTGTTCGAACTGTCGCCGAGTACAGATCTAATGAAAGAGATGGGAGAAGATGGCTCATTCCGTTTCTAATTACTATTCTGCTAATACAAGAGTGCTGGAGTGGCCGAATTGAGCCTGGGGTGGCCCGAGAGCCTGTCATGGACCCTGAAGAGCCCAGACAGCCACGTGAAGGATTTTTGAAATTGCGATTGAAGAGATTGTGTGAAGAGATTATGCCCCACTTCGACGTCGTGTCTTTCTGAATGAGCCCAATTCATATCGAGGGAACCACATCAGATGAGCAGATCATAGAAGCTTCGGAAGGTTTTGAAGCTCTTGCAATACAATTTATCGACATAATTTTATAAGTTACTAAATAGCATTTTTTGGAATTTGTGCACCGAGCAAACACCATTAGAGTAAGCAGGCTTCTACCTAAGCAAATTATGCCGGCAACTCTTCTTGCAATGTTGAAACGACATTCATGTAATACCTTCTAAGGATTGCAATTATTGCACCTTGTTATTGGATAAATCATTCCAATATTAGAACTTTGAAAGCACTTTCTAAACATGCGTACCGATATTATGAATAATTTATCACATTGGTTTTAAGTTTTAGATTCTTTTAAATTTTACAAAAATATTTTATTCAATAGTTTAGATATCATACACTTTTAGAATGCCTCATGCACTTTACCAAAATCGCCATGTATTGTGGTGGATTGAATACGATAGGATTTGCCGTGGTGGCTCTCATTCATTCATTATGTTGATCAAAAGCTCATCCATTTTAGTATACTTTCATCATTCTTTATTCATTTAACATGTACTCCCTCTATTTCACCAAA
Organism: Ceratodon purpureus; assembly: GCA_014871385.1. NCBI lineage: Eukaryota > Viridiplantae > Streptophyta > Bryopsida > Pseudoditrichales > Ditrichaceae > Ceratodon > Ceratodon purpureus. Next base: position 12,266,084 of record CM026422.1, on the reverse strand, counting down.
AAACAGTGGTTTCCTTTGAGTGGAAGATCAAGAACAATGATGCGCTTTCTAAATATATGGGATGTATTTGGATTGCGTGAAGCAATGGGTTCCATAGTAACCACAAATTCAACTACAGCTGGGCCCATCAAGTGCCAAAGCCCATTAAAACAAGTCTACAATTTCATGTTACTATTGAAACCATGGTTTTATTTTTGGTACAAACTTTATTCAAAAACCATGTTTTTTTTTGTGAAACAGAGGGAGTATTAGTTTAAATTAATAAATATAAATGTAAGTCATAGTATTTGATGAATTTGATGTACAACTTTGATATTTTTACTTCCACATCGTATCCATTTAACCTCATAATTCAAGTAAATGTTACTAAGTCATCTATAAGAATCACTAAATTTATAAACTGAAAACATAATACTCGTCAAAACCTATTTCCAGCTAAACACTTGTCCATTGAGAACATATACACAATCCAAGAAGATAAAAACTGTAATGTTACATTGAAATAAACGCTCCGATTACAATCCCAAATGACGTGAAGGAGGAGGTAAGACCACAGGTGAGCCCTGACTCTGAGACTGAATAATTTATAAACGGTCCAACTTTATTATAAAATGCCGTTTTAAGCCTTTCCTAGAAACTACAACAGAAAACCCGAAAATTCAAGCTCCAGAATCTCAGCAGCCCTGATTCAGCAACAAGCATCCACTTACAGGCCAACAAGTATACTCCAGCAAGTACAGATATTGGCAGCAGAATCAATGATTCACATGCCCTTCCTCAAAATCCCCACCACTGCAGCTTCACAGAAACATTCGACTGGGTCTGCAGAAGTCTGCAGCATGTGCCCATTTTGTTGTGGCCCAGAAACCGTGTCCAGGTCAGAAAACACTGTTCACGAAATGCTTATCATATGGGTTTCTGGTGTGCGATGAACAGAGCCCCAGGCAACATGCAACCGACCGAATCCAATCTGGTTGTGACGTGCCACAGGAAATACATGACCCAAGAGTGTACCTAACTTCCAAGCTTCTCAGGTTCATGTTCCTGCCTACTACGTTCGCGAGTCACAAGGTTCATGCAGGCCAGTACCTCATGTTGGAAACAATGTGAACAGGCTCTTGAGCAAGCTCTTCTAGTTCGATGATGAAATGAAAGGCCTCACTTCAGTGAAATCCAACTAGGTGATTTCGTAATTTCTTGCTCAAGGCCTAAAAGCTTGGAAGAAATGTGGACGTACGCAGAGTGATTGACAAGAAGAGTGAACTGCATCTGCAGTTCATGTCTAGGATATGTCTCTAGAACCGTAAGAATGAAGCGACGAAGAAGCCCATTCACTGTTGCTTTCAAAATGAGCCACTTTGCCTGAGCTTGGAGCTGCATGTGAAATGATAAATTCTGGACCCAATTTAATCCAGCAACATTTGGCCGATGCTGAGCTCAGAATGAACAACAGATTACCTTCCTGGTTGCGGTAAGACTCACCTTCATGTACATGGCTGCTTCTTGAAATCATCATCAACTTAGAGGTATGTTGTAAAACAGCGTTGAGGCCGCGTTGTGAGTCTGACGCAAGCAAAAATCCACGCTCCATGGCGTGACGAATACCCGGCCTCGAGATAGGCCAGGGCATGTCCAAAAAAATAGGATTCAATCCGAATTTGCGCCCCAGCCCTAAGAGGAACAATTAATTTGAATAACTAGCCGCTCTTTACAAAAAGCGATAAATTCTACGTGCAGTCTAGTGCCGGTTGCAACAAGGCGTTGGAACATGGCGATGCACTGGCTATGCTTACAATATTGCTGTCAAATTGCGAGTTACAACAAGGCGTTGTAACAGGGCAATGCACTAACTATGCACACATATTGCAGTGAAATCAACAAGGATGCCATCGACTGTTAGTAATTCTTCGTTGCAGCGGGAAGAGCTCCACCTGCGAGATGAACGAGGCTGCTTGGATAATAGACCACCATTCACCGACTCGGAAAGCTCCTCACACATCAGAGCCCACAATCCCAAACTACGAGTCTCAGAAGCACGGCCCGCTCAGCAACCCATTGACAACCAAATGATCAATCACGGTCTCCGCCATGCAATCCGGCGTCACAAGCTCCCCGGCGACATTCGTCGCCTCCAAAGTCACCTCAGGCTTCTCCGAAACCTCATACGGATCATCAATCCCGGTAAACCCCTTAATCACCCCGGCTCTCGCCAACTTATACAACCCCTTACAATCCCGCTTCTCGCATATCGACAGCGGCACCTTCATATACACCTCCACAAACTCCCCCTTACTCATCAACCCGCGCACAAACTCCCGGTCCCGCCTGTACGGCGAGATGCAGCTCACAAGCGTCACCAGCCCCGCATCCGCCATCAGCTTCGCCACCTCGCCCACCCGCCGGATATTCTCCTCGCGATCTGCAGTCGAAAACCCCAGATCCTTACACAACCCGTGCCGGACGTTGTCCCCGTCTAGCACATAGCACAGCTTCCCCATGCGCGCGAGCGCATGGTCTATCGCACACGCCACCGTCGACTTGCCACTCCCGCTCAGCCCCGTGATCCACACCACGCACCCCTTCTGATTCAACAAGCTCTGCCGCTCCTTCCGCTCCACGCACCCGTCGTGCCACCGGATGTTGGTGCACGCCGGCGCCATCCCCGCCACCACTGTCATCGATCTCTCCGTCCGCTGCGACTCGTCACAACCCCCGCTGTGCTCCCCGCGGCACCTCCGATCATGCCCCTGAGCTCCGATCGCGTCCAGACGAGTCTAGACAAAATCTAGACAGATCTAGGTTCCGGCAACATTCGCGACCTGTTCCGGGCGAGGTTGCGAAAAGGTTTTCGGGAATCGGGTGTGGAGGTTTGAGTCGAGTCGACGCGAGGATTTGTTCGAGGTGGACAAGACGAGAGGGGTCGTGGCCGCGTGCGACGGGGTGCCAGGTCGGCGTGATGAGCTGGAATTGGCCGACGTGGCGGCGGGGGTGCGGGGGTTGGCGGCTACGATGGCGGGGGGCGTGTGGTGGGTGGGCGTCGCGACATCGGCCCGGGATATTTCACGGGTTTTAGGTCCTTTTGTTTTTTAAAGCGGAAGTTGAGAAGGAGTTACTTCGAATTTACTCCTTTTGTAGGTGAAAAGGAGCTTGACTACACATGTGATTAGAAGAGAAATTCGAGATAGGTGGAGAGTAGTGTTCGAGAAGATTTTGAAGAATCGTGGTAATTTTCCTTTGTCGTCCACATTCGACTGGTATTTTGCATGGTTATTTTGGTTTCTTCCTTTGTTTGTAATTAGAAATAGAAATATTTATAGGAGTGAAACGTTAATTAACATGTGAGTGATTAAACAAGTTAACTTGAGTGATTAAACCAATTGACTTGAAACTAACTGCCGATTCTTCCCAAACATTAGTGGAGAGCTCTCATAGAATGAAGGTCTGGAATGACACAAATTATTGCCGCTTTAAATACCCTTATCCCCGGTTTAAAAGCGGAAGTTTATAATCATTTAGCCATGCAGAGGTGGAGTTATTTCAATCTGTAGGCCAAAATTGGTTTAACGGACATGTGATAAAAAAAAATAGGAGAGAAAAGGCAAAAGAACCAAGTTAAGAAGTAGAGAGCTTTCACATAATAAGAGTTTAGAATGCAAATGTTATTTCTACTATATATATGTGGACATCCAATTTAATAATAAGCCTTGAGTATTTAATGATTGAATAATTTTTTTTAAAGTAGTCGTAAGTACACTTTTGATTGTACTTCGTGTCGGTTGTTAGATAATGTGATGTTCACTTGGGAGAGTGCAAACAAAATATGTTTAGAATCTTATTTAGTTTTCTAATTTATGTAGTGATGAATAATTTTAAAAAATATGGTCTAGTTTAAGTTTTAAAATAGATTTCAAATCCATTTAGTGCTTGTCATGAGGTGAAATATTAAATGTGTGATTTTTTCCACAAAGAAATTAAAATTATCTATTGGTACCAAAAAAAATTTGTACAAAAAATATTTTAAGAAGGTTACGTCAATAAATGCATAAAAGCTTCTTAAGAAATACATCCATTTAATGAAATTATTTTTAAACTTAAGGTATATGTAGAAATTACTTATCAAGAATTATAGTTCTTTAAATTTTTATTTTAAAATATTATATAAACTATATAATAATATTTACAGCAAAACCTCTAATTTCTCATTTTCTTAGATTAAGTGATACTATTTTTTGAAGGTGCATTTTATTTGGTCAATTCTTATAAAAAAAATCTTGAAGTTTTGAATTCTTAAATAGAATATTGTACAATAGATGCATCTACGACTTTCAATATAAGGTATTTGCACTTGCGCAAGTATAAACTAGGTTTAAGCTTGTTTGTTCCAAATACAATCTTTGTACAAAAAAACTCTAAGTGATAATTTGAAGTTGATTGATTATGATACAAAGTTGGTTAATATTAAAGAAATAATTTTTTCAAAAAATTCATAATTTATGTTGAAGATCTTGATCATGTTTTTCATTTGATTTGAATTAATGTGATTTATGTAGTAAAGATGTAGTAGTGAATAAAATAACACCATTAAATAATTTATAGTGAGAATCCTTTCTATGTTATAGAATGAGTGTTATTTGAGAGTCTGGTGGATTAGTTTATGTTGAGTTAACAAGTAACTAGAGAAGGCACTATTTGTAAAGTTATGGAACACTTTAATAATCATTTAGAAATGAGATAGAAGTAGATGTTAAATGAGATAAAGGTGAAAGAGTAGTGAATTGCTCAGAGTCAAAATTCAGATTTTTGGAAGTTTTTGAAGATTTTTCAAAGTTCAAATGTTGCTTGTGTCCTAAGAGTAATTAAAGCTAAGTTTGTTAATATTCAAATCAATAAAAATAGCAATAATTGTGTTTCTCGAATATAATTAATACAAGATGTAATGAATGGAAGAAATGTATGGCTAAAAAAACTACATAATCAAACAAATATAATAAAACAATTTCATTCCTCTAGTTGATAGGTTGACTTTCTATGTACCGTATTAAGTTGTTATTGAAGATAACCACGTGTGCTTCCTAACTTTATAAGTTTAATTCAATTCATTGAGTCAATTTTATATGTATAAAAATTTATCTTTTATATTTGTACATAATATTTAAATTATTTTTATGATCTTTAAATAGATTTTATTAAAATTTGTATTTGGATTATTTTTTAAAAAATCAAATTTTGATTTTTAAATATTAATTAATTATAGCCAATGTGCAATGGTGTACAGGAATGCTATCTTGTGAGCGGTGAGCGGTGAGCAGTGAGCACTAAATTTTCAATATTTTGACTATTTATTTGATATTTTGAGATGATTTTGAATGACATGGCATATATAGGACCTATGACTGTGGAAAGTGTTTTAGGGTATATTCCAAAAAGAGTGGCTTCTAAATTGATAAAAGTAGAAATTCACACCCAATTCATATGAGTATAAATTGTGATTATTTTTTTATATATCATATGAATTCCACGCCAAGAAGACCAAGAGGATAAAAAATTTAAAAAAAGAAGAAAAATAAATAAATAAACAAAAGAAAGAAAAAAGAATAAAAATAAATAATTAAAAGGATTATAGGGAAAACAAATTAAAAAATGAAGGTAAATAAGAAGAAAAGAAAGAAAAATAAATAAAACAATAAAAGCAGAAAAGCATCAAATAAATAAAATAAATATAAACAAAATTAAAGATAAAACATAAAAAGGAATTAATAAAAAATATTAAAAAAAATGAATGAATACATATAGGAGAGAAAGAACAAAGATAAAAAAAATTTATACAAAAAAAGGTGAAGAACGGTTTTAGGGAACGGCTATTGCAGATGAATGTGGCTTCTAGTTTTTTGGGATGAATAAGTTTTCATCCAACTGTTGAATGACTGATTTAAAGGTGCAAAATTAATTAACTGAGAGTTAATTACTCCTTAAACCAACTTGGGATTTCTGTTCGTAGAGGACCCCAAGTAATTACTAGGGGTGCCCAAGTACCCCAAGTAATTACTAGCGGTGTTTGCATAATAGGGAAGGGAGAAATACATGAGAAAGGTTTTAAGGAAACCACATTTTATTGTGATGCCTTCAAGCTGTAACCAAGGAATGTTCAACTTCTAAAAACATCTTTCTGATTCAATCATGTATGAAGTCAATTTAAAACATATGGCCTGTGGAGAAATTCACACAGAAGTAGAGTAAAGTGAGGTTAAGGCAATATATAAAATCCAAAGCCAAAGGTATCATATAATATAGAAGTAGGGAAAACATAACAATATAGAGTAAATATGCAATGATCAAGTAGACATCTCGTCATCGCTACAAGTACCAATCCAACCATCATAAGAATCGCTATCACTATCACTAGATAATACCACTCTGGCAACTTCTGCAGCTATGTCAAGATAAATCTCAGCATCACAACAAATGCTATCTCTGTCAGATGAAATAGATGGAGAAGGAGTAGCTAAATAAGCTTGAGCCTGCATCTCTGCATAATGTGGAAGCTCTAAAGGTCTAACTGGACTCCTTATCTTGCTAAGATGGCGCGAGATAATAGAGCCACCAATGTCATTCTTCAACGCTTTCTTCCGACTACACATGACAATTTCACAGTTTAATAAATACTGAACTAAATTGTTTTTTAAAAATAAACAAATGACACATGAATGTAAAGACTTACTTACAAGAATGCTTGGGGGCAGTCTTCCTCTCAGGCTCATCGTCAGACTCAACCGAACGTTTCTTCCTCGGTGAAGACGTAGGAATTGGAGTAGACTCAACCTCCTCCGTGCTTGGAAGAAGAGGAAACAACACTTGATTGTACAAGGTGGTGTCAGACTCAAAGCCTATGACATGACGCCGGAGACTCTTGGATGCTCGAATGGAGGCACCTGCACAGAAAGTAGAGCTCCAAAACATAAGTAAAAATTATAAAATGAAATACAGAATACTTCTAAACAAAAAATAAAACAAATTAATACCTGTAGAAGCTGTGAGATCCATGACAATGTCGTTCTCAACCGTGCACAAATCAATTAGTGCCTGTAAGAGGTTAGAAGTCTTCTCCCGTGCTCCTCTGAAAGGCTCACCAGTCTCTGAATTAAATGTGAGAGAATCTGCAGTAATCAAATTAGTGCAATGTCCATCAGAAGAGAGCTTGATGCCAAGGGCACCAAGCTGAGCCCTATCATGAAACTGGAACTTAGACCTTGGAACTTCCTCCTCCACATTCTCCATCTTGATGAAGCACTTGACCATGAAAGTCTTGTGCTGGCGTGGATAACGGTCTGGAATAGTCAATGGCAGGCCATTGATTGCAAACCACTTGGCCTCTTCCTGGAAGTTAGCCCACTCCGCCCAGGAAAGGAGCTCATTCGAAATGAACTTTGAATCAGGGTAAAAAACAATCAAAGCTCCATCATCCTGCAGAAACTGCATAGCAAACTCAAAATGGGCCTTAATCCATGAAGACTCCATTTTTTTTGCTGCTGGAATCTTGGGGTGCTTGTTCCAGGAGGGAATCTCACCATCTTGCCCTAAACCTGGTACTGGTAAATCCTGTGGAACATCAAAAATGATGATGTCCACAGCAGCCTCAGCCTCCTCACCTCCGAAATTCCTAGCCTTGCTACCGAGATTCCCCTTGATCCAATGCTTGATCTTGCTCCAAATCTCAGGCTCATCCCCCTCCGATAAAGAAGTAAATAAATCCAAAATGCCCATAGGGCAATCATTGATGATCTCAACACTAGTGTCTACCTCATCCAACTGCGAGCATGGAATCGTGTAGATAGTCTGAGAAGGCATGGGGGTAGAAAAAAGAGGCACCTGAGGAGTTAAAGGAACTATGGCAGCCTGCATGCTACTGCCTGAAGGAGAAATGCCAACATGAGACATCAACTTCTTTGGCCCTTCCTTCAAAACTAACTTGGCCAATTCTCTGTTCCTTGCTGCCACTTCTTTCTTGAGCTTAGCTTCCTGCTCCTTCTCCTTCTTCTTGTCTTCCTTCTCCTTCATCTTAGCCTCTGTCTTTGCCTTCCTCTCAGCCACCTTCTTCTTCTGTTTCTCAGAAAGAGCAGCATCATCACCAACCTGCGAGGTATCCTCCTCCAAACCCACCATGTTCTCATCCACAAGCAGCCTCATCAAATTCTCACAACTTGCCTTAAGACCTCTCTCTTCCCCCGGGCATTGATCATTCTCCTTAAGCTCGAGGTACCAAGGACATTGAAGGAGATGAGGAGCTCCAAAATGCCTCCTCTGATAATCTGTGAAAATGCACTCAGTGCTAGAAACATTCACCCACTTCTTAAACCGTTGAGGAATATCCTTCCTGTCAATGGCACCCTTTACAACCAATTCCCTCCAGAAATACCTCAAAATTGCCCGCTTCATAGCATTCTCAGCACCAGCCTGATGGAGAAATGGCTCTTTCTTGGTATAAGTTCCAGCCTTGGGAAAAAATGACTTAAAAGCCTTGCCCCACAAAGTAATGGAATGAGCCTCAATCCATGAGCCAATATCATCTACAGGATTAGGTAAATCCTCTGTCCTTAGAACTATGATATCCTCCTCTACAATCTTGGCATAACGAATGACTGCCTCCTCCTCTAGCTGCAAAAATGTTCAGATACAAAACACATATGAATACAAGACATTTTTTTGGTTGAAACAATATGTGACATTGAGGAAAGCAACAATTGTAAAACAAATTCATAAAACTTAACTTATTGAAACTTACCCCAGCCCAGAAAGCAGCTTGATCCACCCAAGGCCTGAGAGCTAAATCTGAAGCAGGATGTGGAGGGAAGTTGTACTCCTGCCGACTCTCCTTGCTCATATTCCACCACCTCAACCACCTCTCCTTATGTTTGGCACTCACCTTAGCTGAGGCAATCAGCTGCAACTTCTCAGGAGTCATCTCTGGATCTGCATAGAAAATGTCAAAGTGGCGAATAATCTGCACAACAAGATTACAAATACAATTAAGTCAAATAAGTGGATAAGTAAGAATTCAAACCTAAACAACTACAGTTTTAAGAAAATTCATCTATTCATTCATACTAAGATTCTATCCTTCAACAACAGTAAAAACAATAAGGCGAGTCAACTGCAAAATCGAGCCTGGGTGCTCTCGGCACTTGGTGCTTGCAACTAGCATGCAGCAACTAAGCAGCAGAAGAAAACATAATGTGCATCTAGGGACCCATAGCACACGCATGGAGAAACAATAATAAATTCACAAGCTCCACCAACTGGTGGAGCACACATCTCCTCACGCCCAAATGCAGTGAGCAGCCAGCATGGCTTTGCTCGATGCTCCAGCTTGAGCAATGCGCTGCCTGCATGAGCAGGCAGCATGCCCTCATGGCGTGGACCAAGGCCGATAAGCATCATGCGTCACAAGACATAAAAAAAAAACACAAGCTCCAGCCAAGGCTGGAGCATACAAATTAAAAAAAACCAAACTGAAAGACCAGGGCCGGGGATGCTCTCGGATCCAAGAGGGGGTCGACAGGTCTCCTCACGAAACACTTTTTTTCGACATCCATTGAAAAATGGAATCTCTTCATGATGCTCCTCTCGGATCCGAGAGCGGAATATTCGACAATCTGATCCCCAGCCTGCAGTGCCCCAGCAAAACCATACAAATTCACAAGCTCCACCAACTCGTGGAGCACACATCTCCTCACGCCCAAATGCAGTGAGCAGCCAGCATGGCTTTGCTCGATGCTCCAGCTTGAGCAATGCGCTGCCTGCATGAGCAGGCAGCATGCCCTCATGGCGTGGACCAAGGCCGATGTGCATCATGCGTCACAAGATATAAAAAAAAAAACACAAGCTCCAGCCAAGGCTGGAGCACACAAATTAAAAAAAACCAAACTGAAAGACCAGGGCCGGGGATGCTCTCGGATCCGAGAGGGGGTCGACAGGTCACCTCACGAAACACTTTTTTTCGACTTCTACACAAACAATCTTAGCCACCGTACGAGGCATGTACCTTGGAAGAAAAAAAACATAAAATACAGACATACCTCCTTTAAAAAACCTTCTCCATTGCTCGGGTTGGCTATAGCAATATACCGATCCAAATGGGTTGAAAGCTGGGTCTTCTTCTTATCTACTGCCTTAGCAGCGATGGCCTTTAGTTCAGATGCACTTCCTGGTCTTTCTTCTCCAGTGCCTGTTATGAGCGTGTCTTTATAGCCTCGAATAGCCTCCTCCTGGGCCGCTGAGATCTCCCTCTTCAATAACAAAAAATGAAATGTCAACATCTTGAAACTCCTGAGCTCTTAAACAAGAATCAGTATTTTATAGTACGGGTAGCTTACCTCATATAAGAAGTTGATAAATGCATCATTTGTGAGGTGAAACCATTTTCTACTTTTTGTCCGTGCCTTCTCGAGTATGCTGGCTTGTAAATCGTCTTCATTCACAAGACCCTTGAGTTGGTCAAAATCAAGCAACCCTAGTTGTTGGACACGCTTCACCTCGTGTGTCCAATGCTGTTCAACATGGTCCACTTGATTTTTTCTGAATAACATCAAGTCACACAAACTTCAGTTAAATATCAATGTATACATACATCCTAATGAACAAATATAAGAATTGTTAGAGGGCGTAACAAATAAAAATAAGATATTAATCATGGCTTGACTGTGGCACATTTTCTAAGCTCACTGTTTATAAAAAACGTACCAAATAATAGTTGCCATTGAGCTCATAAGCGAGTATTGTACAAATTGATTACAAAGCATTAATTCTGATAGTGCAGGCAGCAACAAGCAACCACCAGTAGCTGGTCATCGTAGCCTTTGATTCGGCTGCACTCGTGAGCTATAGCATCATTTAAGCACAGCCATTCACATAAATTAAAATGCAGTATCCAGACAAAAATCATGAGAACATGAACTTACTTATTCCAGTGAGTCATGGCGTGCAAAAGCATATTGCAGTTTGCAGGGGTGACATTGATAACCACCGATCGAACAGCAACATGAAACGTTGGATCATGCTTCCGAATGGTGTTGATAATTTCTGACCAGGCAATGTGGCGATGATTTCCATCCCACACATAAAAGAACTTGTTTGAATACTTCTGGAAAGCTGGATTTGCTGACAATCTTCTCTCAAATTCTTCATCCTCCTTCCGCCATAGCGCAGACCACGACGCTCTATCTTCTTCAGAAACGGTACACTCTTCCATCTTGAAACTCCTGAGAGAAAGATAGAAGCATGCTGACGCCCTCTTGTATCCACGTGCAAACTCGGCCTTCAACTTATGAATGTCATTCTTCAAAGGCTCTCTGACGTCCTTCATTGGAATCATCCTGCAAAGTGGTACATCAATCTCAATACCTGGCATGTCGAGTGCACTTTCCAAAGCAACATGTGAATTGCCCATCACTGCTTTCCGAAGCTGGTCCTCGACCTCGGCCATGCCCCCGTCCTCATGGTCCATTGTGGTTGATGATCTCTGCAACTCCCGAATATGCTCTTCACTGCTCACCTGCGTGCACAAAATATCTCACAGTTATCTGTTGATTACTGCAGCTCCGATATCGGACCTAGAAATCTTCCAGCAGCGACAAGACTGATACCATCGAAACCACTCATGGACTACAAACAAATCCCAACTCGACTCAGAACTTGCCTTAAGCTAGATTTCATGCAAATCCACACAGCTCAAAATTCACTGGAGCTGACTCCCTTGGACTCAATCAATATGCATAATTTATTTGTAAACGATTACTAGCAGATCACAACCTCAGCTCATGTCCTTATACTAAAATAAAGCTTATTTCTTGAATTCCTCACATAATCTGCAAGCAATGTTCAGGAAGAAAAGAGAAAGGTTGAGAAAGCGTACCTCCATGTTCTGATGCTCGGACAAATCCACTCCTTGGACGCGGTCCATGACTTCGGATATCTGCAAGCACTAAACAAGATGAGAGACCCGGAATCGCTTGACTAATGCAGAAGCACCCAACATACCCACCAAGCTATACCATGCCCTCGCACTCTTTGAAATTCAGCGTTCACTAAAGCTGAATCCTTCAAGCAGATGACGTTCGACCCAAGATGACATTCACAGCAAGCAGATTGTCAACCTAGCTCACCTCTTCGGCGTGTTTATAATCAGTCGAGAAGCTCTCCAACAGCACAAATTCTGAAATCCCCTCTTTCGCCCCCAGTATCTCGAGATCGACACCCACTTCGAGTCTCTCAGACCCAAGTACCTGCACCCGAATTTAGGTTTTAGATTCCATAACCTAGTGCTAATGCACAACAAATCCGAAGTTCTGCTACTATCATCCTCTTCCGGAGCATAAAAAAACCAAGCATAACAACTCACAGGAGTTCCAAGGTTCCGGTCCAAGCAGAAAAATACAAACCAGAGTGAGAGTGCTTACGGTTACACTCGGATTGCTGGTGCAGAAATTGGTTCGTGTGGGGTCTCCAGCTTGAAGTGCGTCGCCTCTTCCCTCTCCCTCTCCCGACGGCAACTCGACCTCGACCTGCAAACCCTCCTTTGGAAGTAACGGAAAAGTCAACCCATAGTACCATTCAGAATCTCTAGTCGTACTGAATTCCGTCCATTCATTAATTAACATTCACCTAGATTCTGAAAACGCATAATGAATTATTTGTCAAAGCTATGTCCCTGCCTCTCAGTGACCATGACCATTAGACAAAACTAACAAAATAGAACCCGAATCCATTCAACAAATACATACCAATTATCATCAAACTTTGAAGTACTCAATTTCACAAAGCAAACAGCATGGTCTAGTATACCTGGCATATAGTGGCTAATGCTCTGATTTTGAGATGCTTGGAATCATCTGAACTATAATCCACCTCTGCAATACGGCCAAGTGCAACTTTCTCCTTGCGTCTCTTCTGGGCCGCCACCTGCTTCGGATTACTAAAACCTGAACCTCGCCTTCTCCCTCTACCTCTAGTCGTACATGATCTAGGAGCCCTTGGCACTCTTGGGCTTGGCTCTTCCTCTTCCCTCATAGGTCTCAGTAACGCACTCCCGTAAACATAATTGTAACTAAGACGTATGCTTTCAAATCGACAAGTGCCAAGTACCAGTTTTATAGTGGACTCTTAGTACCCTAAATCTTGCTTACATATAATACATGCATGAGCATTCTGTGATTGCTAATGTTCGTGGCACTATATTTGTTATATGTAATAGTAGTATATATTTAAATTATTAGGTGCAGACCATTTTAGAATGGCCACCAAATCTATGTAAAGGGAATGACATGATCTAATGTTGAATTTAGTGAACACCACTCACTGATATGGTATGATATCTCTCCTTATTTTTAAAGTAAGTTATGGAACTCTGCCTCCGAACGAAATAACCATTTAAATTAAAGTTGCCCTGGTCCCGCTCACAATGACGGCTAATTGTTATAAATGTATTGGTGCACATCTGTGACGGTTGAATTTCACTGCTGAGTGATATAATAGAATTAGCTAAACATGATGTGTTTGGCGGTCTCAGCCGCCTTAGCATTTTAGTTTGTCAGATACATTCGAACTTAAATTAAGCTATACAGGTCATGGTGAATTCGCGAGTACACCCTATTTCATTTTAGAGTAAATTAGCTGTCTCACCACACTAACCATCTTTTGACTATATAATCTCTACAACCTAGAACACACCAAGCACATCTTCTTACACTCTACTTGCACAAGCTCTCCTCCAATGCATAATTGTACTTCTTCTATCTTCTATAGTACACTTAGAATGGCCTCCCTACGGTCTCATGATGGAGGTATTCCTTTTGTGATGTCTGTAGGTCCAGACAATAAGGTAGTTGTGCAGGAGCGATTACTTAGCCTTAGGTTTGGGTTCAGAGCTGGGACTATTTACGTGGAAGAAGAGATCTTTGATGATAATGGTGAGATTCTTGAGTGTGTATTTCAAGTGAAGGATAGTACACCCGATGGTTACGTCTGGACTCTTAGCACTGGAACTTTCAAGGTTTATGGGTTAACACATGCACAGATGTCGGAGTCTACTGTTCTCTTGACCCCTCCCCCCTCCACGTCAACAGTTCAAGTTCCTGGTCTAGCATCTGTCAAAATTGAACCCAGTGACAACTCCGTACATTTGTTGAGTGACTCGGATGATGACACTCACAGTGAGATCAAGCTAGGAGACACTAGGTCAAATCCATTTCAGAGTCGTGGATCCCAAGAATCAGCTCGTCCATCTCGACAGGGTAGTCGTTCTAGTATGTCTGCGTCATTGTCTACAGGGCGTCCACCTATTCACCCTGCTTCCAAAAAAAACAGGAGCATTATGTTTTCCATCAGAATGACAGCATCAAGAAGGGCTCCAGATCAGAATTATCGAAGATTGATTTCGACACTATTGAACATGAACAAGTGAAGTATTTACCGCCAGTTTACGATGGAGACAAGATTTTCGAGCTGCCCCCTGTACCAGAAGGAGTTCCAAATCCATTCGGAGGTGGAATGGACGGGATGAGCAAGCAGTACGATGGCCACACCTGGTGCAAGACCATGATCACAAACATCAAGAACGAGTATGGCCTCACATATCGTAAGTCATCATGTACCGGACACTTACAATGTCCCAACACGAGTTGTGATTACATCTGCCGGAATAATGGGAGGCTAAATAGCACTGAATGGTCAGGCGTAACTTTAGTACCTTTCACTGTGGGAGGCTCCCCCACAGAGAAATCTACTTTAGCATGCAAAGTATGTCAGACACCTCCTACTTGTCTAGCATTGTGCGAGGCTAGGATCTATCATGTATCGTCTTCAGACAATGATATGACCCGTGCGGCCATTCATTTAGGACGTCATAGACATCCTGTTTCTCAGGGCAAATGTTTAGATTCTATGGATATCATGTTTGACTGCATAGCTAAGGAGGTTCATAGGACACCTAACGCCAAAAACTCTGCTATCGTTCTAGCGGCCAGCAAGCAGTACCTTGCCGATGCTCTGATCCGTCCTACTGCAGGAGGCAGTCATCTTCGCGGAGCATCTATGGATGCCGTAATGGACCAATTTGAGACTCTTTCCTCACCGAATATACGGAATTTTGTTTCTGGATCGAAGAGGTTTTTCCGTCAAGGCAGAGGAGTCACAGATAGCATCCTGGAGTTGAAGGATTACTCCAACTTTGATTTCATCCATCGTAATCAGTTCCCTGGACAGAATGAAGGCAAGGTGTTTCTGTTTAAGATGTCCACTGATCGTCCAGGAAGCGGTGTGGATCTGGTAAAGCGCATGCAGGCTGGAGGAGATCTCGAAGACTGCTGGATCATGTTCGACCATGTTAGGCGTGTAGCTGACTGGACCACTATGGCATGCCACGTTTATGACAGTAAGTATTGTAAAGTTATGACAATTGCCCTTTGTGACATGCAATCCGAAGATGCTGCGGCTCAAGAGTTATTTTGGCTCCAGCTCAATGAAGTTATGCGCAAGAACGGCCTTGAAAATACTAATTTCAAGGGATTCATGGCTGACAATGCTGGAGCAAACTGGCACGCTGTTCGGAAGGTGTATGGGAACGGAGACCCTAATGATCCTATGGAAGAACGGGAGCGCACTTGTCTTTTCCACTGGACGAAGTGCCTTCAGAGGGCTACTTCTCGGAATATCTTGCCAAGCTTTCAGGACCAACACAAAGCTTTGTGCAAAGTATGGAAGGACGCAAAGACCCAGGAGGAAGCAGAAGCGCAGTACAACGTCATCCGCGGGTGGTGGCTTTCGTCAGGCGCTACAACTGAAGAAGGAAGGCGTCATCTAAATGATTGGATGGTTTTCTGGCATTATCGGTATAGACAATGGGGAGGCTCGATGCAGCTTGTAAGTTCATTCATCTGTAAACCTTCAATCAAGTATTAGTACGGCCTTGCTTTTATCTATAATCATGAAAATGACATTATTTATTTTATTGTATTTCCCAGGATCTTACCCTTGACGAGAGAACCGACATGCCTTCCTGCAACCTTGCGGAAACTGTGCATAACAGATGGCTTAAACAATCAGGAAATACAATGACCTGTTTGTACGAGGCAACAGTGGATGATATGATCCGAGCATTCATGCAGATCACAAGTTCCCGGTCATGGCTGAAGGGAGGAAAGGGCGGTAAAGGTCCGGACAGAGCAGAACTTTGTTTACGCCACGCTCAACGCTCTGGCGATCCGAAGTTGATTGCTGAGGCAGTGAATTCGTATCCGGGAGCTGAGGATTTACTGACGAAGAAAGGAGGCTTGGAAGGTGCAGAGATCTTTGGATCTACGAAACGGAAGTTAGATTTGCCGCCTGGATCGAGTCATGACTCGCATCGTTATGATATAGTGAATTATTCCATTCCTCGTGATCGCACGAGATCCACCAGAGCACGCATTGAGGAGGCTCTTTCTCAACCTGACTCCGGTGTTGAACACACTACTTCAGTGCAGGAGACAGATTGCGACCCGTCTAAGTGGCACATTGCCAGACTGTCCGGCAAGTCTAACCAAAAATGCCAAGCAATGCAAGCTCATACGAATGAGAAGTGCGATACCCGAGTGCGCCGAGGTACGCATGGTACACCTGCTCCTACCTATGTAGGGCTGAAGAAGGAGTTCAGAACCGATCGCCAGATTTCTACTGACTTTTGGTTTTGCGCCGATGACATTAATAGATGTGTGAAGGGCACAAAGAAGTCGTTTGTGATCGATTGGCCATCTATCCCGCAGACTTGGCCTGTGAAAATGGGCACGAACTTGACCATCAAAGAGATTTTGGCTCTTGAAGAGGCCGGCTTCCAACTTCAACAACGTGGAGTACTATCACCTCGTCGTCAGTTCCAGGTTTCTGCTAATATGCCGCTTCCAAGGAGTCATTTCCCGGTTCCTGTTGATCCGGATACACACCCGACGACTCGAAACGGATATGCCATCAGGAGAAGTTCTGACGCTCCTACCTCCGACCACCGCAACAAGTGGAGCAGCGCGGGTCTCATGAACAACTATTGGATTACAAATGTCACATCGATTCCGTATCCAGGATTTGGCTGCGTCATCTCCTTGAAGAGTCTAAGTGAAACGATATATTGTATCACCATCACGGACTTCCCTGGATGT
The DNA here is from genome assembly GCA_014871385.1 of Ceratodon purpureus. Lineage (NCBI taxonomy): Eukaryota > Viridiplantae > Streptophyta > Bryopsida > Pseudoditrichales > Ditrichaceae > Ceratodon > Ceratodon purpureus. Next base: position 12,248,904 of record CM026422.1, on the reverse strand, counting down.
ACTTGCCCCGACTTCATGAAAATGACTTCGGAAACCCTTGGGAAAAGAGGCCAGTGGAAGTACTGTAAGCATGTTTATTATATCTTCCGCTATCTATGTGAGATGGATTACAAGGTTGATACTTTTATGCACGCCCCTAGCTTCAGCTTCAACGAAGTTATGCGTGTTCTGGAGATGGCCAAAGTTGCTGAACCGCTTCAGTAGTTTCTTATGGTTAGACTGTGAAATTAAGTGACCAATACAGTTCAAGAATACATTATATGAATAGCGGATTTGATTTGTTTTGACTTTGTGATGGATTTGGAATCCGCAGAACAGAAATAAAGGTCACTATTTATTTTTATATTGTCCACCTCTCGGATGTGTTTGTGTTGAAATGAAAGCAGAAAAAGAATATTTCCAATGTATGAAGGAATATTCCCCTCTCGGATCCGAGAGGGGAATATTCCTTCATACCTTGTAAATATTCTTCTCTCGTATCCGCGACCACAAAAATGTAATAAAATTGTTTTAAAAAAAGATTGGATATACATTCTGTATGTGACTTAAACAGTAAGAGTTTCCTTCCAACCATTCACATTTTATTGATTCCACGGTTATAGGGTCTACTTTATTTGCATTCATATATTCCAACGAAGTGTCCTAAATTGCTCATCATTGTTTGATTGTTCTCCAAAAAATTCAAAAAAAAAAAAAAAAAAAATCAAATTTTCACCTAAAAATTTGAAAATTTAGTGCTCACCGCTCACTGCTCACCGCTCACCGCTCACTGCTCACCGCTCACCGCTCACAAGATAGCGTCGCTGCAATGGTGTACAACATATTTTGCTATTTGTCATCTTGAAAAATACAAGGATTTCAAAAAACAACAATTTAAGATAGATTTACACAAATATGGTTCTTTAGTCTTGTAGCATAAATTTTAGATTTAGTTTTTGTAATGAAAGATGCACGTTCTTTGAATATCAAAATAATACATACTTTAGGATAAAGTTTTATTATTTTTGTCCTCTTTTCTTATTTTAATCACTAGCCTTTGCTTATAATATATCAATAATAATTTTTTTAATGTATTAAAAAACAAAATATAGTTATAAAAATTATCCAATAACAAAGATTGTACTTGTAGGCTAATAACTTATATAATTCAACCTAAGCCATCTTAAAATAAAATTACATAAAATTGAGGTTATAGCCCAACAAATTTCTTCATTCATTCTTCACCATCAAAGGTCTAGAATAATTCTTAAACCAATACAAATTTATACAAAGCATAAATTATGTTTTATTTTATTTTATTTTATTGTTTTAAACAATCAATAATTAAATATCATTTTTATTTTTTAAATCGTTAAAGCTCATTTAAAAAAATAAAATTATATGAATTCTTAAGAAAATTATTCGGCTCAAATTACTAAATATTCAAAAAATCATGTTTTAAGGGTTTTATATTTGAATAACTTTAGTTCAATAAGAATCATCATAAACTCATTATAGTTTTCAAAATCATACATCTTATTAGAGTTCTTCTAATATAGTCAACTGAATAAGGACAAACATAAACTACAGCCGGGTACAACATGCTTACGAATTTCCGTTTTGAGGGAGTTTTTTCTAAAAAGTTTGAAAATTCATTGTGAACTCAAAAATGAACGGATTTGAAAACCGTAAAGTGTTTTGGAATCACATCGGAGTGCACTACAATATTATGATAAAATAATGATTCCTTTTTGTAATATCATTCAACATGTTACGATTACTTTATACACCATTTACCATTGAATACTCCTACATTTTGCTTCAATTACGATGTACATTTCAATTGCAAATTTGGAATGAACTTCCAAAATTGTTCTTGGGATACTTGAGCACATACTTAACTTAAAATATTTTCAAGAGAGTTATATAATTTATTTATGAAAATTTTTTTAATTTAATTTTTGATTTATTTATTTTCCTCATTTTCCCTCAAAGGAGCAGCAAAAAAGGGCCTGATTGCCAAATACATGGAGGAGCTAATGAGAAGAGACGAAGAAAAACGAGAAAGAGGATGAATAACGTCCCAGCAGGAAGTTTGCAACCCTATGCGCACCCTCTGACCACGCACCCTCTGACCACGCACCCTCTGACCACGCACCCTGAAAAGCTGTCCTCGGGATTACTTTACCTTTCACTTCGTCCTCTCTGTTTCTTCTGTTTGTTGTGAGTAGTTTTTGTGTATTGCCTTTGCAATGTTCATTTTTAATATATCCTTTAGTCATAATGGCTAAACTCCAAAAGCATTCTTTAGTGTGAAGTTTGATTGTGAACCGGTGAAATTTCTATAAATTTGTGGAAAGATAAAGTTTTGAGGTTTGTTTTTTCTACAATATACATTGAGACTCGTGAGGTTTTGTATAAGTAGATTAAATTTGTTCTTTTGAAATTTCCAAAATTATTCTTGTGCATTGTGAAAATGTTTCAAACAAGGAGTTACAATTTTTATGTAAAGATTTTGTTTTTAATTTCAATTCTTTGTACAACCATCAATCCTGTTTTTGAATCTTTTGAATTTTGAATTTAGCTAAGTAAGAAAATGGTCCTTCATAAGAGTAAAATGTGTCTAGCAGTCATTTAGACCTCGATTTCTTGTAAGTATAATAATATCTAAATATAAAAATTTACAAATACATGTTGACAAAAAGTGTGTATTAAAATAAATCATTTTAAGTGATTGATGTTCATACTATGATACATTACTCATGTAAGTACAAATTTTTGATGTATACTAGGATTTTTTTATAAATCTAAGATTATCTCAAAGAATGCTCATTATTTAAATGATTATATAAATTTCTTTGACTTCTGAGTTCTACTCAAATTTGTTGTGTGAAAAATCAATCATTTCATTCAAAATTTATAAGATAATTCTATTATTTTTTAATATTTGAACTAATGTTAATTAAAATTAATTAGTCATGTAATATCAACAATTACTCATGTATGATATTGAAGACATTCATTCATTCATTTTAAGTATTCAATTTCTATTTTGTTTTTTAGTCATGAATAAATCACAAAATTTTGAAGTTTGCAGTTTGAGTGCCATTGATGTGACTAATCCCTGCTTTGGATTCTTTTTTCAAGACTCTTTCATAAGGCAGCAACGCTATCTTGTGAGCGGTGAGCAGTGAGCGGTGAGCGGTGAGCACAAAATTTCAATTTTTTTCAAAAAAAGTTTGAATTTTTTTTACAAAAATGAAATCTTTTCACCCAATTCTATCAAAAACCATAATCTTAAAACTCTCTCTTCGAAGACATGATTAAATAATAAATGACACCTATTACCGTGGAAGGTTAATAAATTTGACTATTTTTTAGAAAAATCCCAAAAAAGGAAAAACGAAAAAAATTGCTAAATTTATTTCAAAAGAAGAAATGGGATAAAAACCAAAACTAGGTGGGAAAAAAACTCTTACGCAAGGCCTTTTTGGATTCACAAAGAGAGTATTCTTTTATATCCACTTTTGAAAATAAAATTCCACAAAGATATAACATTGAAAGGTGGATTCGAGAGTCGATTACATGTGGTTTTAAAATTACAATTTTTGTTTTTAATATACCTTTTTATGATTTACTATAGAATATTATATAATTGAAAATTTGAAGGGGCTTAGTAGATATGATCTTTATTTATAGAAAGTAAGTTCAAATACATACTAAGCATAAATTTAAATTAAATCCGTTAGGAGAAAATATGAGTCACAATGTAAAAACTTCTACAGCAATTGCAATTAGTTCCAAAGAAACATCCAAAGGAATCTATCAAGTATAGTAAGTTCTAAAAACGCATAACTTTGTTAAAACCAAGTCGATGAAAGTATCCACTTTGTAATCCATCTTTTAGAGATATAAAAAAATCTAGTAAACGTGTTTGCAGTACTTTTCTTGTCCTATCTTTCCAAGGATTTATAATATCATCTTCATGAAATTTTAGACTGTACATTGCGGTTCATTGATGATAGTAATGGAGTACACCTTCCCCTTTCCACCATCTATAGAAATAACACATCTATAACTACAACATGGTATGAATTTAAAATTTATCATACAACAATTGTTTAAACCCCTGAAGAAAGATTTCTAAAAACATGTGACAAGTATTATTTCCCAAAACAAATGATCTTGTAATTTTCCATAAAAACTATCAAATAATACTCAAAATTAAACCACTTGATGGAACTCTTGAATCTCAAAGACCCAAAAAGGATGTGTCTTTCCAATGAAAAGTACATTCAAAGCATACAAAGTGACGTAAGAATCCAAAAGAGGTTTAACAATCACATGTTTATTGAATTTTGAGTTAAGTAAAAATAGGCATCCGACTTGAAAGGGATTAAAACGCATAAAAGTTCTTGAAAGTTAGAAAAGATAAATGTGGCCTTCACACCTCAAAGGGATCCATAATGTATTAGCTTTTTAAAATTATTCAACAAAAAAGGTATTTTAACTATGTTGATATTCTGACAATGCTGTTTTGAATTCTTCAAATTGGCACTACACATGGAGATTTTCTCCAAATATTTGATGTAATACATCGTTGGAAAGCCCTCGACAAGAGCTTTCCAAAAACATACAACAAGCCATATTTCCAAGAAAAACAAAATCTCGTCATTTTCCATGCGAATTGTCAAAAAAAGTGTCAAAATACCACCCACCTTAGGGTGCTCTCGGATCCGAGAGGAGAATCTTTGGTCCAAATATTTGCCCACTTTTTATGCTCTACCATGAAAATATTATAGTATAACTCCATTATAAATTTCTCAATTGTGCTGATATTCTGACAATGCTGATTTGAATTCTTCAAATTGGCACTACACATGGAGATTTTCTCCAAATATTTGATGTAATACATCGTTGGAAAGCCCTCGACAAGAGCTTTCCAAAAACATACAACAAGCCATATTTCCAAGAAAAAAAAAAATCTCGTCATTTTCCATGCGAGTTGTCAAAAAAAAGTGAATGCAAGAGGCACCCCAAATCCATCTCTCGGATCCGAGAGGTGCCCCCAAGCTTCAACTTTCACTCGCTGTTTTGCTCCATGTGAGCTCCAATGTTGGATGCTCAGATTTCTCTGCTTTTTCAGTTTAAAGTGAAAGCAGAAAGCATCTCCGAACCATCCCTCGGATCCGAGAGGTGCCTTGGCCAAGTATTTTTTTTTGCTTTTTTAAATGCGTGGTTACAATTTTTACTCACAGTTTAAAGTTCAAAAATAGAATATATGAAAGATTCTCCTCTCGGATCCGAGAGGAGAATATATGATAGATTATTCTGTCATATATTCTGTCATATATTCTCCTCTCGGATCCGAGGGATGGTTCGGAGATGCTTTCTGCTTTCACTTTAAACTGAAAAAGCAGAGAAATCTGAGCATCCAACATTGGAGCTCACATGGAGCAAAACAGCGAGTGAAAGTTGAAGCTTGGGGGCACCTCTCGGATCCGAGAGATGGATTTGGGGTGCCTCTTGCATTCACTTTTTTTTGACAACTCGCATGGAAAATGACGAGATTTTTTTTTTTCTTGGAAATATGGCTTGTTGTATGTTTTTGGAAAGCTCTTGTCGAGGGCTTTCCAACGATGTATTACATCAAATATTTGGAGAAAATCTCCATGTGTAGTGCCAATTTGAAGAATTCAAATCAGCATTGTCAGAATATCAGCACAATTGAGAAATTTATAATGGAGTTATACTATAATATTTTCATGGTAGAGCATAAAAAGTGGGCAAATATTTGGACCAAAGATTCTCCTCTCGGATCCGAGAGCACCCTAAGGTGGGTGGTATTTTGACACTTTTTTTGACAATTCGCATGGAAAATGACGAGATTTTGTTTTTCTTGGAAATATGGCTTGTTGTATGTTTTTGGAAAGCTCTTGTCGAGGGCTTTCCAACGATGTATTACATCAAATATTTGGAGAAAATCTCCATGTGTAGTGCCAATTTGAAGAATTCAAAACAGCATTGTCAGAATATCAACATAGTTAAAATACCTTTTTTGTTGAATAATTTTAAAAAGCTAATACATTATGGATCCCTTTGAGGTGTGAAGGCCACATTTATCTTTTCTAACTTTCAAGAACTTTTATGCGTTTTAATCCCTTTCAAGTCGGATGCCTATTTTTACTTAACTCAAAATTCAATAAACATGTGATTGTTAAACCTCTTTTGGATTCTTACGTCACTTTGTATGCTTTGAATGTACTTTTCATTGGAAAGACACATCCTTTTTGGGTCTTTGAGATTCAAGAGTTCCATCAAGTGGTTTAATTTTGAGTATTATTTGATAGTTTTTATGGAAAATTAAGCAAACTCATGTTTTATTGTTAAAACTCAAGTGCTCGAGTTGAGCTGTGCGTTTGCTTGTTCGACTTGGCTACTTGCAACGAACAGGTAGCGCTTTCTGTTTTTTGGTTTAAACCCCTTTTGTGGAGTATGGAAGTGGTTCCTTCGGATCGAAGATGAGAATCTTCTTATGATTCTTATAATATCAAAGATGACGTTTGTAAGGTAGTTGGATTTAAGGTTATTTGTGTTGGAGGGCCTTTTCGGAGTTCTCATATCTTGAGTGATTATAAGACAGTCTTTACCGTTGGGCCTGTACGATCTTTGAATAATCAGCTAAGAGCTTTGCATGTGTTAGAGTATATTTTCTACTGTGTATATGCATTTTCAGTTTTAAATTGTTTTTTGTCCAGTCTCCCTTATATTGTTAATGCATGGTTTTTTTTTATTGTACTTCTACTTTTACAAGATTATATGATATGATATAAAGTTATTCTAAGATGATGCTTGACTTGTTTGCATATCATCCGTCACTTTGACATTTTTTAGCCGAAGCGTGAAATGACCTCTGAAAAATTGTAGCTTTTCGCAACTCCCAAGGTTTTTGTCAAGTACAAAGAGAGATGGCTAAAGTGGTGGAACATGAGCAAAGAGAGTCGCCTGGAGTATAACCGTCCTCCATCACCAACTTCTGATTCAGTTCTCCGGGTTTGGATTGATCAAGTTGCCTTTTGGGCTGAGGTATGTATTCAAATCTTTTGGCTGAAATTGTTAAAATTCATTCCATGTCTTCTACCGGTAAGAGAAACAATATATTTGTTTAAAGTAGAATATGTACTTATAGAAATTGTCATTGTTTGTTACCGCAGTTAGAGGAGAAGGCTCTCAATTGTTATGCCAAGATTGTAGAGGAAGACATCATAGTGTTGAAGACACATGATTTACCAAATCCTGTAGAGTGCATTGGCTCTTGGATTGAGGCTCATTCCATCACTTTGTGGGGGAAAGCCTTTAGGAATTTTTTCCTAAAGCTAGCACTTTTACCAAGAAGGAGCCATTTCTCAACCAGATTGGTGTTGAGAATGCTATGAAGCAGGCTATCTTGAGATATTTCTGGAGGGAGTTGGTTGTCAAGGGTGCATTTGACAAGAACGATATTCCACAGCGGTTTAAGAAGTGAGTGGATGTCTCTAGCGGTAATGTATTTTTACAGATTATTAGAGAAAGCATTTTGGAGCTCCTCACCTCCATTGGATATGAATCGGGTGTAAATTTCTACATTGATCAATTTAGAAGCCATCATCTTTTGAAAAAAACCTTTAACCACCTTCCACGGCCATAGGTCCCATATATGCCATGTCATGCAAAATCATCTCAAAATATTCAAATAATAGTCAAAAATTTAAAAATTTTGTGCTCACCCCTCACCGCTCACTGCTCACCGCTCACAAGATAGCATTCCTGTTTCATAAGGTAAAGGTGCCAATAATTAGAAAGGACAAACAATAGATTATTTAAAACCTCCATTATTTATTTATGTTGGCACCAATTTTCCACTCTTTACTAACAATGTCAATGGCTCTTCATTGGCCTAATAACATTTAGAACTATCATTACTTTCTGTCGCGAGCTGGTGACAATTCTCACAAGCATCTATTGTTAATTATTAGAACTTTAATTCCTAGATCATTGAAAATTCACAAAAAACCCAACTCAACTCCAAAAAATTATTTAATTTATTTTGATTCATATTCTTTATGTCTACCCAACCTTTGCATGTTTTATTACACCTCTTATGCCATCTAATCAGCCAAAGGCTCGCATTTTGTCAGTTTTTGGTGTTGCTACCTTAGCCCAAACTTCCCAACCATGACCTGGACCGACTCAGCCCATCTCCAGGAAGATCGACGGCAAAAACCAGCTCATAATGATCGACGGTGGAATGATGCCACCAGCAAACATGGTCCTGAAACCGCGAACACAGTCCTGAAACTGCAAACACGGTCACCGAAGACCCCTCCGGCCCTCGTCTCTGCCATTTCATGCACCGCAGAGGCCAGTCGGGGTCAGTGTCGGAGCCCATTTGTCTGTACGCCCATGTGCATCCTGTCACTTCGATCCCTCGCCTCGGCAGACTTCCTTCCTCTCGTGTCTGCACCTTTCGATTCTCCTTCATCCCACTCTACTCACAGATCGCTTTGGTCTTACTTGAGAACGGGAGGGCCTCGGGTGTTCGATGGTTCAGGCGGGTGTCTAATTCTTACGACTTCGTCAACGGAAGCTTGTTGTCGGTATCGCTAGACTGTGTGTTACTTCTAGTGAAGGTGTTTTGAACGTGGTGGTCTCTATTTTGCACTAGTTTGGAAGAGTGTAGTATGTTGGAGGATGGATTGAGTGTTGTATGTTAGAGTTGTGGACGGTGTTTGACCGAGTGCGTTTAGGCGTGGAGTCGGTACAGTATATTCGGCTTTACAGTTGGGTAAGGTTGTGGTTGGTTATATACCTTGATGAAGTTTATGTCGATGCTCGTTTTCAGGTTTCGGCTGTGTGACATATCTGGTATGTTAGCTAGAACTGTAGAATGATTTTTAGTTGCAACAGTGGTAGCGAGTTTTCAGTGATGGGATTATTTGGTGAAGGAGGTTATTGAATGAAGATGCTGCTTGGCTTTTTTCGTGATTGCAATACTGATTGCAATCCATTGTTATGGTCACAGAATAAGCGCACGAGGAGAATTTGAGGAGAATTTGAGCAGTTGTCATGCATGGTATGTCTCCTAGCTACCCAACTATGTGCCCTAATGGGGATTGGTTGTTGACTTCTTTTCAGGTCTTGGGTGTTGCCCTTTTAAGGTTTTCTGATTGAAATCCCGAAGAGCTTGCACGCATTTCGATGATGAATTGCGTATCAGTAATATTTGTTTTTACAAATCCAGATGGTGAGGTTTGGGCTTCTCATGTGTGGGCTTCTCAAAGTCTTTCCAGGCTTTCGGACGCTTAATTGTCAGTTAATTTTGAAAGGGCGTATTCTTTTCTTTCTCTTATATGAGTTGTGAAAACAAGACAGTGATTGTTATAATCTCTTTGGTTTCACTATTGTTTTAAGCCCGTGGGCATGATCAGGTTGTAATCCTGGCAACGAACCGATAACGGTTCAGTTCCACCAGTCATCCATTGCTATGTTGTGCAAGGCATTCCGCTTGATAAATTGCTTGCCTAATTTGGAGGGTGATGACTTTGAGTATCATCCAGCCAGCTCTTAGATATTCTCTACCAGTATTCAGGAAATTTTAATTCACTACTTGGCAAATTTGTTGGGCTGCTTGTTTCCACCTTGTGCGGAATACATAGATATTCGTGACTAGTTTCTGCTATCGTAAAAATTCTGCGCCAAGGCATTCCTAGATTTTGCAATAAGCATGACGGATCATTTGATTCCTTCAGCAAGTACTGATCACTTGATTGTCTGGTCCTACTTTGATGCTACATGTGCCCAGGAGATAAGATACATAGGGGCACTGTGGGAGTTACATGCGAGGAAATTATGTTATAAGTCGTGAGATTCAGATTCTCAAGGATTGGGTTGTTTTTCAGGAATTGGAAGGTCGATGCTGATTTTTCCTCGTGATATTCCTGTCAATCTATAAGACATGCTTCCAGCTCACGGGGTATGCACAAGATCACTACAACCGTAAGTTATGCTGGGAGGTCGAGCTCTTGACAAGGAGCTTGAGACGTGAGGTGGAGGCTGACTTAACTTACAAGCACATAATATAAGGGGCAAGCGAGTTAAGATAATAACACAAGCTCTGGGCTTTACTTTTCTTCAGCTGATCTAAACTACTACACCAGATGGGCCGATTTTTGCAATCTCCTGTTGCAGCACATGCTGACTGAGAAGGACCTGCAACTTCGCTAGACCAGCATCTTCTAACACGAGGTGAAGGGTCATGCGTGTAGAGAAGAAGCAAGTCGACGTTGTTTGTGAGTGTTCAGATCATACGCACGTCTTTGTAATTGGTCATGTGTGTTTATGCTGATAATAGGTACTCATAACCTGAACGATGACGAGATACAAAGAGGGCAAGCAGAAAAGCTTGTATAGTAGGGCGGGGGAATCAAAAACTGGTAATTTTTTGTTAGTATTGTTAACTCATTTCTCTTTTCTTATAATCATTGCTGCCATTTCAGTGCATCACTAGTGGCAGTGTGCCGGAAGCTATGGAGAGTGATGTTAGACCCTTCAAGAGATCGCGTATGACTGAAGGTATGGAGACTACTATCAGTACAGAGCTTTCGTTTCCTTATTGACTTTTCTACAGTTTTCAAGAACCATAATCTACAGTTTCTCATGGTCACTTTTCAGATTCTTTTGAATGTGGTAGCAAATGCTCATTGGAGTTAAATGAACTGATGTGTTAATGAATGCACTCACTTTCTGTTGTGCAGATGAATTTGAAAACTATGATGTTTTCATGAGTCATCGAGGTCCTGACACAAAGACTGGTTTTGTGGGCTTTCTGTACGAAGGCTTAGAATCTGCTGGATTGAGGCCGTTTCTTGATTGTGAATCTATCGACAAGGGTCAAGACTCTTGGACCTGCATAGAACATGCCATCAAGACAACGCCAATAGCCTTGGTCATATTTTCAGAGAGTTTTGCACAATCTGAGTGGTGTTTGAAAGAACTACATCTATTGTTGGAGACTCCTGGCGTCAAGATCCTACCAGTATTCTACAAAGTCCAACCATGTGATGTGAGTTTTCCTGACAAGGGTCCATTGGCAGTTGGATTTGACAAGCTGAAACAGAGACACGATGTTATACTTGTTGACCAATGGAGGAAAGATTTGAGAAGAGCCTCAAAGCTGAGTGGCTGGGAGTACAAAGAAGCGGAACGAAGGTAAAAAAGAAGTATTTTGTACATAAAACAAATTTCTTATTGATTTGATGTAATGATTGAAATTTCACTCTACCATTTTCTTTTGCAGGTTGGAAAGAGACTTGGTAAAAGAGGTTGTTGGAAAGTTATTTGAACTTGCCAACAAGGCTTTGCCTTTGGATGTTGGTGAACATGTAATTGGAGTTGATCAAGTAGCACAACAAATCATTCAAGAACTTGACCAGAACAAGAGAGTTTTGATGTTGGGATTGTGGGGAATGGGTGGAATTGGGAAGTCAACTTTGGCAAGAGAGTTGTATAATCGTTTGAAGACAAGGTTTGAAACAAGTTGTTATATTGAAGATGTGACGGACAAGATGATTCAAGGTGGCATAGTGGAAGTTCAAAGACGAATTTTGAAGGATTTGTGTAAGATTGAGTCAGTGGAAATTGAAGACAAGTCCAAGGGAAAAACAATTTTGGAGGACAGGTTAAGTAATAAGAAATTTCTAATGGTCTTGGATGATGTTCGAGACAATGATGAGATGGAGTATTGGACATCTCGCAAACTTATGACTGAAGGCAAATTTTGCATAGTCACATCCCGTAACAAGCGAGTATTTGAGAAGTCAAGTTCATTTGATGTGACTCATGAAGTATATATCCACAATGTTTTGAGGCTGGACATTACAGATTCTAAACTAGTATTTGCATCTTATGCATTTGGAGGTACTTCCAAAGTGAAACAAGAGTTGGAAGAGTTGGTGTCAAACATGAGTGAGGCATGTAGAGGAGTACCATTGTTGCTAAAAGTTTGTGGAAATCTTTTGAAGAATGAGGAAGATTTGGACATATGGGACGAAGTATTGAAGAAGCTCAAGTGTGGCACAATAATGGATGAAGAAAAGAAAATCTTTGAGTGTCTCCGAATAAGCTATGATTCTCTTCAACCGCATCAACAAGAGATGTTCTTGGATATAGCATGTGCACTACTTGGACAATCTAAGGATTTTGCTATACGAGCTTGGAGATCTTGTGGGTGGTCTGCCGCAGTGGGTGTTCGGAGCCTTGTCGAAAAGGCACTGGTGATTGTGGATAAGAATGGTTGTTTTAGCATGCATGATCTTCTAAGGGACATGGGGCGTGAAATTGTCACAAAGGAGAGTGCACGCAATGGGGTTGTAAGACGCTTGTGGATGCCTGAATCCTTGAAATTGTTGAAGGATGGTAAGGTATGTTTTAAAATGCAAAACCCTTTTAATTTTCGTGTTATGGGACAAATTAAGTTAATATTAATTATACCAAGATTTTAGGAGGGAGGATTCCAAGAATGCATGGGCATAGAAGAGTCTATTGAAGTTTTGTGATAATGATTGATTCTTATGAATTAGTACAATCTCAATCTCTGATATGGCTGTTAAAATTATGATTCTGTATGGTCTGGGTAATTTCTGTATGTGGATTTTGGTGCTTATGAAAATACATATTGAAGCTTCAAATTAGTCTAACTTAAAATTCATGCAAACTGTAAATGTGTAGGAATTTTGTAAGTCCCTCCAAACTTTGGTCATATCTGACTCGATGGAAAATCAAGAAATTCACCTCGACTTTTCCAATATGAAACACCTGCGCATATTTCTATGCCATTCACATGATGTACAAGTGACGTTGCCCTTTCCAGAGAACTTGAGCTGGTTTCGTTGCAGGCTATCAGGCAGTCATGATTTAGCGACCACCGCTCCTTTGGTACCTCGAATCAATATGTTGGTGATCTTCGACTTGGAGTTCCCATCCATGATGAAGAGTACCTTGTGTGACTTGATCGGTAATGCAAGCAACTTGGAAGTGCTCAATTTGAGAAGGGCTACATGTCTCACTTCACTACCAGACTCCATTAGCGCCTTTGGAAAGCTGAAGATTCTAACTCTCAGAGCTTCTGGAATTGAAAGCTTGCCAGAGTCCTTTGGAAGTCTGAGCTCGTTGGAAGTTTTGGAGTTAGAGAGCTGTCGGAAACTCACAAAGCTACCAGAGTCATTTGGAGGTTTGAAAAAGCTGAAGAGACTAGGACTCTCTATTTCTGGAATTGAAAGCTTGCCAGAGTCGTTTGGAAGTCTGAGCTCGTTGGAGGATTTGGATTTTCAGAGGTGTGGGAAAATCACCAAGCTACCAAACTCATTTGGAGGTTTGAAAAAGCTGAAGAGACTAGGACTCTCTATTTCTGGAATTGAAAGCTTGCCAGAGTCGTTTGGAAGCCTGAGCTTGTTGGAAGATGTGCGTTTATGGAGCTGTGGAAAACTCACCAAGCTACCAAACTCATTTGGAGGTTTGGAAAAGCTGAAGATTCTACGACTCTCTTTTTCTGGAATTGAAAGCTTGCCAGAGTCCTTTGGAAGTCTGAGCTCGTTGGAAGTTTTGGAGTTAGAGAGCTGTCGGAAACTCACTAAGCTACCAGAGTCATTTGGAGGTTTGAAAAAGCTGAAGAGACTAGGACTCTCTATTTCTGGAATTGAAAGCTTGCCAGAGTCGTTTGGAAGTCTGAGCTCGTTGGAGGATTTGGATTTTCAGAGGTGTGGGAAAATCACCAAGCTACCAAACTCATTTGGAGGTTTGGAAAAGCTGAAGATTCTACGACTTGGTTCTTCTGGAATTGAAAGCTTGCCAGAGTCGTTTGGAAGTCTGAGCTCGTTGGAAGATTTGGAGTTAGAGAGCTGTTGGAAACTCACTAAGCTAACAGAGTCATTTGGATGTTTGAAAAAGCTGAAGAGACTAGGACTCTCTTTTTCTGGAATTGAAAGCTTGCCAGAGTCGTTTGGAAGTCTGAGCTTGTTGGAAGATGTGCGTTTATGGAGGTGTGAAAAACTCACCAAGCTACCAAACTCATTTGGAGGTTTGAAAAAGCTGAAGAGACTAGGACTCTCTTTTTCTGGAATTGAAAGCTTCCCAGAGTCCTTTGGAAGTTTGAGCTCGTTGGAAGATTTGGATTTTCAGAGGTGTGGGAAAATCACCAAGGTACCAGCCTCATTTGGAGGTTTGAAAAAGCTGAAGAGACTAGGACTCTCTTTTTCTGGAATTGAAAGCTTGCCAGAGTCCTTTGGAAGTCTGAGCTTGTTGGAAGATGTGCGTTTATGGAGGTGTGAAAAACTCACCAAGCTACCAAACTCATTTGGAGGTTTGGAAAAGCTGAAGATTCTACGACTCTCTTTTTCTGGAATTGAAAGCTTGCCAGAGTCCTTTGGAAGTCTGAGCTCGTTGGAAGATTTGGATTTTCAGAGCTGTGGAAAACTCACCAAGCTACCAGACTCATTTGGAGGTTTGAAAAGGCTGAAGATTCTACGACTCTCTTTTTCTGGAATTGAAAGCTTGCCAGAGTCCTTTGGAAGTCTGAGCTCATTGGAGGATTTGGATTTTCAGAGGTGTGGGAAAATCACGCTACCAAACTCATTTGGAGGTTTGGAAAAGCTGAAGATTCTACGACTTGGTTCTTCTGGAATTGAAAGCTTGCCAGAGTCCTTTGGAAGTCTGAGCTCGTTGGAAGAGTTGGATTTTCAGAGCTGTGGAAAACTCACCAAGCTACCAGACTCATTTGGAGGTTTGGAAAAGCTGAAGATTCTACGACTTGGTTCTTCTGGAATTGAAAGCTTGCCAGAGTCCTTTGGAAGTCTGAGCTCATTGGAGGATTTGGATTTTCAGAGGTGTGGGAAAATCACCAAGCTACCAAACTCATTTGGAGGTTTGGAAAAGCTGAAGATTCTACGACTTGGTTCTTCTGGAATTGAAAGCTTGCCAGAGTCCTTTGGAAGTCTGAGCTCGTTGGAAGATTTGGATTTAAAGAGCTGTGGAAAACTCACCAAGCTACCAGACTCATTTGGAGGTTTGGAAAAGCTGAAGATTCTACGACTTGGTTCTTCTGGAATTGAAAGCTTGCCAGAGTCCTTTGGAAGTCTGAGCTCATTGGAGGATTTGGATTTTCAGAGGTGTGGGAAAGTCACCAAGCTACCAAACTCATTTGGAGGTTTGGAAAAGCTGAAGATTCTACGACTTGGTTCTTCTGGAATTGAAAGCTTGCCAGAGTCCTTCGGAAGTCTGAGCTCGTTGGAAGTTTTGGATTTAAAGAGCTGTGCGAAACTCACCAAGCTACCAGAGTCTTTTGGAGGTTTGAAAAGGCTGAAGATTCTACGACTCTCTTTTTCTGGAATTGAAAGCTTGCCAGAGTCCTTCGGAAGTCTGAGCTCGTTGGAAGTTTTGGATTTAAAGAGCTGTGCGAAAATCACCAAGCTACCAGACTCATTTGGAGGTTTGAAAAGGCTGAAGATTCTACGACTCTCTTTTTCTGGAATTGAAAGCTTGCCAGAGTCCTTCGGAAGTCTGAGCTCGTTGGAAGATTTGGATTTAAAGAGTGTGCGAAACTCACCAAGGTACCAGCCTCATTTGGAGGTTTGAAAACGCTGAAGAGACTACGACTTGATCGTTGTAGATTTGAAAGCTTGCCAGAGATCTTGGGAAGTCTGAGCTCGTTGGATGATCTGGATTGAGAGAGCTGTGATTTTTGGTCTGGGAAGTCTGATTACCTTACAACTTAATGATAATGGAATCAACCGTCAGGAGCTTGGAAAGTCGGTTGGAGAGTTTAACATCTTTGAAGTGGGGTTTTTGAGCAGTTTCGGTAGCATTAGCAGAGGTTAACATCCTTGGAAGTGTGGAATTGTGGAAAGAAATGCTACCAGATTTTTTGGGGCTTCTCAGTCATTCGTTTTTGAAGCTTTAGAATCAATATCTTGCTGGAGTCATTTTGAGAGCTGATTCACTTTTATACATGTATAATCTAAGCACATGCTGTGTATTCGTTTATGTGAAAGCTCTATCTTAGTCTTTAACACAGCTTAGGAATTTGTAGATGCTAGAACTGCTACAATGCCCTACGTCTAGCCCTGGTTTTCGATCGTTTGAACATCGCATGCCAGTGATTGTGGTTATTAAGCTGTACGAACGGGATGCACAATTAAGGCCAGGACATTGAACCATGCTGCACTGGTTTGAAGCCTTGAGACTTTCATTGCTTTTGCGTTTCTCGATACTCGAGGCATGGTTAACTCTCCGTCAACTACTCAGAGAATATCTTCGAAGCAGATGATTGCAGCAGATTTCTCTGTTTGTTTTCGTGACAAATTGGTGGAATTGTCATCTGAGGAAGAGGAAGAGAGTTGGGGGCACTATCATGAGGACAGGAGTCCTGTTTATTCGAGCTACTCCCAGATATTAGTGCAGCTAGGTTCAGCTGGTACTTCTTAGTCTTTGGTGCTTACACTTTAGTGGGAAAAATTATTGTTTCTTTCTTAGATGCTCCCAACTCAAGGCTGTACATGTTCTTCCAAGGGTATTTCGTTGACGTCTATTTGCGGGTTAGCTCGCAAATAGTTACGTACATTCTGGTTTGAGGTTTCAAGGCATGCTCGGATTTAGTTTTCAATTTGAATTTACAATTTGCTAATTGGAAGCAGCTCCAGAATGATAAATGTCTGAGCTAATGCAGCATAAACCCAAGATAAAGTTTTAGTAATTTCGAACATAGTAATCTTTGTTTTGTTACCCTTCATGGCGAGAAGACGCTGGGAGAAGTTCAAGTTCTCACGCACCAGCTCTCCACCTCCTCCATACTGCTCCGACATCCATTCCTCCCACTCGGTGCCCTCGTCTCGACCCTCCACTTTCCATGTTGCTCATCTGACCGCCCACGACTTGTCCCAGCTCAAACTGAGCATGACTCATACTCTCTCTGCAGACTTAATAGATAACACTAATATGTAACAATCTTCAAGTAGATTATTAAGGAGAAAGTTAAGAAATAAGTTTCTCCCCAAGCAGTCCCACATCACTCAGGCAACGGAATACAGACTTGTGTTGGCCAACAATAGATCATTGCAGTACCCAAACCAACGAACAGGATAACAAAGGAACAAGCAGAACAATACACTCCGAAACTTGTCATCAAATGATGTCAATCTCTGTCTGTAATCATGAAATAAAACGTCCATGTGTAATATCGTCGGTGCAAGATATCGGCACAGATTTTACAAGTACAGAAAATAAATCCTTAACTGATAGCAGCATAACTCTCCACTGGAGCACCAGATTTAAATAGCAACTCTAAATTGTGAATTCGCTAATTTCTTTTGACTACACGGCGGCTAATTGCAAAATTTTCAGATACGTGATGCATAGAAGCCTTCCGTTGTCAACACATACTTGCGCATATTCAATCTTACGTGCAGCCCAGTAGCCAATCTGGGCTAAACAATCAGTCTGAGTCCTTGCTAGAAATAACCTTCTCGCATTCCAGTTGTTCTAATTACGGGCAAACGGTCCTTCAATAGATGAACGGGTTCCTCACTGGTCCTTTGAAACCTCGAAACGAGCGGGTGACTTGACTGCCTTCATGCAACAAATACCAGATACCAAAATAGTAATAAGCGTAATAGCCTGCAAGAATCAGAGGTTATGGTTAGGAGTTGCAGGACAGCATGTTAGGACCGGTTTGAACAACTCCAGAGATAACGACGCAAAGGAGATGAAAAGTGAACTTTACCACAAAAATTCCTTCAAGAATCACTGCTCTACTCCTGCAAAGTGCATCACAATCTGTGGTTGTATTGCCAGTGCCGTCGAGGAGGTGACGTTCCATGATTCCAAAGTGCTTCTCCATAGCGACCCTAGGATCAGAAGAATACAAAACCGCATTGCTAGTTCCAGAAGACTTCAAAGCCGATAGCACCTCAGCCAATACCTCCCCTGCAATACGCAGACACTAAAATTACATAAATCTGAAAAACTGGCGATAGATATCTAAAACTGGTTACTTCGAAGACAACAGTCGTCCTCTTCTACAGAACAAGGAACGATGACCAACTCGAGAATTACCTTCCGAGTTAGAGATGCCATCTAGGTTCCAGTCCAACGAGGGGCTGTAGCAGATGACCAGAATATCGGTTCCCCCAACCACCCTTGAAGATTTCCTCCCAGAAATGTAGGCCTACAACACACACACGTTTCAGACAAGACTACAATATATAAGCTTCAGAACTGTAAATCACTATCAGAACGCGGACTATCAACCCAAATCACACGGTTGGTAAATCGTTATCAACTGAAACACTCTGGATTATTGAAATATGAAAATCCAATTATCTACTAATACATGGACCTTACTGTGCGCCTCGAGCAAAAGAGCAGCTATAAGACTCTCATCAGAAAGCTGGAGAAGCAAATAATCACCAGAATGTCAGGGACATCGGTAAGCTTCTTCACGTCATAACCTCCAACAGAACACGATCCAGAAACCGCCACTTCTTTGATTTTCAGAGCCCGGTTAAGCGCATTATGCGAAACGAGAGACTCTGCAACTGAGGCTTTGTCACTGGATACGGTAACGTAAGGAATTGACATCGAGAATTTAGCCCCGGCAACAGATTCCTGCGATTCAAACCCGAGACAGCGCTTAATTTCGTGTAAGGATCATGACCCAGATTTGTGAGAACTAAGGTATTAAAAATGGTTCATAATGGAGAGACTTCCACTTACAACAAAGATGTCTCATATCATGGATGGACCATCAAATACTAGCCGAATATGCATCATACGTACTATTTGCGACAGAGCGAGTCATTCACATTCCAGCACGACAATCAAGATGAATACCTGAAGAGTTTTCAGAACGCCAGATGAGTAGCTTCGGGAAATGTCCTCAGATCGGAGCTGTTCACCATAAGAAATCAATTCCCCGAATCAATACACAGAATGAAACCCCAACCTGCCCTAGCAACCTACATCACTGCAACAAAGAAATAATCATTCGATACTTGAAATCTAAAGTAGCCAAAGCAAAAGAGATCTCACCTCTTTCCCAATGAAGGCAACAATCATCTCTGGATACGCTACTTCCCCCTCCAATTTCTGCAAGGCCCAGCATCCTATAAGATATAGCCAAGCAGCACTAGATGCGCTTGACGCACACATGAAGAACCACTATAACAACATATAATTGCTAACATACATACATTTTTCCAGTATGGAAGGCATAAAAGCCTTCACATACACAATAACACATCTCTGCGTTCATTAATTTAAACATCAAATGGAAAGTAAGGGTTTGCGGGAAGAAGTAAAGAAACCATACTGGAGTAGCTGAGCATTTTGCGTAAATTTTAGTTAAAACACTGCCTACTAGGCTGTGAGGCGTCTGGGATTCATAAACGACGCTTTGATCCTTCTCACCCAGGCATCTGTACGCAAATCCAACGAAATATTTAAACCCTAACCAGTTGCAAAAATTTCCTAAGAAGCTGAGATACATCTGCACTTAGGGTTGCGACATAGGAAGACAACTACAAACTACTGGTGTTTAACGAACTAGATGAGATTTACGAATCAAACAGGCAGTATGTTCCGAAATAACACAAACAAGAACGCCAATACACACTGCAAAATGTCCAACGATCCACTCTCCACTCCAGAGCCTTCTTCCAAAATTGCAAATCCCGATCGAAGCTCGACAGAACAAGAGAAACAAAGACAATCCATGACCAAAATCTCGTTCCGATTCTCCAGAAAACAGGCCACGATTGAATCAAAAACCCTCAAACCCCGACCTCAAATTTCCAAAACCAATCCATCACGCCATCCAAAAACCCAAATCTAAGAAGTGAGCATGGAAGTAAAACCCCAACAGTAGCTCAATCCATGAACCGCACAACACGAAACCGTACCGCAGATCCGACCAGACGAACGCCGGAGTGACGGTCGAGGACACCTCAGCTGCAACCAAATGCACAGAAGCGAAACCCAACAAAACGAGAAACGCTACGGCAGTCTCCATCCTCCCCATCCCTGCAAATCTAGCGCTCGAATGCAGCAACCTTGGCAATACAGAGTCGTCAGAGGCGAAGAGCAACACGGTCACGACGACGATCTGCTCGACAAAGTGGGCACCCACGTGTAGGATGAATGAATGGGTTGCAAAAATGACTTCGTTGCCACAGATGTGGGCTCTCACCAGGAAAAAAAACCTGAAGAAACCCTCGAATCGACGAACGCCACCGCGAAGTTTGGAGCAATATCTTCTCACAGGGAAGATGTTCGCAAATAGTGCAGGTTAACCCACTTCAAGTGAACAGTTTCTTTGGTTCGAGTCAGTTTGTTTTTTGTAGCCGTTGCTGGGAGTTTCTTGTGATCGAAGTTTCTCTTGAGTGAGCGATGTGTGAGAATGTGTGAGGATGTGTGGTGATGTGGGATTGATGTGTGGGGTTTAGTGATGTGATTTGGGTTATTGGTTTAGGGGATTGGGTTTGGAGAGGTTGAGTGATTTGGGATTTGGGGGTGAGGTGGAGATGGTGGAGTTTGGGAGTGAGGATACGCAGGAGTGGAGGGAGGCGCTGGATGCGTATCAGGAGAGGTTGGAGGGATTAGGGAATGAGAAACTGGGGGAGCTTGATGAGTTTTATCGCTTGGAGCTGCCCAAAGTGGTAGCGAATCGGCGTCCCGAGGCGTATATTACGCAGGATGAGCTTGTGAAGGTCATGGACTGGAAGCTGAGTCGGGGGAAATGGAGGTGCATAAATCTCATTCTGGCGCTACTTGCACAGTTTTGCTTTCTCAAAGTAATCATATAAACCAACAAGGGTCTGTCTTACATTGAATCAGAGATGCAATGAGTTTATACTGGGCATGGTTGTGAACCTGCCGGATGATTGATTACAACTTACACATGAAATTAAGAACGAAAGGGTAATCTTGAGCATCTTCATTCCTGAAACTTGCAAAGATTTCATTCCAGGAAGTTTGGCGAATTCATTGGCAGTAGACTTGTATCTATCTTTGCACCTGATCAAGTATGGTATGATTTTTTAGTTTTATAATTCACTCAGGGTTCACGGTTCTGATTGGGATAGAGGAAGCAGTTTGCGATGTGGATTGTTGCTTACATCAGTATGTGTTTGTTTGGGAAGGAAATCAAGGTTTTCATTAAATGTCTTTAGAGGTTATCTGTCTTTGAGGTTTGAGGTTCATTGTTCTCACCTTTCTGTCTACAAATGTCTGCGGATAGAGCTCGACTGCAGAGTTTTGTCGCAGCTCTTAGTGATGACGAGGTGCAGGAGGCATCGCAGAAGGCGTTTGCAGCACTTCCGAATCTGAAAGAAGCTGTCAGCCAGCTCTCTGTGCTTAAGGGTATAGGACCTGCAACTGCATCAGCTGTGCTTGCCGCACATGCCCCCGCTGTCGCCCCTTTCATGTCTGATGAGGTATGGCCTCAAAATCTAAGCCATTTTGTCTTTCAGAGGAACCCAGGCGTCTGATCAGAAATTTTCGACCAATTTTCAGATTGATCGAGGCAAGAGATTCTGTGTTCGTTATGACTTCAGTAGGCCATATCTTCTTAGGGCTTGTTATGAAATGGGTTGATGAAATGGGCTTCGTAAGTCATCCTCGTAATTCTATGAGTTGTAGATTTTAGTGATCAATAGATCACCTGTCGACTAAAGGGACGTAGAGGTTTTGATGTCATTGTAATGGCAGGCTATGGTCGCTGCTTTGGGGAATGCAAAAGACTACACGTTAAAATCGTATCTTGTCTTTGCAGAAAAACTCAGAAATAAAGCAGAGGTACGTCTACTTGTAATTTGCTAACTTTGTGTTGTATAAGAAATTCTGCTTACTTAATAGTTGTGGAATGTGGTTTCGCTGCCAGAACAGTTCTAGGAGGAATTTTAATATGTTTCTTCATGCTTTAATCCCAACCTGAAATGCTCTCATTCATCAACATTTTCTTGCAGGAGCTCAGTAAACTAGGTGAAGATATGGAGAGCTTTACACCGTCAGACATCGAAAGGGCACTGTGGTCAACTGCAGCTGCATCCATGCCCAAAAAGACCCCCAAATCCACCAAGGCCGGCAAAGGGAAAGCAGCGGCTGCTTCAGCTGCTACCAAGGGTGTGAAGAGGAAGAGGTGAATCTGATGGCATTAGGTTTTCTTCACACTAGGAATGTCCCCATGTCCCCAGAGTATCTCTTGTAATTTGAGGCCCCCGTAGTTCACATTGTGTGTACATAACTTCCATTCTTTCAGAGCGGCATTACAGGATGATGATAGGATCACGAAGTACCAGTGACTGAACCCAATGATCTCAGAACCCATCGACGCACTATATGCATAGGCTTTCCGCGGAATCGTTGTCATTATTTAGAGATACATCGAATTGCTTGATAGAATCAATGAGACTTGGCAGCTTCGAAACTGAGTAGCAATTGTAATGAAGAGAAGCTGAAAAGATGAGCACATTTTTTATCTGCCAATTTTGGTCCACTTCCACTCTTGACAAATTAGTCGCCCTCTATCCATTCGAATGACTGGGCAAATGAAGATGGACATGGGCTCTTTTTCAACACAAGCCGGGAAGGAACAGAACACATCAACAAAAATCTCATGTTAATTTCCGGCTGGATAGATGCTACAAAGCCAGCGAAGAACGACAGAATCTGCGTCTTACGTCCTGAACGGAGTGCTCTAGTCTTCCAATCCCATCAACACAAGCAGAGACAACGACACTTGACAATTATGTATCTGGGAGACAGCAGAGGATTACGGGACATACCACAAAGAAAAAACTCAACACAAATCGACAGAATCGTTCAAAAATGTAGCAAAAAGGGTCTGAAATGTAGGGCAATGCATCTTTTGCATTGAGAGTACCAAACTACAATGGAGCATGACACTCTTGAAAAACGTCTGTACAAAATCAATAATGCAGCTCAAAGGCAGCTGCTCTAACCACTTAACACTAGGTTCAATTCGACTAATGTGGAGCACCGCACCTCAATCTTCAAGCAAGCTTCTCCTCGAGCAAAAACCGGCTAGCGAAATCAAGGTTAAAATTCTGAGAGGGAGGGTCTCCAATGCAGGGGAACACAGCATCCGCCGTGGCGAAGTCCTCATTCTCAGTATACCCACTCTTCGTCACAATACACACCATGCCCGCGGCTTTCGCAGCTCTCAACCCAATATGACTATCCTCAATCACAACACACTTCTCCGGCTGCACATCCAAAGTCTTCGCCGCAAGCTCATAAATCGCAGGATCCGGCTTCTTCCGGGGCACCACATCCCCAGCGAAGATCTTCATCACATCCGCCCGCTCATCCCCGAGCATGACCCGCACAATCGCCGACACCGCCCGCTCATTGCTAGTACTGCAAACCGCGACCGGCACGCCCTGGCTCAACGCCTCGTCGATCAGAGTCGCCACGCCGGGCCGCAAGGGAAGCTCCCCGGACTCCACCAGGTCCATGAACAGATCAGTCTTGCGCTTGTGTAAGCCCGCAACGAACGCCTTCCGCTCCGACTCGGGCACATCCTCCGGCCACCCCACGCCGTCGAAGTAGTGCGTCATGCGCTCCTTGCCGCCCCCAATCTCCAGCAGCTTCCCATAGAGCTCCACATCCCATGTCACCTGCAGGCCCTTCTCCTGAAACGCCTTGTTGAAGCTCACCCTGTGCCCGTCGCGCTCCGTGTCCACCAAAACTCCATCACAGTCGAACAGAAGCGCGTCCGGCAACGCTGCCGCGACGCGAAGACGCCATGATCTAGTACTTTGCTTGGCCACCACCTTGCAGGTACTGATACTTCCTCCCCGGAAGAAACTGCAGCTTCGGTTGGAGAAGCTAGTACTCCCAATTGGCGTCATCGACTGCATGGTCGCCATCGCTGCCATCGCCATTCCGCAGCTGAGCTCTCGCGCAGTCTAGTTCTAGTTCTAGATGTTGCGAGCATCATCTCCGCGTCTCGGTTCCGCGCTTCCGTTGCCACACATCCTCCGGATGAGATTCGGAGTCTTTGGTTGTGTTTTTTGGGAAGCGTTCGGCGTTCGGCGTCTTAATTCAGTAATTATTATTGCATTTCTAGAGATAAGTTGTTTGATTGAATGTTGGTGGATTTTGAAAGGGTTTCTTTTGGATTGTTTAGAGTTTTTTTGTGAAGGAATCTTGCATTTGATTTAGATACCACAAGTTTGGATTAAATGTAATCGTTTTTGCTCATTGTAAGTAGTATGTAGATATGGAAGTGCTTTCTTGTGTTTAAAATTAGTTTTTCACTATGGATGACAACAAAATTAGTTTTCCTTGACTTTAGAGATGGTTAAGCTCTGAGAAACTGAATATAGTGTGACCACCAAGATCTTCCATGTCTTTATAGATTTGGAGTAAAAAATAATGATACAATATTGAAAGAGTATCTTCTAAAAACTCAAGGTGACTTGAAGGATAATTCTATTGGTTTGGTTTTAAAATGAATCTAGGAGAAAATTTTATAAAATGTTGGAATCTTAAGGGGCTCTAAAATTGAAAAATGTGACAATGATAATATTTTGAGATTTGGCAAGGTGGTGAAATTCCTTTTTGATGTGGTGAATTTTGTGTGTTTTTCTTCATTTTTGGCAGCTATAAATTCAAACCGGGCTATTTTTCTATTTCACTTGAAAAAAATTTCGTCAGATTTAAAGAGCTTGATGTGGTTATTCGGATTTTAGGATGGAATTGTGGGAAAAAGTAGCAAAATTCTGGGAAGTTTGCTCCCGGATGAGATTAGGATTCTTCGTTCGTTTGCAGTTCGGGTGAGTTTGTGACTTCTGTGGTCGTGTGTTCTTATCGAACTTGCACAAGTGATCACTTCGGGTATGGTTGAGCGATTTCTTCAGATGAAAATTTGGTGTCGAGCAAGTCGGTTGAATCGCCACATCTGTACCGTATTTGAGGATTCATAAATTTGTTTTTCCAGTAGAATCAAGTCCTTATTAGCCACTGGCTCACGACAGAGTGTGCTCACCGTTGGTCAATTGGGTCTTGTCTGTCTTTGCTTCTGGACACATAAAGAAAATGCTTTAGAGGTTATTCCTTGCAATTTTCTCCAATTGTTTGGTACCTGCCACATGTAAAATGCGGACCTCGTTGAGAGTTGAAGATTGTGGTAATGTATTGTGGTTTGTTGCATGTGGGATGATTGTTTGACTAGTCACTGGTACAAGAGCTTTGGAATCCTTTGAATCATGTGAAACAAGTCTTGAAGTGGTTAGCGGTCTCTATTCCATTTGTGCGTTTCTTCCACGATCACACATGACCGATTCAATTGATATTTCACCTACCTTTCCCAATGGGTGCAGCTTTCTCTTTTTTTTTTCCATGCTCCACGAGAGTCCCATGGCCTTCTCCAACCTCCTTCACTTCCCACGGTCTTCTCACATTCGGATGGGTTTGATTTCTCTCTGATCTCCAACTCTCCCAGACGTGATTGTGACCTCAATGAGCTTTAGTTGCCTTCTTGAACATAGTGAGCGCCAAATCTGTCTGCAACCTTTGACACCTCCAATTAAACATCTCCCAGCAGGAATACTCACGGGATCGGAGTGCTGTAATACAAAGGCTGAGAAATCCCTCACAAGAATTAAATCAGACAAGATGCTTTATCTAGGAGACACAGTTTTTAACTCAACCGAGAATACCTGATCGGGAAATTTCAAGGATGCTTTATGCCAAGTAAGCCGTGCATCCCGACTGCATACGTAAAAAGACATAGAAAGGTTTTTAACTCCCCGTCCAGGCAACTTTAAAAAAAGTTTATTGCCTGTCCAGATATTGACCACGTCCAGAGTGCAGCCAACACCTTCAATCTGGGCAGTCGTGGACTCAGCTCGGGGATGGTCCTGTCTAGTTCCAGCCAAAATTAAAGTCAATGAATATATTGGTTGAAGTTGTTCGTTACTGGCGACACTAGCAATGGCCGCGCACTGAGAGAGCAGACCGGCTACAGGTCTAATTTTCAGGTTCGTGTTTAGTCAGGTTTGAGTTCATAACAAAAGCTTCCGGGTGTGTACAATTGACACTTGTTAACCCCATCTCCACCAGCTTTTGGTGCACATTAATTTCATGCACTTCAGATTCAGGATCTCCAAATCCAGAAAGGCTCCATCTGTGGTATGTTCGGCTAACCTCAAAAGTAAACAGTCATCATTTGAGTGAATTCTCAGCCACGGGAAAAGCACGTCATCCTCAGAAAAGGACATCGTGAAGTAGGAGATGCCTTTCGGTTAGAATGAACCGCTTGTAATTCCCAGGAGACAAAGTTTGACTGAGGAACGCATACCTTCGAGACGTAACCAATTGGATGATGGAGACGCCAATCTACCCCACAAGAATTTCGAAATCTTCACGAATTTGTCACCTGCCA
The DNA here is from genome assembly GCA_014871385.1 of Ceratodon purpureus. Taxonomy (NCBI): domain Eukaryota; kingdom Viridiplantae; phylum Streptophyta; class Bryopsida; order Pseudoditrichales; family Ditrichaceae; genus Ceratodon; species Ceratodon purpureus. The sequence continues at coordinate 12,222,431 of CM026422.1, read as the reverse complement.
AACATGAGACGGAGATTAAGTTAACATGGATCGAGAGTTCGACAAATCACTCCGTGAGAGTCCGGATGAAGAACAAAATCCTTGTCCTCCAACAATATCGATATTTTGATCCTACCAATAACTCCAGTTCTGATCCGATCAGTAACATACATTTTCCTGCAACGACAGTTAAAACTCTTCCACGACTACATTTGAGGTGTTGACCTACCGATGGTGTGAATCCTGAATAAGCAGAAATAGTGCTGCTGTTAGGTAGACATCAGCATTTTTTTCTCTCGCCTAATCTGGTTTTCAATCGGAAGTAGTAAAAGTCCTGCAAAATGCATTTGTTGAGAATCTGAAACACACCAGTGAATTGTTGATCCATTCAAAAAACATTCTGAACTGTCTTCAACAACAGAAGAAATCTATCCCATGCCTCCTCGATATTCTCCAAGAACGTGAACATGACCAGTGTCAGTTAATAGTTATGTTCTAACGTTTCCAACCAGGACTGTCGATCAGTAGGAGCCCTGGTCAAGGTGTCAGTCAAAGCGTAAGAGAAGGCCTCCGATTCGTAAAGAGTTCAATCCCCGCGCGTGGGCCCATGATCATGCCGGCTGACTTGTATCTTTACAACGCGGCGCTTAGTGTCGGAAGCCATTAATTGAAGCTGCACCAGAGCGGTACTGATCCTGTGGAACAATAAGTTAGAGCTCGTTTTTCGCACGAGGAAGAGCCGAGTGAAGATCCCCCATTCTACTTATAATTAAAAGCTGGCAAGAATCCTGTAGTCCACAAAAACTAGTAGCACATGTAAGGCATGGATCGTGAGCAGTCTATTTAACTTTCGGTCAGTACGAAAAGCTACACGAGACGATTTGACAAAGTTCAAGATAATGGTAGTCACTGCAACTTTTGAGGAGCGAGGGGGACCAATCTACGCATCAACCACCTGTGGATAAGTCCCAAGACAATAGTATGTGGGAGTATAAAGAAAGATCGGAAATGGAGAGCAAGCAATTCATGAGCTCGTTGCTAGGTCGAAGTTGTGAATTCAACAATGGAGATTCGGCGGTATAAGATACCCGTAGCAGGGCTGTTTCTGTTGTGCCTGATCACCGTGGTGTCTCGAGTGCAAGCTGGTGGGTACTCCGCTTCCTTGGAAGCAGCGAGACTGGTAGCAGAAGGGAAGATCACAGTAGAGAACAATGTTTCGGCACCTATCAACAACTCAAGGTTGGGCATACCTTACAGAACGGGGTATCACTTTCAGCCAAAAGGCTACTGGATGAACGGTATGTAGGCTGATCCTCCGTTCTTGCTTTGTTGGCCTTCGTGAATTGGTATCTCCCAGCGTCCTTCCCAGACTGTTCGACATATCTGTTCTGAAAACCTGGAGTTTCCGTTCCATTAACGTCGTTAGACATAGAACCCGTGAGGAATCGGTTGGACCAGTGTAATTGAGTCTACACTAAACCTGTAAATTTGAATTCACTATCTCACGGAGGACACTTTCATTAGTTTGCATTTTGGAATTCAGACGTTTAAATCCCTTTTTCCACAATGATACCAAGGAATTAACGAGCATAACTTGAATTAACGAGCTCTCACCTTGGTTCTGACTGACGATTGAGCATCTGTGGGTGTGACTTCGTGGTGACGATCCTTTCGTGATTAATGCACAACAGATCCAAATGGTGAGCACAGATCTACCTCTCCTTTCTCATCGGCAATGTGAAGCTTGTGCATTTGAGTTCCACATATAAGTTCCGCATTATGGATGATGAGGATGCCTAAAGAGACATGGTGAACTGATCCTCTCCTTTCTTGCAGGCCCTGTATACTACAAAGGTTACTACCACCTCTTCTATCAGTACAACCCATTCGCCGCTATTCCTGGAACAATTGAATGGCACCATGCCGTCTCCAAGGATATGATACACTGGCAGTACTTGGGGGCAACCTTGAGGCGTGACCAGTGGTATGATGCTAACGGGGTCTGGTCAGGCTCAATCACATTCCTGGATGACGGGGTCCCAGTCATTCTCTACACAGGAAACTCCGTCGACAACAAACAGTACCAAGCAAGGGCTGACCCAGCGGATCCTTCTGATCCTCTGCTCAGGAACTGGATAAAGGTAAAATTCTAGTCCCCGCATAAAAACTGTTTTCGGTTTGAAATGAATCTTCACTTTCCGTACTGCAAATAATAAAAAGGCATCGGTTAAAATTATAGGTATATACTTCAACTTTCTCAAAGGTTGTAACCCACTCTTGTCCTGTGTGTAATCGCTCAAGGCTTCATACAACCCAATTGCCGAGACACCTCCAGGGTACAACACATCGCAATTCCGAGATCCTACAGAAGCATGGAGACTTTCTGACGGGGTGTGGAGAATGCTCGTAGGAGCGAATTATGGTGACGGAGGGCTAATTGGCACTGCTCTTCTGTTCAAGAGCACGGACTTCGTAACTTGGAACTACTCCCATCGGTTGCATGAGAATCCCACCACAGGAATGTGGGAGTGCCCAGATTTCTTTCCCGTCAGAGTTAAGGGTAAGAAAGGGTTGGAACCGTCCGCGGTTGGACCACATGTCTTGCATGTCCTCAAAGTGAGCTTGGATCTCAATAAGCATGACTACTATTCTGTGGGGAAGTACTTGCTAGAGACAGACACATACGCACCTCTCAACCCGGCAATTGACACTGGCATTGGACTACGCTACGATTACGGGAAGTACTATGCGTCCAAGACATTCTTTGATCATAAGACTCAGAGGCGCATTCTTTATGGATGGACAAATGAGTCGACCAGCACAATGGACGATGTTGCTAAAGGCTGGGCAGGCCTACAGGTGCAAATCTCAGCTCAGAGGGCATCTGTTTCCATCAGAGCTGAAATGACAGGCTATGGTAGGAATTGATGCATGCCTATCACTTGCGCCAATATAGGGGCTGAAAAAGACTCTAACCCCCCGCACGGCTTGACTGCAGTCAATACCCAGAGTTGTTTGGCTAGACAAAAGGACCAGCACCAATATCCTCCAGTGGCCTATCAAAGAAGTCCAGAAACTTCGCCATGGCAAAATCACAGTAAAGAATGTCAATCTAAAGGCAGGTGAAGTGGCACGACTGATGGATGTTTCGGGTGTTCAGGTACTCACTTATCTCAAATTGGTGTATATGTATTGTTGAATATGTGCTCTCACTACAAAAGAAGGGAAACAGTGCGGTAAACACAATGTTGTAAAGTGATGCAAGACATCCTTGGGAAACAAGAGATGAAGTTTATTAATAAACAATGGAAAGGTTATTTCTGTACCTGCATTTTGAAATCAGAAGTCGCCCTTTCACTCTGCAGCTCGACATAGAGGTGGCCTTCAAGATTCCTGATGTAAAACAAGGAGCAACACCTCCGGAATTGCTGGCTGAATCGGGGCCTTCTGTGTGCAGCCAGAAAGGTGCATCAGTGAAGGGTATGTATGGACCTTTTGGGTTACTAGTACTGGCTACTGATGATTTGAAGGAGCAGACAGCCGTGTACTTCTATTTTGTATACTCCAAGAAAGACGGTTGGAAGACTCTCGTGTGCAGTGATCAGAGCAGGTATATATTTTCTAAATTTTCATCATAACAGCACTAAATCTCTGTTGCTCTACCAACTACGCGCTATTGCGACTTCCTCCATTTTGACCTGTGTTCCCTTTTGGTCACAGATCTACAGTATCTACAAATCTCATGGTAGACAAAACAACATACGGCAGCTACGTCCGTCTTTATGAAGACGACAAATTCCTCAAACTACGACTCCTGGTAAGTGTATGACCAAACTGCAATGTAAGCTCCTAGAACAGCGAGATAGAAAATATTCTGTTCCTCGTGACCAGTTTAGCACTAATCTAACTGCTGGGGCGACTGCAGGTGGATCACTCTGTAGTGGAGACGTTTGCACAAGGCGGCCGGACAGTGATTACCTCCAGAGTGTATCCGCAAGATGCTCAAGGAAAAAATGCGCATGTATTCCTGTTCAACAACGGCACCGAGCCAGTAACAGTAGACACAGTTGAGGCATGGAATATGGGCGCAGTAAAATTTGTAGACTATAAACACTAAAGTCGGCCTTCCATCCATCACAATAAAGACAGATTGTGTAAAATCTTCTTTAGACTTTTGGAAATGAGAAGAAAGCTAGTCAAACCTAATAGAACATCCAAAGGAAAAGCATATAGTAAAATTCCATACCTTGCCAAAACCCTGTCTTGTCGCATCTCTCAAACAAAAACCTGGAACAATTACATGTTCCATGACTTCACAAAGTATCATGTTGTCAACGAGAGCACATATTCAGCTAACTGCTTTGCTGCATCTGGTGCTGCCATCTCTAGTGCAGCATTTTGCATCTTCTTCTGCACCACATCGTCTCCTAATAAGACAACCAAGACCATTATCCTTAGGATCACCTTCATATTTCACATGGCATCTCAGATGCATGTACACTTTGACACAACCTTTTCTAGTTTGCATAAGCACAGAAAAATGAAAGAAACCATAATAATTTAAACAGAAATTGCTCAGTGAAGGACAAAGCAGCTAGGAAAATTAAACACAGTACCTAGAATTCTTAAAATCGCTGTCGCAAGACTATCTGCACTGAGGTCCCTCTCTGGTAGAATAGTGGCAGCGCCGGCCTCGGCCATGGCCCGAGCATTCTTCATTTGATGATCCTCAGCTACAGAAGTGGCCGGAATCTGTCACAACTCCCAAAGCTTAGCGCACTATTACAAACGCGTAAGTATATCTTGCCAGCAATCCATAGCAGAGAGCATCAATGCATATCATGCCAGAAACCCTTACATTGCAATTCACGTCACACATTACTGAATTCACATCTCTCATCGTCTAAGCTCATACCAAAATGGCCGGCGTGGCAGTGACCAGTAACTCGCTGCAGGTTATTGCACCTGCCCTGGCTACAACAACATCCGCACTGGCATACATCATTTCCATAGCGTCCACATACCTACCAACCATCCAAAACCCCATCAGTGAACTCTATTTAACATAAGTCCATCACAGAGCACTTTCGCATCATGAGCTATTAGAAAGCTTCAACCACGACAGAGTTATTGATGACCAAAAAGAAAGAAGAGTAGAGCTTGATTAAAAAAAATTCAGATTATAAAGAATGGCAAAACCTTAATGGACGCAGAACCTGGGCTACAAGGACTTACGGCAAGAGAGCCAGTCGTGGGTGCGTGCCAACTCTACGCAGGGTAGAATCATAATTAATGTCCCCAGTTTGCCAGATGATATATCTCCGGGGGTTCTGCTTCAACAACGATATAGCAATTCCTGCCACAGCCTCATTGATGAGACGAGCCCCAAGAGACCCTCCCATTACAACAATCACCTCCTCAAGCCCATCCACATTCAACTCCGTAGCATCGAAAAAGGTCCGCAGTGCAGATACTCGATCAATCGGCTGCTGAAGCACACGCCTAGTAGGGTTCCCAATCAACACACATTTTTTCTTCGGGAAATAAGCAGTGGCAGCTGCAAAAGCCACGAATACAACCTTCGCCATTCTACCGAGGATACGGTTGCTCACTCCCGCATAAGCGTTCTGCTCCTGAATGGCCACCGTAACCCCACTCAAAGCCGCCATGAGACACAACGGACCTGCGACATAACCCCCTGTTCCGACCACCACATCCGGTCGAAACTTGCGCACAATTCTCCAGGAAACCCACAAACAGAGAAGCAACCGCATCGGCAAAAGCACATTCGCCAAGTTCCAAAACGGTCGCCGTATCGCCACTGCAGGGATTGGCGAGATTGCATAACCTGCTTTGGGCACTGCAGCCCACTCCATACGCTCCCTAGTGCCCACAAACTCAATCTCGGCTGCTGGATTCAGCTTCACCACTTCGTCCGCGATCGCGAGAGCTGGATAAACATGGCCTCCTGTGCCTCCCGCAGCAAATAAAATCCTGGGTCCCGCACGCACAGCTTCCTTGCCATTCCCAACCGCTGCACAAATGCCTCCAATCCTTTTACTTGCGATGTTCCGTGGCATCACCGGCCTCGAAGTGGAAATGCACATGGAACGATTCTTCTTCACTCCGAAGGAAAATGATAAATGCAAGGGACTGCACTCTAGTATTCCACATTCCGCAAATATCCGCAGTGAGCAACAACTACTCCATGACATCGCCATTTCACGCCAACCCGCAGAATGGGTCCAATTCTCTCGTCAATGAGCAGGTTCAGCTGCAAATCGACTTGAAAAGCAACAGCGCATCAAATGATCATACTCAGAAGAAAAGACGAGCATCGTAGTACAATTTATGTCAAAACAAAAAACCCACTCGAAGAGACCCTTCACTCATGAGCTTGAATACTGAAAATCTGCCGGAACCCTAATTCTAGTTCGAAGTTCGGAAATCATCCGCCAACAACTTACATCAATACTAATTTCGTGAAGTCGAAGATGTGCATCATAGCTCACAGGAACTTGAGTTTACTGGCAGCAATCTTTCGTGTTTACTCCTTAAAATCTCCAGCAGTCAATGTACGTAACAAATTTAAGCTACAAGCGATCAACACATCCGTCAGCTTATGTCTTAATTGAATGATTTCATGAGCCACGGTCTACCACATACGATCTTGACAAATTGCATATATGATACAATATCCAGATTCCAACTCATCCCAGATCAGGTTAGCATAGAACAAACAATTATTTTCCCATTATGGTGCCTTGTACATGTCTGTATTTGAATCTTTGCTTATAAGTGTTATGTTAACTTAAGGTCTTTGTTGAAAGGAATTGGAAGGAAGGTGGGATGGGTGATTGCTCATAGAATTGTGTCGCACCCTGTTCAATCAAAGTTACTACTAAGAGTCAGTGAGTGGTTTAAGTCTAATGGAAGTGAAGGCGCCAGAAAATTTACACCATCCTGAGTTGTACCTCATTCATGGAATATTTGGCAGTGGAACAAGTTAGCACTGTGACAATCTGTGCTCTTGACAATCATGACCAACATTCCTGGTCTTCATTTGTCTGCAATTTTGTGGAGTAAGCCAAACGATCTGCACTTTTGTAGATTATTTGAGATTAAATTGAATGATCTACAATTCATTCAATTCTCAAAATTTTAAATTAAATTGAATCTCCAAAATGTTTAAAGTCATTCTTGACCCTTAAGTTGAGGAGGACATCTTTGAGGTTCTTAAGTTCTTCATGGATAATTCAGGTTTTCGAATTCTTCGCAAACCTTTTCCTAGTGAAGGTAGTCCAGAAATTAGTCATCTTTTGAGCGTGGAGAAATTATGATCTTTTTAACTAACGGCTGTTGCGAGATTGTTTGATGAAATTTCAATGTAATTCAGTTCTGATCTTTCTTTTGGTTTTACTTCACTTAGACTGCCCAATATTGTATGCTGATGTTAATGTTTTTGCCGTGCAAGTTTACTCCTGGTAGTGATGGTCATTTTAATTACTGAACTCCTAGAGGTGCCTTTCTCAGGCATGAAACTATCATCATTGTTTTAGTTGTATTGCTTCATCTAGATGCCACAAATTTTTTCCTGAATGCGGTTGAAATTGAAGCAGGGAGTTTCATTTGCTGCCTTCCTTGGCTGTGCAATCTGTGTCTTTCTATCTTGGCTTGGGTGTTGGGGCTGCATTGTTGTGTAATCGGGGGGGCTGGGGAGGGGTGTAATTAGCTGCGGCCTATTTTGTTCTCTCAGTACTCTCTCTCCGCTTCTCTGACCTCCTACAAGGAGTAACTCCAACACCTCCATCCGGTGGCCATTGAGTCAAGCACTTCAGGTTCAAAAGGAGGTGCACGAGCGTGAATAAGATATCCCACGCTTATGTCATGTGGACATTGGAGGCACAATGAGCTCGGTGACATCCACACCACAATCCAATGTGGCACTGCCGCCCGGAAAAGAATCTCATTAAATTAAGCACAGTTAGCAACTCTAAGATTGGGCCGACCTTTACTGAAATTAACGACTTCGGCGGCCCCCGGACCTCAAAACAAGAACATGGAACTAGTTTTAAAATTATCTACTTCAGTACAGAACCTTTGCTGTAAGCCTTAACATTTTTGCAAAACCATCCAGATTTCAGAAAGGCCATGGCCAAATCGGCACATTCATCGCCTTACTTATTTGCACATTAAAAAGCAAGAATACCAGAAGATGTAGTATGTAAACTTGAAGGCTCAACAAAAATACTGACGTCCATCTGTGATCTACATAATCGTATCCAAATTTGGCAATTTGACTCTCGTAATCTGTTGCAAAACATCACAAAAATAACAGAAGCGAAGAATACTAGAAATTTCATTTACAAAGAAAAGTTATATATGAAGGGCTTATACCGTATAGAGCTTACAGAAGGCGAAGATGCGACGTGTCATTAACTCTTTGTATTTCCCATCCTTTCCTGGTCGAATGCCGAACTACAGTTACGGTGGAATTATCGATACACCAATGGGTCGTGAATTGTGGATCGGACCCTGTCAGACCTCGCAACAGACACTTAATTGCCATGCCATGGCTGATCACAGCGGCAGTGTAAGGTACGCTTGAAACATCACTATGCAATTCTTCCGGAGACCCATTCAGGCTACTTGAACTCATGCTGTTCGGTATCTTCTGTCTCAGAAGTGGTTTGAAATTGCTTTCTGATGACAAGTCCGACTCTTCCCAAACCTTAGCTTGCGAGATGTCCATGTCCTCTACAGGGTGGACCTGCATTCCAGCATCACCCTTCACAAACTCATTTCACAAAACTCTATAATTCCTGGCTACATCACTTTTAGCTAACAGAGATATATCAGTCACATAATAAAATTCGAAAAATGAGTCGATCCAACAGCTACCTGACTAAAGAAAATGTACACCTACCAGCGTGGAAGCTTGTTGAATCTTGTTCAGGTGCTTTCTACTCTCCGTTTGTAGTCGTGCTTTCTGTAAGGTGGAAGATGCTCGAGGAATCACTACATTGTTCAGGAACTCAATCATCCGATATTCCACCTGCCGTTGGGACTCCCCTCCAGGGGCTCGAAAATCTGGCTGTGTGGAATTCACTATGGGTACTAGCGCTGATGTGTAGATTTCACAGCGATTCCGGCCTTCCCATTGCCCTTGACTAAGCTCTTGAACTGCTTCCGTCACCTCCACTGTTTCACGTGGTATGTCCAACTCCTAAGGGTTTGCAACCGAGTGTTTATGAGCATTAGAGGATCTCGTCAAAATGCTATTCCAAAAGGTACAACATAGCTCACATGGAGAAAACTTGGTCACACACGAATAACTACGAACTAACCAAGACAATTGTTTAAGTCCCGGAAAAGACAGTAACACAGCCAACCCGATAACAACCTTGAGAAGCCACTCAATTTCCAATCAACCCCTTTTTTCCATAGAAAAGTAATTGATACCAAAGTTCAAAATAGACACCAGAAAAAGATCTAAGAGAAAGAAAACAAAATTTTGACAGAAAATTTTAAAAAGGTCTTGTTTCTCACAGTAAACTGCGATATGCTGGGTAAACCAAACAGTAATAGCAACAAATAAAACAAAACAAAAATGCCGAAGATATGATTTTTGCAATGCTTTCGTCAATTACCTGACACACTGCATGCGCAGTTTGCATAGCACGTTCAAGTGGGGAACAATAAACTACGTCAAATTCCGTTCCTGCAGACCTCAAATGGACACCCAAAGCTCGAGCTTGTCTTTTGCCCAAACTGGTAAGCGTTGCAGATGGACTTCTGCCTCCTATTAACTCGGGCTTTGCATTCATAGAGCTCTCAGCATGCCTAATGAAGTGAATTTCCGTGCAGATGTGATCCCCTGGAAATACGACACATATGAATGAAACATTGAACCTGGCTAGCGTTTCCTACGTATACTCAAACAAAATGGCGTCAAGTTGCCCAACACAGAAGAGACGAACGCAATGGGCAGTACAACCATAGGAGAATATTCCTGCTAACCTGTATCCAGAATGTGCTCAGAAATCACATCAAACTAGCCAATTCTATTCAATGGCCAAAACCTCCTGTAACCTACGACAATGAAAATAGGATTGAGTAACAAAACCTCCTGTAACCTACGACAATGAAAATGGGATTGAGTAACAGTACCCGTAAGCCGGAATGATGAGGGTGACCACTGAGGAGAAGCTGCGTTACTCATGCTTTGAAGTCTTGAAGAGAGATGCACCCTCGGCGAAGAGTTGCTGGGACTTAGAATATTATAAGGATCTGAAACTCGTATCAACGGTCCCAAATACGACTGTGTGCCTCTGGTAAGAGATAGCTGAGGGGAGAGTGGAGACGAAGACGGATGACACGGTGCTGCCTCAGGGTCTTGGTGCAGCTCATCTGTGCTCTCCGCTTCAGAAGAATTAACGGCACCCATTACTTTGGCAGCTGGGATGGCTCAAATTCTCCAGTTGATTACCATTGAAAACAATACTTGCTCGGATGTTAGAAATCAGAGATAGGGACGACAGGGAAAACCCAATTCTCTCCACACTTAAAAAATCTCAACGCACGACATTTACCCCTTGGCGCAAACCTTCCTTTCGAAGGTTTCTGCTCCAGAGCAACAGTGCTGCCAATGAGGCCTCAGAAGGCTTACACGGACCAAGCTTGTGATTAACCTACCTTGGAGTGACATGAAGTTGGACCTAAAACCCTGATGATCATCGGAGTGCCCCTAGATTTCTGAAGAGAGATCATACTAATCCGACAAGCAACGGTATGAAACTACGGTACGAAGACTTAGTTGCGCAAGAAATGAGCAAGCAGACAGATTGGGTTTTGTTATATTCTGGAAGAGAGCATGAGAGAAGACACTCACCATGATAAGAAATCTTGGTCGCCACGCAAACAATAGGGGAATGTCCCCTATTGTTTGCCCCAACCAATCGAGCTCCAAACCAATATAATGGCCCCCCCCCCGCCCATTCCCAATCCACTGTTTCACGATTCTGTGAGCCTGCAATCTCAACGCTCAGGCTCAGGCCCGCTCTCACGCAACTCAGCCTACATCTCCTGCATGTGCCACACCTCGGATCCCTCCATTCCTCCCTCCTCCCACACAGTGACGCTCATCTCCTCTCCCTCACACCAACCTTGCCACCATCTCTACAAGCTCCCACAAGACTTCAAACCTCACATTCTTGCTCTGTCTCTCTCTCTAACGTCCGTCTCTAGATTGCCCTCATACGCTTCCACAGCCTTGTGGAGGTTATTTGCTATTGCTGTTGCCATTTTCCGTTTTCTATTACTTTGATTTTGGTAATTTAGAACTTATGGCGGATCAAAAGGATCAAAAGGTTCATTGCGTGCATTGCGGATCTTCAAATCTGAAATTTAAATTCCTCAACAATAAGAAGCCCGATCAACACCGTTACAAGTGCTTGAATTGCGAGGCCATTTTCACGTGGGAAGATCACAAAAGGCCCAAACCCAAGCACTACAAGAAGGTCCGCAACGAAGACCCCGTGGAGATTCAAGGCCAACGCACCCAGTGCAACAAGTGCTTTGCAGTGAACAACGCACGCTTCAAGTTTTATAACAACAAGAAAAAATATGGCGAAACCCAACCTCGCTTCCGATGCCTGAGTTGTAAAAACTACTTCCAAATGCACTTGAAGGACGGAGTATTGGTGGCCATCAAGACGAGAAGTAAGAAATCACCCACTCTGAATGCAAATGAAGATGACCAGCTTGACATGTTTGACATATTGTTTCCCGCCGAGGGAGAGAACCCTCCCGACCCAAGCCACAGCCTCCAGCTGCAGGATGCAGCTCAGGCTGCGTATGAATGCAATCTGGACGATTCTTCCATGCACGATGAAGACCATCATGAAGGCCCTCACCATGCATCTCCCGATGAGAATCCATACTACGATTGGGAGAATGACTTCGGAGAGCTCATCGATAATCCCAACTACGGACATGCTAACGATCATTCCTCCGACTCGTCTCCTTCAGCCCTTTCCACCGACGGATTGATCGGCATGATGGACGGTGTTTCCGAAGCACTTGCTGCAGCCGACATGATCTATCTTTCAGACTTCGAGAAGCCGCTTTAAAGTCAACTGACTCGCTTTAGTTTAGATGAGACTAGGGTACGAAGACTTAGTTGCGAAAGAAATGAGCAAGCAGACAGATTAGGTTTTGTTATATTCTGGAAGAGAGCATGAGAGAATGAAGAGGATGCAGCAGAGGAGGCTATTGTAAGCTTTGCGAATCCACAGCAAACCTCCAACACTTGCTGTTACAGGGCTTTGAGATATATCCAAATCTGACTAGATCCTATTATGAAATGTCATTCGCGGACAAATGTTCTTTCTAGTAGCATGCGCAGGAACACAAAACTAGAATCAGAAAATCAGAGCTAGAGGAGGAATAGGAAAAAATCCACTTCTGATTTTTTTAAGAATTTGGTGAGCCATTTTTTTATACTCCGCTCAAATGCGGCTTTTCCATGCACATGTGCGTTGGACCACAATTAAGCCCCGTGGTGCACTTCAATGTTAAGGTGCCTTAAAAGTGAAAACCCTATCTAGGTTCCTTTCCAATGCACCAGGGTCCGGTGCATTGTAGAGTATGCATCTCTTGACCACAATTTGAGGTTCAAAAAGAGGGAATTAAAGAGAGGATATCCATAGTGGTTGATGGAGAATAGAATAATACGGTATTGTCCTACGAAATTGAAATTATAATAGGTACAGATAGGACGTAGACGTGCTGTATTGGAAAAATAACAAGGTAGAATGTGCTTGGTAGGAGTACAGATTGGATGTGATGTATTGGACAAATAACATGAATGTGCTTGTTTCATAGAAGTACAATTAGACATTTACTAACTCAGCATTGAGCACCAAGCCCACAGAAATTCTACCAAAATAAATCAACTTGGCTCTTTCAATGAATGCAACCAGCAAAATTTATCCTGCCAATATACCGTATGAGGAAATCTCAGATAGCCTTGATTGTAACAACTAAACTCTTCTCTAGAAACTTGGCTGCAGACACCTTCCCACGCATAGCAGCAGGCAGTACAACACTCCGGCGTTGATCACCAGCCTCGACCAGCAGCTCTGCCCCTCCCCTCAACTGACATCAAAGTCCACAGTCCACAGATCAGCTTCTAGCATTTACCAACTAGTCACTTCTCTAGCACTGTTCCCTTTAAAATGGATCCTACATTCGAAGAGGCGAGGTGGTGTCGCTACAAAATGGTAAAGATATAAGATTCTAAACAAGGCACAGGAAAGACTTTAAACTGTACTCATAGCAAACACTGGTCATAATAGTACTCGTTTACCACAACATGTGATAGGATTAATGGAAGAACACAAGTACCTGTGATAATTTGATATCAGATTTTTGGAAGCCAGGGAGAAAGAGTGTGACAGTCCTGGCTGCTTGATCAAAGGTGACGGGTGCCGGAATGGATCCACCTTGAGATGTGCCGCTCATGATGCCTTTGGCTTCCTTACTCAACCTTCCAACAACCTCGTCCCAATTTGGTGGAGAGGCGAACGACACATAGGGTAGACCCGCCACAGGGAGAGGTACGAATTTCTTGCCAAAATCAGCGTCTGGAGGAGTTGCCTCGGTAGATGAGAAGGGGTACAAAGCTCCCGCTACATGTACTCCAGCTTGAGTAGCACAACCCCAGTAGCGCAGAGCTGTATCGACTGATATTGAGTTACTTGGATTTGTAACTAGGAAGCATGAAAACCGATTTGGGTCTTGGAATGTTTCCACCACTCTCTGGCATTACAGTCAGTCATATGATCAGGAAAAGGCCATTGTACATGATTTTAAATGATAAAGGAAACACACCGGAATCTCACAATCTTTAAGAGATGCACAGCATACCTGGAGGATTCGATTAGTTGCATCCCAAATCTCATTAGTTGACCTTGTTGTTCCTTTGCTTTCATCAAGGAAAGCGCTCTCCATTAGTCTTAGAACTGATGGTAGTGCCACTCGCCCTGCATCCGTCTTCTCGGCAATACTTCGGAACCGGTTCACGTACCATCTACATCCAGTGAAAAGTTGGGTGCTAATTAGATCTAATTTTTCCTCAAAGACGAACCTGAACACATTGGTGAGAGGGCATTATACTATAAGAGGTACCAGTGAGCCCACCTAGCTCTCTCTGCCGAGCCGAACATTCGAAAAATCTCGTCACTGCTTAAGCCGTCATAAACGACCACATCGTAATCTTTGTCATCTTTCTTACCCATCCCCTTGAATAGTCCACCGGTGAACCCTGTGAGCCGCTCGATGGCTCCCATCGCCAATATAGGATCCATGCCTGGCAGCACACTCAGCTCTTCCCCCTTTATCTGTATTCCAAGCGCAACGACAATCAACAAACTTTAAAACATAGCATCTAGAAAGCCATAGCTAGACCTCCCAGGACATGTACTAGAATCAATAAGCCTTGAGCAGATTCATATCTTTTAGCCTAAAGTTGTTTTGTCTGTGTACCTCATCTAGTGCACCTTGACTGAAATTCTGGCGTGCGTCTGCGCTCTTGATTTGCGCCAAAGGCTCAATGATCATCTACAACCATCACACAAAGACGAACATCCAGTAAATACCACGAGCATGGACTGGTCCGGCTAGATAGACCTGTATTCAAGCTTGAAACATAGGAATGAATGGCAAATGGACATGTACCTTGGTAGTTTCCAGTCGAAAAGCTGTGAGGTTACCATTTCGGAATGAAGAAGGAGCACTGCCCAGCTTCTGACCAAGCAAGACATCGGCTGTGGGGTCTTGAGATTGGATAAGAAGGCAGGTGCGCATACCAGTGCTGGCGTAGTACTGCACACTCAGCAACCACACTGGAAGTTATGGCTCCTGCTGAATTGCCAGCCTTGAAGACTAACCTGTCCACAAGCTTGATGATGACCCCTGTAAATTCACCCAACATTTTCCACCATCAACTCTCCACCCTCAACCAAAAACCTAAATCACGTCTACAAACATGGACCGCTGCCTCTCCAATGTCCTTCTTCCGGATTCATATCTCTATCGAGGGAGTAACAGCATTAAAAGCTGTCAAGATATTGCATTCCCACCCGCATGTCATAGCGTGCAATTGTGTCTCAAATTCCAACACCATCGCACTGTTATGTATTGAACACAAAAGCCAGAGCCTCAGAAAATGAAGCAGTGATAATTCACCTGGGCTGCAAGCACGGCAGCAGTGGTCTTCCCTGCTCCGCCCTTCCCCACAAGCGTCACCAACTTCGCTCCTTTAACGCCACTCGCCCGAACCGCAACTCTCCGCGTCGACAACCGAGTGGACCGAACTGCCCACTTGATACCATGCCGGGGAAACAACGTCACCGCATCTCCCGTCTGGAAGGACAGCGGCGAAGGCTTGGCGAAACACACCGCCATAGCAACCATGACTCCCATTGCTCACTCCACCCAACAGAATCCACCACTGCAACAAAAGTACTAATGTTCACCACAAGCGGTCCTCTCCAATGCAGCTCTGTCGCAATTCAATCTATCATGCCTTGGCACATCTGTTTGCTCTCAAACAGAAGCAACAGCCATGAGGCTGCAATCTGTGGAGTGATAGCGACTACTTTATCCGGTGAATGCACACTTGGCTTCACGAGTGCTACATCTATCTACTTCGTGGTTTCACTTAGTCGTCAAACTTCAATTTTTCCTTTTTCCATCATCGCAGGATTAGTGATTAGTGTTGGTTTGCACATTACGGCCCATGTGAGAACTCGTGCGTCTATGCCTGGAACCTGTAATCATTGGGATCAAGCGAGGTGAGGTAGGGTAGGATGTCCTTAAACCA
This sequence comes from Ceratodon purpureus, assembly GCA_014871385.1. Taxonomy (NCBI): domain Eukaryota; kingdom Viridiplantae; phylum Streptophyta; class Bryopsida; order Pseudoditrichales; family Ditrichaceae; genus Ceratodon; species Ceratodon purpureus. The sequence goes on along the minus strand of CM026422.1, from coordinate 12,206,566 downwards.
ACCTTAAGGATTTTGGTATAGATTTGGGGCTGCTATGCATATTCTGTAATTTTTCATTGAAGGCAGAACAAGAATGATGCCGAAGGCAGTTTTTCCCGGAATTGAATAGCAAAAAATCAATTTATTATGAATTTTGTGAGTGAAAAGTGTCCCAAACTCAAAACCAATCAGATGCTCAAGTGTACAAAAGAGGTACATATGTTTTTCTGCAATCTAGAAATCGGTCCTAATTGGTATTGGGTCGTGCTTGGTTTAAGGACATTCTACCCTAGCAGCACCAAGAACCGGCAAAATCAGAGCCCTTTGGTTGATTAGATAGCAGAGTAGGTGTGATGACAATATAAAAAGGTTGGGTGAACATAGAGAATGTGAATAAAAAAAATTAAGTTTTTTGGAGTTGTCTTGAATTTTTTGTAAATTTTTGAAGGTGTAAAAAGTTAAAGTTTTAATAAGTGATAGTAGGTGTTTTTGAGAATTGCTACTACAAGGCCACAAAGAGTAATGAGAATTGAGCTATTAGTAGGCCAATAAGGAGTTGGAGATTGGTGCCATTATGGGTTGTTAATGGAGGCCTAAAATAGTTGGTTGTAGGTTCTTCCTAGTTATTGGCAAATTTACCTTAACACATGTGGTACAGAAGGTGTTTTTGTTAAACCGGTTTTATGCATTATCAAAAACCCTACTTCTTGCGCCCAACCTTTTATTTTTATTTTTTTTGAAGCAAGAAAGGAAATTCATTGCAAGGAATAGTGTACAAAGCCCCCATCGGGAGGAAGCCAGGGCTAAAAACTACAGTCTACCAAACAATTAGGCGCACATTTGGGGGACCCAACTTTTTACAAAGTTTTCCTTTGTGAGCTGTACCTTTCTCCCAGGTTCTGGCCTTGCACGACAGAGCTAATTCTCTCGTGTCACTGGCATCAGGCGGGCACGAGCTGGTGATCAAGTCGGGCGACGATGAGGGATCGGTTAAGAGAATAGGATCGAGGGACATGGCACGGTGGATTAGGAATGGACGGAGGGGGGGGGGAGGGGGGGGGGGGCATTATATGGGTTTGGAGCTCGATTGGTTGGGGCAAACAATAGGGGACATTCCCCTATTGTTTGCGTGGCGGCATTGATCGAGTATCTGCACTGCGGTCCTTTTTCGATGCTACGGAGTTGAATGTGGATGGGCTTGAGGAGGTGATTGTTGTGATGGGAGGATCTCTTGGGGCTCGTCTCATCAATGAGGCTGTAGCAGGAATTGCTATATCGTTGTTGAAGCAGAACCCCCGGATATGTATCATCTGGCAAACTGGGGCAATTAATTATGATTCTACCTTGCGTGAAGTTGGCACGCACCCACGACTGGCTCTCTTGCCGTAAGTCTTTGTAGCCCAGGTTTTGCAACCACTAAGGTTTTGCTATTCTTTATAATCTGGGAAAATTGTAATCAAGCTCCACTCTTCCTCTTGGTCATCAATAGCTCTGTCGTGGTCGAAGCTTTCTAATAGCTGATGATGCGAAATTGCTCTTTGATGGACACAGTTCTCGAGTACTAACTCTGCTACAATGTTTTCATACTTACCGGTTGCTCATGCTCGTAATTATCATTATCATGTTTCTGCTTAAGCAAAGGCTTGACACGCGTTGTAGCATGTTTGAGTTGTTCAATGGTATACTGTTTTTTAATATTTATTGACGTGTAGTGCTCTTGAATTGGTAATCATAATGATACGTATCAGGAGTATAAACTTTGAAATTGTATTGTTCTTGAATTGAAATTTGGTAATTGACAGCAGTTGAAATGGTTACATGCAGACAACTGGGCGGATTACCTACAACGGACATACCTTTGACGAGTTTATTCATTAAAGAACGTCTTCGTACATCGGTCAAATCGATAACCACGTAGGCGAGCTTACCGTTCGAGAGACATTGGATTTTGCAGCACGACGCCAGGGTGTTGGCTGCAAACTTGGTCTGTGTTCTTTCCAAATTACAATAAACTGTGCAGTTGCAAAATATGCAGAATTATTGTGTGGGGTTTTGAATGGCAAGAAGTGTTGTATCGGTGACTGAAGTCGTCAGCATTTGTTCCTGGCGTGTGATTAAATATTCTCTGCAATACTCGAGGACATTAGGTATCCTCGCTCTGGAAGATAGTCTTTTGTTTTCAGTGTGCGTTACCTATGAAACAATATGGTGTTTATGATCTGGACCTCTAAAATCTTACACGAACTCTTGAATTCTGTTCAATTCTTCTAGACATGCTGGTGGAGCTTCCTCGTCGGGAGAAGGAAATGGGCATTCGCCCTGATCCAGATATAGATGCATATATGAAGGTGAGCGTTAATTCTTACCAATTTTCTTTTATGTACTGCTGTTTGAGCATAAGCTTATAAATTACTGAATCGTCTTTATCTAATGTCCTTTTTTCTTAGGCTACTGCCGTGGAAGGGAAGAAACACAGTCTAGCAACAGATTACATTATGAAGATTTTGGGGCTTGAAATATGCGTTGATACCGTCGTAGGCAATGACATGCTTCGTGGTATTTCCGGAGGTCAGAAGAAACGTGTGACAATAGGTAAATGATGGGCAACCCTAGACATGGCTTGATTTAAGAATGTTTTCTCGTACTCGTCTAAGGGCCGCTTCACATTATGGGAGAAGGTCAAGAGTGTCCGTCGCCTCCTATTGTGCCTACATAGCAGCATCCTTAGAGAGTTTGGGCTAAGACGGCGCCATAACCTTATTACAATAAATGAATCTTTTGTTTATTTATTTTTTTAATCTTCAAAGCTTGCATAGAGAGGGAATGGTTGCTTATCAAACGCAACAGGTTCTTATATATCTTCTCAACCTGCCAGGTGAGAACTCATGATTCGAAAAGCGGAGGTTTCCTCACGGCTTGGATTTGGCTTGTTTTCTCGTTTACTTGTTTCTAGATCACATGGATAAACTTCTCGTTCAGCAAAACCTCATTTGGTTCTTTGTTCAAGTTTTTGCATGATAAGCTTTGGAGAACTTGCAAATTCTGCTTGATTAAAGATTTTTGTCTGATGTTGTAGGTGGCCTTCGTAGCACTCCTTGCGTCAACCCTCTTTTTTCCGGACACGATTGCATCCAACTAATGAACTGTATGGATCATTGTACTTGAGCACGCTCTTCTTTGCACTTGTGCACATGATGTTCAACGGTTTTTTCGGAAATGTCTATCACAGTGGCCGCGCGACTACCTGTTCTTTACAAGCAACGAGATAATCTCTTCTATCCTGGCTGGGCATTTTCACTCCCCAGCTAGATATTACGTCTGCCTTACTCAGTGGTAGAATCTGTGATATGGTCATGTATCGTCTACTTCATTGTAGGGCTAGCCCCGGAAGCTGGCAGGTGACAACTCTGCCAACATTACCATATTTGTGTGTGTGTAGTCATTTTTTGATTGTAGGCTCACAGATATTCATCAGTTTTATCTTTTCCTACTAATATATCAATGTCTCTCACAGAAAATAATCTGTGCTTATTTTATTCTGTTTCATATTTGTTAGTCGAAACAAGTCATAATTTCTAGAGTACGTACCTACTATGTATTCTTTAGAAACATGTGGTTTTAGTAATACTGAAAGATTATCATGGCTGGTTCTTGTTACAGAATGATGGATGAAACCCTAGTGTCGACCTGCATGTGGATGACAAAGCATCATCTACTCTTTACTCGTGTATATTCACACACTGGAATGCAATTACTGTATCATTGTTGCTGATCACTCTGCCTCTGCGTACTGCGTAATCTTGTCTCCGCTAATCTGCTTTGCGTTATTTCAATAGATAATGGGCCTTAGTACACCAACATTTCTCGCTATTCTTGTTTTTAGCCTCTCTTTCTTGATTCTTGATTTTCCAAATTGCACACCATCTGCTCGCCTGCTAAGTTACTCTTAGATGTCACCGCTCTTTCTTTAAACATTAGTCATGGCTATAGTTTCCGATCCACAGGCTGTCAATCCTGACCCTGCCGTTACGGATTCCAACAACTCCGCTCCGCCTCCTACTGCTGCACATTTGCTTGATGACATTCCGCTCGATACTGCTCCCATTACACTATCTCCCTTCACAGGAGAACACTTCAACCTCTGGAAGTTCCAGATTCAGTGCATCTTTCGCTCTCGAGATCTACTTGACATCGCCAAAGGAAACGAATGCTATGATCCTCATGCCGATTTCCGAACCCGCCGATACTGGAAGCGTCGCGACCAACAGGCCATGGACATTCTTGTCCATACCATGGACCGCAGTCTGGTACGTCCTCTTCTTGGTGCAACCTCCGCTCATCAGATCTGGAGTAATCTTCAACTTTACTATGATAAGAGAGCCATTAGTTTCGTTCATAACTTGCAGAAACGGTTCTTTGACCTCAAACCAGCTGCAGCGAAAGGTATTCGCACTTTCTTGTCTGAACTGAATGACATCAATAGTCAGCTTTGTGACTTAGATGTTCAGAAGGTTTTTGACGACGATGCAGTCATATCCAAAGTTATCTCCACCCTACCAGTAGACTTCAATGCGTTTACAACGGCTTGGGAACTCACCTCTCCAGTTGACAAAACTCTTGTCAATCTCTCTCTCGGCTTAGTTAAGGAGGAGGTTAAACTTAAATCAGCTGCTACCGATCCCATAGATACTAGCAAAGCGTTCTATAGTACTCAGCGGCATAATCCAGCACAACGTGCCACCTCCAGTGGGAGTACTGTTATTGTTGGAGCTCATCACTGCAGTGGGAGTACCTGCACACATCCAATGCATAAGAGTCAGCAGCCTTCCACAGGAATCAGCAGTCGTACATCTTCGACAGCCTCTGCATCACCTCTCACTCAAGAACAACGGCAGGCACGCTAGAAGTACTTCGATGACCTCAAACGGAGAACGACTTGTCACAATTCTGGGAAACAAGGTCACTGGCAAAGCGAATGCCCGGATCTTACCTTCGAAGAACGCCAGGAGCTCCGACGTCAGAGGAGACCAAGACTACCGCCTACAGCCTCCTCATCACGAGTTTTCCCCGTTGTTGAAGCTACCCCGGATTCGCCTGACACTGAGGTTACACACGCAGGCTTCATGGCGTTCCACGACCATGAATCTTTGACTTCCAGTCAAGACACCTCCATTGCATTTTACTCAAGACACCACATCTGGTACGCAGACAGTGTCGCCTCGAGCCACATGACGAGTCATCGTGACTGGTTTTCAAGTTACTCTCCCTTTCCAGCGCGTCATTGGCCGATCCAAGGGATTGCCCCTCAACCATTATATGCAGCCGGTATTGGAACAATCACCATTGAGTGCTTTATAGACGGCCAGTGGAAAATTCGGCCACATAGAGAGCGTTCTGCATGTCCCCGACATCGGAATCAACCTATTCTCCATCACAAAGGCAGCTAAGAAGAATATTCTAACGACGTTCTCTTCGTCAGGCTGCACCATGACATCTGGCGGTCACACCGTTCTTCAGGGGACGCAGCAAAATAATCTCTATGAGTTACAGCTGCGGGTCGTTCCTCCTACCGCAGACACTGCACTTATAGCCGCTTCTTTTCGTCCTGCCACCGCAACAGAATCGAGGCAATCCATGAAGGTGTGGCACGCTTGACTCTGCCACCTCAACGTTGCTTCTATCAAACTTCTGGTACGGCATGAACTCGCTGACGGTATCAAGTTACTTCATGAAGATAGTGGTGATAATTTCTGTGAAGGATGTTGTTATGGCAAACAACATCGGACATCTTTCCCCTTCAACCCTGTTCGTGTCTTTGCCAACCAGCCTGGAGAATTACTTCACGCCGACATCATGGGATCCATGGATACGGAATCAATCGGGGGAGCCTTCTATTGCCTTATCATCAAAGATGATGCAACTGGCTACCGAATTACCTTTTGCCTCAAGTATAAGTCTGATGCTCTCGCAGCCCTTCAACATGCGTGTCGACAGGTCTATCAAGATACCGGCCATGCAGTCGGAGTCCTGCGTACAGATCGTGGAGGGGAGTTTGTCAGTAAGCAGGCACAAAAATATTTCGATGAGCATCACATTTGTCAGGAGCTTACTACACCTCATACGCTGGAACAAAACGGCGCTGCAAAACGGGAAAATAGAACAACCATGGAACATGTTAGAAGTATGCTGCATTCACAAAACGTATCTGCCAAATTCTAGGCCGAGGCAGTCCAGTCCGCAACATATGTTCTCAACAGAACCACATCCTCCAGCAGACCAAATATTACACCGTACGAAGCTTGGTGGGGACGGCGACCTTCTCTCAACCATCTTCGCATCTTCGGCTGCTCAGCATTCATCTACGCTGAGAAGCATACGCGAACTAAGTTACAGCCCAAAAGTCGGCCAGGTATGTTTCTGGGCTACTCTGATGAATCGAAAGCATACCGCGTTTGGGATCTTACGAAAGAAAAAGTTGTCATTACGAGGGATATCGTTTGCAACGAACATGAGCCCCTAATTTTCCCCTCTCTAGTACCTTCCAAACCCTCTCATCCCGTAACCGTCATCTTCAGCTCTAAATCTTCCCCCTCGAAACCCTCACCCCTGAGTGCAGGCCCTAGTATACCGCAGGTAGTGCCCAATCTCCCACAGTCAGTACCCGCTTTTTCACAGGCAGTACCAGTTCCCTCACAGGCAGTTGCTACTTCACCTGAGTTAGCATGACACCCCTATAGCAGCTGAACCCTTAGAGAACCCGGCTCTCGATCAAGATCCCCTGAACCGTCTTGACCTTCACGAACACCAGGACATTTCCAAACGTCCATCTCGCCAAACCAAACCGCAGGCAAGGTCCGGTGACTGGGCGTATTTGACACAACTCGCAGCTACCAACGACATCTCATTGGAACCAAGCAACATCGCTGAAGCTCTTGCTTCTCCTGAATCAGACCAATGGATACAAGCCATGAATGAAGAATATGCGTTGCTTCTCCAAGACGACACTTGGGCACTGACCGATCTTCCCCCGAATCGCAAACCTATCAGCTGCAAATGGACGTATAAACTCAAGTATGATTCACATGGCAACATCGATTGTTACAAAGCGCGTCTCGTAGCCCGTGGCTTCACCCAGCGGTACGGTATCGACTTCACTGAGACCTTTAGTCCCGTTGCAAAATTTGACTCCATCCGCACCCTGCTTTCTATCGTTGCAGTAGACGACTTGGACATGGTTCAATTTGATGTCAGGACAGCTTTCCTGCATGGAGAAATTGAGAAAGAGCTATACATGATACAACCCCCATATTTTGAAGACGCTGATCACCCTCAACGAGTGTGTCGCCTCAAGAAATCGATTTATGGCCTTCGTCAAGCGTCCCGCGTTTGGAACAGACGTTTCCACCGATTCCTCACAAAGCACACCTTGAAACCCACTGATGCAGACCTCTGTCTGTACATCTCCACGGTTGAACCCATAATTCTTCTCCCCATCTTTGATGATGATGGCTTAGTAGCAGCCAAAACAAGGAGTTCAATTACAACAATCCTGGACGAGATGAACGATGTCTTCCAAGTGAGACACAATGACCCCGATACCTATGTGGGACTTCATATCACAAGAAACAGGAGCATGTTATCTTTATTCCTCGATCAAACTCAGTACATTGAACGCCTGCTAAAGCGCTATGGATACACGAACCTCCATCCTGTGCAGGTACCAGCAGATCCAAACCTAAAGCTACATGCTAATATGGACCATGACAAAGCAGACGACCAAACACCGGAGTTCCCTTACAAACAACTGCTTGGCAGTGTTGCATTCGTTGCCCTGGGCTTTCGCCCTGATATCGCATATGTCATCAGTAGCTGTGCCCGTTTCAACCACTGCTATACTCAGTCACACTGTATTGCGCTCAAGAAAGTAGTCTGCTACTTGAAGGCAACCAAAAACTACGGCATTGGTTTCTACAGCAGTAATCCCCCGCATCTTCTCACGGCCTTTTGCGACGCCGACTATGGCCAAGACACCAATGACAGGAAGTCACGATCCGGAGTGGTCTTGCTGCTAAATAACGGCCCCATTGCCTGGCTCAGTTGCAAACAAGCCTGTACCGCCTCCTCCACGACCGAGGCTGAGGATGTTTCCTTTCTTATCAACTACTAGGGGCGAGGATGTTTCCTTTCTTATCATTCGTCAACTGTTCAGTGTTACGAAAGTGATTACGTCCAAACAAGGTCCATATTTCTATCTCGGCCTATGTTACATGCCTCAACAATTTATAGTTTTACCCAAATGTGTAACTAAGACTGATTAGAATGATTAGTATGGCTAAACCTAAGGCCACTGAGATTCCAACATGGCTGGAGGCCGTCCCATTTCGCGAACAGGCTCTTTCTGCAGTACCATGTATCCGGAAACCGCATGCTTCTAGAAATTCATGGACATGGGCTGGAACGACCTCCTTAACCAAGTTATCCGTAGCTTTAGCAAAGCCTCCATGGGCTTGGCCGTCCAAAAACGGATCTGCCGACGCTCCCGAGTTTTCAAGCATGTCCACAATCTAGAACAAGGCCACATGTTTTTAGAAAAAACCCAGGTAGCTAGAAGATAATATTTTTATCTGGAAGATTTATCTACCTGCAGTTGATGCTACATTTCCTGGAACGCCTACAAGATCAACTCAGCATTCAAAATACTTTCAATTTTTCCCAGACTCAAAGAAAATAACCCACAAACCCTAAACCGAGACCAAATTTCATCAAAACTCAGGAGTACCCCAATTATCACAAAAACCCCAGAAGCTCCTGAAGTCCCATTCATTGCCTCCGTCAACTGCTCATCCAAAAACACACCAACACCCGCCCTCACCTCCACCACATTTCCGTCAAGCTGCTCCTTATTCTTCCCCTTAGTCCTCTCCTTAGTCTTCTCCTTAATCTTCTTCTTGATCTTCTCCTTAGTCTCCTCCTTAATCTTCTCCTCCTTCTCCTCAACCTTCTCCTTCACCGCATCGTGCTCCAGCGTCAACTTCTGCACCTCATCCTACAAAAACCCCAAAACCACCCAACCAATCAACCATACACTCAACATCAACCCAAACCTCAAAACAAAAACCATCACCCCCGTCACCTCCCAAACACTGGAGCACGATGCGATGAACAGTACCTTCGTTACGCGGATCTCATTGTCCTTTACGCGCAGCTCATTGGCCAGCATGCGCTCAATGTCCTCCAAGCTCATCTCGGCCAGCTTGTCCTTGCCATCGTCTCCTAAGACATCCGCCTCGATCATGCGCTGAATATCCTCCAGGCTCATCTCGACCAGCTTGTCCATGCCATCGTCTCCTAAGACATCCGGCTCGTTCGTGTTGAGCGCCACCCCGTTCGTGTCCGCTCCACTCCTTCTGCCCCCTCCATCCTTCCTTTTCTTGTCCGATCTACGCTTTCTGCTCCCTCCACCCATTTATTCTTTCTTCTCCTCAGTTCTCTGTGCTCTCTTTCCTACTTCCTGGCAATCGATTGTCGTCCTCCTCCCGCAACAAAACATGAAAAAAACGCTATCGAAGCAAAAACGTGCCCATGTTGCAGCAATTAGGCTTTAAGCAGTGTCTTGCCATGGTCATATGCATCAAAGTCTGGGGAGTATGTTTTTGGAACGTTCGTCTGAAATTTACACTGTGCACTGTGTGACCAACAATATTATATGAGAGCCTTCACCCAATACTGTGCTTGGGCAGCAGGTCTGTCCATCTCAATATGTTTTTTTTTCAGGGAGGAAGTAAGGTTTGTCTTTTAAAAATGAAAATTTATGAATTTTATGTTTCCAGAAGAAAAGTACTGAAATAGTCTCAGACGTCTACAAATAGACAAACATCAACTAATGTGTAGCCAAGGTTTTATACTTTGCCACTTCTTTGATGATTTATCTTCGTGGCTGGATGTTTATAGCTTATCGCAAGCTTGCACGACAATTTCATCCTGATGTCAACAAGTGAGTTTCATGATTCTTGACTCCAGCAGCTAGATGACTTGAATCCATGATCGTTTGAATTCCAAAAATTAGGAAACACGGAGATCTGCTTTAGGGCACAGTTTGAGAGGCTTAATTTATGTGGCTCATAGTTTTATATCACATGGGTTTCCAGAGATCCGGGTGCAGAACAAAAATTCAAGGACATCAGCAATGCGTACGAGGTAATTTGCTGGACCCTGCGTTTCCACTTTCTGGAATAAATACAAACAGCTCCACAAAGTCTATGCTCCTGTTGCTTTTTACGGTAGAAGTAACGTTAAAGATCTTGTGAGGCTGATGTCACCTACAATTTTTAGTTTTTTTTTTTAGTTTTTTTTTTTTTTTTTTTTTTCCTGCTGGGCATCCATGATTTTAGGACAGTGTCAAATTTCACAGCTAAATTCCCAAGGTAGTTCAGGTCTGTACACTAGTGGAAACCTGTCCCATACGACTTGGGGGCGGCGACGCTCGTTCTCCTCTCCGTCGTCTGACCAGTTCTGGCCCTCCAATGGTATCACCCGACCAATCGGTGACGCGAAGCTGTGACTCTCGGTATCCACAGGCCCGGGTGGGTCCTTTCTTAATGTATATCGGGTACACATCTGCGGGTGACCCTTTCAAATTACTGCCCGTTTCAGAGCTCCTTTCGTAAAAGATACACGATAAAGGACCGTTAACAGAAATCGTTAAAGGTTCAATTTTTTCGTTCCCTTTGTACTCTGTTCGTTACAGGCATTAGGGGAAAAATGAGCTCTCCAACGGGCCTTGTAAGGCAGCCCGGATTAGGTGGGCTGCCTGCCCAAAACCCCCTCTGTCGCTGTCAGCAGGGGTCTGAAACGCTGCCCGAAGCGGACGGAGGGGAGTTGCGTGGCCGGATTTTGCCTTGTTGGCGAGAGGGCGTGGCGGTGGTTGTTGAGCGCCAATCCTTGGGATTTATTGCTCGGCGATTAATGAAGTGCCTCGATCCGTTGCCTCGATCCCCGGATTGTCAACTTCGAATTGCTGCCACAACGGTCTGGGCGCGATGGCGCCACCGGCTCTACGCCGTTCAGCACCAAGAAAACGAAGCGCCCTCTTCTGCTTCAAGCAAGTCGTTGTTGGCACTGTGGGACGCACAGTCGTATGTGATTTGCGGGAAAGATTCCGAGTGGCGATGGCGCCCCAGACCGGAGGAGCAAAATTGAGATTGCAATTCATTTCTTGGCAGCGTCCGCTGGCAGCGACGGCGGCGAGGGGTTGTTCTCAGTCGGCGACCAAGGTTTCAACGAAGAGATGAAAACTGATGTACTTGAAGGGAAGGTAAGTTAACCTAATTCGATAAACCTTTGTGGGGTGTTCAGGGGCTACTGGGTTTTTGAGCAATTTGAATTTCGATTTCATTAGCCCTTGCTGCCACAACGGCATAAGGCAATGTAGGTTTCGTGGTCGATAGCGCTTGTAGATGCCACGCAGGTCTATCGAATTAGGTTCGGAGTATTTGAGGTTGTGAATTCAGTTTTTCATTGGGTGTAGGAGGTGTCCGAAGATCAGAACAAGTTCTCTCGAATAACAGCAAATCACCAAGTGTGACCAGGGGAGATTCAATCAAGATTACCGACTGTAGGGTCCACGATGGCAGCAAGGGCTGAACGAAGCAATCAGTACATTCCCCACTTTGCACTGGACACACGCTATGCCCCGGTCATGAGACGAGGTTCTACGCAAGTGGAGCTGTGCATGAGGAGCTCGTTTCCAACACGGAGGTTGCGTGGAGACACGAACATTGACTTGTGGATCAATGGAGACATTTACCCTGTTGACCCAATGACAGGGAAGCCACCTCCAATCAAGTCGCTAAAAGAGTTTGTTGAATTCATATGTCATGGAGAGCAGGGTCTTCGCGGATATACGCACAGGCTGCTGGATCATTGTGTACATGGTTCTACAGAGGAGGAGACGCGGATCCAGTTGGCACAGTTGAGCGAAGAAGTGCTTCAGCTTAGAGGCGAAGCTCTGGCCAGCAACTCAAGGGCAGCCCAAGATGTCCAATTGGGGAGAATGCGTTGCCTTGAGTTAGAGAAGAAATGCAGGGATTTGCAAGCTGAATTACAGGCTGTCCGTGATTGCCATGCCCAAAGGGTGGAGCAATTGGAGCGCCATGTGCGGGGTCTCCAAGAAGACGTTGACCGCTGCCAGCGGAGGGCCAGCTTCGAGAAGGAGACCCCCATGGGCATGCGAAATAGGAGGAGGGCTCTCAGAGGGATTCACGAGTTAAAACCTGGATCAGGTGGATCAAAAGCAAGAGTGAAGCTTGTGCGGACAGTGCTGCAACCAGATGTGGTGCAGTTTGTTGTCGAAAGGAACCGAGAGAACCGGAAGTGCTCTCGACTGCGGGGGGATAAAGAGTCCCAAAATAGGACTGCAGTAGCACTAGCTCGAATTTTGTCACGGCATGAAGGTGTAGCGCTCGCTTCTCAGCCTGCAATGGCACATGTTCAGTCAGATATTGCGAAAAATGTGCTCAAATCGATTGGTAAGAGTATTGGACCGGACAAAATTCTTGCTGCTTGCGACCAGGCAGGGGTTTCCCATCGGGGATATGGTGCTCTCTACAAATCTGTGAAGGCTCCCATTGCTGCTCTGAACAAAGGAGTCTCCGGGAGTATTTTGCCGAGCCCCTATCACGTGAAACTGCTTCGGCAGGAGTTAAATGCAAACCTGCCACAGTATATTGGCGAATACTACCATGCTGAAGGTCGACTTACGCTGCCAGCAAGTTCTAAGAAGAACAAGAAGTCCGAGGACATGGTAAAGGAAGTCGTTTTGACTGACAAGAATTCCCTATTCACAGACCTTGAGGTGGTCCAAAGGAGCATGGTGATCTTCTACGGCATCACGGAAGAAGGTAACGTAATCACCTCAGACTGTTGTTTTCAGAGTTTGCTGCCAGCAGGGTTAGTTATCAATTAACCGTGACTTACACATCCACTCGCCATGTTTCCACAGAGTTAAGAGGGGCACCGCTGGTATTTGTCATGAAATTGGACGAGGCCGAGATTGTCAATGGCAAGAAGTTTGAACGGGTCAGCATCACATTGATGAATAGGGCGCTCGACCCAGACATTCAGAGAAACCATGCCCTGTTTTTCTCAGTCCAGTCGGAGCAGGAAATCTGGCCAGTGGCAACCTTTCAAGTGGAAAAAGAGTCCTACGAAGTTCTGTCGTGGATATTTGGGAAATCCAAATTTCCATCTGTGATTGCAGCACAGTCCAGTGGCGAGAAACTCACGGTCCCTGAAGTTGGAGAATTCCATGTGGAGTGGCATCTCGCTGCGGACATGAAGACGATCAAGTGTATGTACGGGCTTCAGTCGGGGCCGTCGTGTGCGATGAACTGCATATACTGCGAGCAGAAGAGGGCTAAGCCTACCGTAGGGACAGCAAGCCAGGCGAGTGCTGCCATCAGAAAACGTGGGAAACCAAACTGGGTGGAGGGACTGTTTGCCAACTCTGTGGAGCCAGAACCATGTGACATGCGTGCACATACAAGGTGGAGGCCTATCTTGCCAATTCCGTTGCAAAGAGTGCACATTTGTACACTTCACGCCCTAGTTCGCCTAGCGGAGAAGATTGTGCATCAACACATCATTTATGTCTGGAACATACAAGATCAAAGACTGAGGGCTACAGCCATAGAGCAAATGGAGAAGTCCTTGTCAGCTATCGGGGCTCACGGTGGCAATGTGGAGATTAGAAAGGATCCGAAACTGAGTGGCAGCACAGGGAATGTGCCACAGAAGCCATCTTTCAGTGGGGTTGTTGCTAGCAGACTATTTAAACCAAGCGTATGGTCTGGAAACGACAAGGCCTGGAAAGACATATGTCAAGCAGAGAGCAATAATAGTGGCGGCGGTGCACATCGTAGGGCAAGGGCTGCTATGTGGCAAGCCTTTGAAGAGGTTCTACCATATTTCAGCGGCTTGGTGCTGACAGCAGAACAACGACTCCAGTTCAAAGGGAAGATAGAAACGTGGGGGAGAACATTTTTGGAGGCCTTCGGAGAGGAGCATGTGTCGCACTACATGGTGAGTTATATGAACGAGGTTTGGGATGAATTAGGGGTTGATGGCTGACCTCACTTTTGTCAATTCTCTATCCAGGACTAACCTTGGAGTGGCTGCTGACAGCATGTAATTGTCAGGCATGGCAGTTGGTTTGTGGAGGAATACGGTAGTCTGGCCGTATGGAGTTGCCAGGGTATGGAGAAATCCCATCATCAAGCGAAGGCAGCGAATCAAGCGCATACAGCTCACGGTGGTGGCAAAGAGCGCATCAGTGTTATTTTGCAACAATTCCAACATTGGTACCGAAATATACAGCATCGGTATAAGAAGAAATTAGAGTGCACCAGGGTTCTAAATACCCCGGACGATGAGGCCCGCATGGAGGCTACACGTAGAAGGCGAGAACAGTGGCATCGATCAAATGCTGCCAGGGCTTTAGAGAATTGGCGGTCAAGGCGACGGCGTGTTGGCAAAGCTTGGGTGTGTGATAACACCGTTGGAGGTGATGGAGCCAACAATGATCAAGCAAGAGGATCTGCCAACGAAGATGACCCCGGGGAGGAGGGCAACAATGTGGATCTTGAGGAAGGACGCAACTCAATTGACGGTGACGACGCTGGCAACAACGTGGACAGCGATGACGCTGGCAACGAGCCTGTATGAATTGAGTACAAATTATGCGTTCTAAACTCATTGGATGGACATCTATAATGTAGCAAGTTTTTAATTTTTTTTAATTTTTTTGATCGGAGTAGACAGTGGTTCTTCTTTAACATGTTTTTTGGTTTCATTCTAGAATAGCCATTTACGGATAGATTTATCAAAAAATGAGGATTTTTTCGAGCAATTCCCTAAAATGGCTTATCCATTGCTAAGTTAATCTCGATAATTATTAAAGAGGCACCCATGGAGAAGAAGGGGAGTCCACTGACAGTGAGGTCGCTGGCAGCAATGAGGACAGTGACGACGCGAGCAATGGCCGTGTGTGACTTGACCGCAATGTGCCTTGGTAATTATGTTATACCTATGTAGAATGTGGTTGGCAACAATGTTTTTTTTGAATGAGTTAGACCATGTTTCTCCCCTAAACTTGTTTTGTGGTTATTTCACTAGAAAGACCAATCCAAGGGATTATAACTCTTCATAATGATGAATTCAATGAATGTGTCTTAGTAATCATACATGTTACTCATTTGATAATTTTAATTTTAATTTTAATTTTAATTTCTATGCCGGTTTTTCTTTAATCCACAACAAATGGGGAAGTGAGGTGTAAGGCCGTGACAATGATTGGTAATTAAGGTCAATGTGAGGTTCCAACCAACTCTTGTTAACATCCCTTCAATAAATGAAGCCTAAGAGTCTCAACCCCCCCTTAAACCTCGGCTGTCGATTTGGCTGGCGGTTGACTCTTGTAAGCGCATACGGGGCTTCGGCCTTGCTATATGTCGTTGACTCTGGCGCGGTTCTCTTCCTCTCTTCTTCCGCTGTCCTCTTGCTTCCAGCAAGCCCCCTTGCGGTTGCACTGACACCCAAGTTCCGTGGGCTCCGTGCAGATCCTCAGGAGCACGCACCTCCTTCGAGCCGTTGCGAGTCGCAAGAATGTGCTGAGGCCGTGCGACATCATCATCTTGAGGTGTGTGGGGGCCGTGGGGGTTTTTGGGCGCGGGAAGCTGCAGCGTGAGGAGCGGGCCGTGGAGGAGGGGGCGTGGTGACTTTCTAGCGGGAGGAGCTTCGGCGCAAGGAGAAGGTCAGGAGGTGCGGCGAAGGGGAGCGGGGTGCGTTGTGCGAAGCGGGGGAGAGCTGTCAGAAGCGGGGAGGAGCTGTGAGGAGTGCGGGAAGGGGCAGTAGCTCTGAGGAGCTGGGGACCGGGGTGCGCTGCGAGGAGCGGAGGAAGGGGCAGTACCTGTGACGGACAGGTTGCGCTACGAGGAGCGGAGGAAGGCGCAGTAGCTGTGAGGAGCGGGGAGCGCTGCAAGGACCGGAGGAAGGGCAGCGGCTGTGAGGAGCAGGGAGCGCTGCGAGGAGCGGAGGAAGGAGCTGCAGCGTCGGCAGCACGGCGGAGCAGCGGCGCAAGGAGCTGCGAGAGAAGGAGAGGGGGCGCAAAGAGCTCGGGCACATTCAGGAGCTGTGACAGAAGGAGCTGCGGCACAAGGAGGTTAGGCGAAGGGGGCGAGCTGCACGTCTTCACGCGCGGACAGTGAGGAAATTCAAGGTAAGTTGCCCATCCATTGCTAAGTTGTTCTCTTCTGATTGTCTATTTCCTGTAGAGTTGGAGTAAATCGGCCATGGCAAAGTTGAGAAGGGTCGTTCAGCCATGGCCGCGAAGGTCCTCCAAGCTGTGAGGATTTTTGGGTAAGAACTAAACTACAGTAATCTGCAAGAATAATCCCAATTGCTTGTGGTCTTCCCTTTTTCAGCTGCCATGCGCGATCCCCCTTTCGTAAAACGTGTTGTTTTTGCACTACCAGCGCCAGGGATGTCGAGCCGTAGGAAGGGAAAGGAGGCCGTCGTGAAGAAGGAGGTCGTCGAGGTTGCTGACAGCAAGGAGGATGGCAACGATGTTGAGACGCCGTGGGATGACGCCTTCGACTTGGACGGCTTACCCCCTGCACTTCATGCACAGCTCCACCACCTCGCCCCATTTCTGCTGGGTAGGCACGCTGCGGATTACGATGAGGACTTCTTCGCCCGCACCTTGCAGCTCTCCAACAAGGGGCTCAAGTTCAGTGACCTCAGCGGCGACAAGCATTGCAGGAAGGCCGACTTCATCGACAGATGGCCAGAGCGTTCTTCTGGGCGGCACTACGTTGCTGACTGTGAGGATCCGGAGGCCCAGAGGAAATACTGCGAGATGTACCGGTGGACTTATGGAGGTGACCCCGACAACTGGGCATTCGGGACCTCCTTTCTTCGGGCTTGCCACCTCTACTTTGAGAAGGGCGTGGATGTCAACTTCGCCCAGAAGGCGGAGGCAATCGTGAAGGGGCGTGAGAAGCTGCCAGGGCGTAATCCGCAGAAGTTGACTCCCCCGGCCTTGAGGGAGCAGATTGAAGCCATTATCGACTTCCTCGCTGGCCACATCCCCGGTGCTGGCAGCAAGGGCAAGGGAGGAGGGGCGGAGTCGAGCGGAGGAGCCAAGCCACTTGGAGCCACCTCCAAGGCTTTGATCACGGCCGCGGAGGCGAAGAAGGTCAGGGGACCTAGATCCCTGCCCCCTCCTGCCAAGGCCGTGGCTGAGAAGAAGGCCGTGAAGGCCCTTGCTGCCGTTGCCATCAAGGTGCAGCCCTTGGTGGCAACGGATCCGAAGCAGGTCCTGGAGCAGCAGCGCCTCAAGAAGAAGTCCTTGGAGGCGGCACTTCTGAAGGTGGAGGCCAGCCGGGACCGCGTGAAGGTCGACCTTGCAACCCAGCGGGACTACATCAAAGCCAAGGAGGCCGAGGAGTCCAAGCTCTATGACGACATCTTCTCCGCCCGCGAGGCCTCCAAGAAGGCCGCGGCTGATGGCAACGACCAAGAGAAGAGGCGCTTTGATCACGCGGCCCGCTTAGGCCAAGACAAGCTGGGGCTTGCAAGCAAGGCACTGATGGAGGCCCAAGCCCGCATTGACAGGGTCTACAAGAAGTTGGAGGAGATGGAAGCCGATGAGCAGAGACGCCACGCCGAGGTCTCCGCGCTGACAGCGGAGATCTCGGCCTTGGAGTTGGCTTCAGCTTTCTTGCGCCCGAAGAAGGTGCTGGCTCGTTATCCATTGGAGTTCCAGGTGTTGCCAATAGCCCTGAACGACCCATGCCCCTTCTGCGAGCGTTACTTCGTTGACACCTGCTGCGTACCTTTGTTCTGCGGCTGCTTGGCACATCCCCATTGTATGTTTGAGGCAGTCTTCTCCCAGGACGCCCGGTGCCGTCGATGCGAGCGGGGGATGACTGGAGGGTGGCTTGGGCAGTGGGGCTTCGACCTTGACTCCAAGGCCGCGGAGGAACTACGCCTCACGGAGGAGATCCTTCTGGCCGAGCCCGCTTCACCACGTGCTGGCGGCAAGAGGCCCGCTGCCCCCTCAGTGGCCGCGCTTCCGTGGAAGAAGGCCAAGGGCGACCAAGGTTTGTGGCCCCTCATCCCATCTACCCATTTCTTGTTGCCTGCCTTGCTGTTACATTTACATTTTCTTGTTTTCTAACTCTTGTTTGTTGCCGGCAACTGCAGAGGATGCTCTCCCCGACTCAGACTCCCTGGCGTTCGATCCCACGCAACGCTCTCCTCAGGAGACCCAGGCAGCCCTATCTGGAGATGGGAACAAGGACTCATCCGCCACCACGCAAGGACCACCTGAAGCAGAGAAGAACGAGGACGACACCAACATGGAGGGACTGTCGAGCCTTGTTGAGGCAATTGCCACAAACGCAAACGTGGAGTAGATTCCCACCTTGGATAGTTTTGTAGGCCGGGTTAGGGGTTTGCTGGCAGCGACTTCTGGTCCGGACTTTTATGGGCCACCTCTCTTAAACTTTTCCGAACTTGAAAACAATTTGCCTCTGGACTGCCATGTCTCTTTGAAAGATATGGCATTCTTGTAACCCTTCCTTTTTATTCGCAACTGTATTTCTTCTTTATTGTGGACTGCTGACAGCAAGGGCTGCTCTTTAGCCGCCATTTTTTTTTTCTTCTTTCATTATTCGCCACCATGGTCCCTTTCAATTTTGGCCATTGTTGTTATTTACCATCTGCGACCTACTTCATCTCTTATGTACAACTGTTTTTTATTTTTATCTTGTTCTATTAGAATCGAGCGTGGTTCTTTTTTTATTTGCAACCTTCATTTTTTCGTCTTTGTTGGCACCAAGAGCTGCATTGTGCCCGCCGTTGCCAGTTCAGAGCACCAGGTTCACGAAGGAGCCAGCCTCTTCGGAGGAAGTAACAAACTTTACATTCCTTCCTAATTACTTCATAATTGTCAAGTGCCAAACTCCATTTTGTGCCTCTGAAGGGTCATGTGCTCTATTGTATGCAATTGTTTTTCTTTTCTTATTTTGCGCTGGCAGCAGGCTCCAGCGTCAATGGCGCCACCACAAGTTCGAAGCAATTTTGCGATTCAGACCCAGGCCCTCTGAAACCCCGGCCATTCTTCAGACTTCTTGTATTTTATTCTATTTTTCATTTTGCACCCTAGGATTCACCACTGGTAATTGTAACTGTTTTTCTTTTCTATTTCCGCTGGCAGCACGAAGATCAAGGGTAATCACAAATTTGCCTCCATATAACACGTTAATACAGGATGTCCCACAGAAAGTCCTGAATGGTAAGCAAAACCACTACCTGAACTCGCTAACGACTTCGCGAAGAACCTAATGACTTCCCACATACTGTGACTACCCATCCCCGAAATCACTTTTCCTACAGCTCCACAATCTTCATCCTTTTGGGAACCGTGACATCCGCAGCTGTAAGGTGTCTCTCATGGCGCTGGTTGATCTGCATCCAACAAATCCTGTCATTTTCGTTTGCTGGCAGCAAGGAGCTCTGAACAGCCAATTCCCAACACATCAAAACGACTACATGAATTCGGCTAGACTCGTACCTTTTTCTCACGAACACCGTTGGCCTCTATCAAAACCAGGTTGTACTGCCCAGGCACGTCATCTCCAAGTGCCATTGCAATTTCGTGCCGCAGGTGGGATACTGGCCAACCCTTGCCAACTTCGAATGTTGGCAGCAAGTTCCCCCTGAACATACAAGACACTTCCACCATCACCTCCTCTGGTAGGTGATCCAAGGCTTCCCACTGACTGTTGGCAGCCCCCTTATACCTTGTATACATGAACCTGGTGTATAATGTTTGTCTTCCCACGTGATAGCGGAAAACAATGCTGGTCCTGTTGGCAACGCACTTGATGACATCTTGGCCAATGTGGAACTTCTCGTTCCACCCTGGGTTCATTAGACTGCTCAGCAGAGCCTCGGATGGACTACTCAAAACAAACAATGTAGGTGTCCGCCTAATGCTGTCAGCAGCTACCGCAAACAAATCAACCATAACATGGATTGGCATAAACCATTGCTGGTGGACGAAGCTGCTACCAGTTGTTGCTTTCATAGCATTTGCAAAATCGAGAGTGAGCTTTGTTCTAAACGCCTCAGATGTGTGCATGTCTGGCAAAGGCCACTCCACATCGTTGAACCCTGGAAGCGGGAGTGCTTCAACCTTCCCGTACAGCGTGTCACCTGTTGGAGGCAAATACTGACCACCAAGGAAGAATGTACCTATGTCCAGCAACTCCGCGTGGCTCTGTCGATTCCGTGTTGCCTCCCCAATCTCAACATGGAGCACAAGAATGGGACCAAGGATAGATGCGGGATGTACCCAATCCTCCGAAACCGACGCGTACAGGTAGTTTGCCATTCCCAATTTGGTTGCTGCCTCCGCAGGATCCAAGCGCAGATGCCTTGGTTGATATGCATGTTGCACAAGCACCTTATCGAGGTCGCATGCTCCATGCTCCGTGGAGATCCAAGAGAAATCTCTGATCTGCGCTTTGAAGGCCCCCCGAAAATTTTCTCCACCATGTCGCCTTGCCTCTCTACCCCAAGGCCCATCCGAAGCTGGTTGCAGCATAACCCATGAATCACGATCCACCTTCATGGGGATCCAGTTGCCCTCCAAGTCTTGAGTATTATGCAGAATGACACTCTGTACGAGGGAGTTTGGCCGTGAAGCCATACCACTAGAATGCATGAAATTTTCGACTGTGAACTCAAAAACTTACAAATGGTGTCGTCGCTGTCATCATCCGCCAGAACTACACGCTGTCAACAAACCCTCCGCCATCACGAACGGCTGAAACCTGCGTCCACGGCCTCGCAACCAAGGTACGACCTACCCTAAAACCTCATCCCGAAACCCCAATTCCCAACTCAGGTACTCTCTCCAACCTATGTGGATGGCAGACCGCTGGCAGCGTTGGAAGACCACTACAGCTAAACCCTAAATCTCTACTGCACAATGCGTGACCACCCACAACCCAAATCGAACAACTTCGCCCAGCCTTTGGAGGCCTCCACCGCTCCATCCTGCTTGACAACGCAACAACGACAACTCTCTCAGGGGAACGCATGAGGTTCGGAATGACCGTTGGCAGCATTTCGACATCAACACCTTGTGCACGTTGCATCTCAAAGGGGGAGCGGCAATTCGATTTCGGTAGGTGGCCTGTGGAGTCAGTTTCGCAGGCGTTCATAAAGCCCACCACCGCTGACACCCTTCTGCAATGCTCGAATTCCGTGCGCGAAGAGGCTCCGTTCTCGACCTGCGGGACTACACGCGCGGGCAAGGGAAGCCTTCCTGCGCGACCATTGGCCGGACCCCCCCATTCGCGATTTGGCTCGCTTTTGGCGACCTGCTGGCACAGTTGGTGCCAGCAGGTAAAGTGCACGGGCATGCCCAAAACTTTGGCACGGAAAGCATGGAAAAGGCCCGTTGGAGACCCCAAACTGCTCCTAATGAGGTGCTGTTTCACCGAGTTCTGGATTTATGGATGGGGATTTTTTCTGACGTAGTTACTATGTAGTAAATGTGACGTGTTGGATGATATGTGGACAGCTTCTGCTGGACATTACTAATCATTCATCATGCTGACTGATGCTTGATATTTTGTATGAGATTCTGCTGTCTCGGAAAATGTTCCAATTTACGTTTCAACAGGACGTCAAGGATATGCTGTCGTTAATGGGAAAACAAGTAGACCGCGTATTTGAAAAAATGTAAACTTCCAATGTAGAGCACATAGTTTAGTTCCTCATATTGAAGAGTCTGTTAAAACCTTAACTCTATGCCGAAGCCGAGAAATCACGGTTATACATATTAGAAATCAACATTCCCTGTACTATGATCTTCGTAAGGAACATGAATAGCCGTAACTATCACCGAGAAAACTTGCAGCTCTCTACGTGCTACGTCTTTCTCCACTACAACACGCCAAAGTCCGACTCTGGCTCATCTTCATACTCGTTGTCATCATAATGGGAGTCATCTTCCTCTCTTCTGAGATTAGCATCCAGTTCATGCACTCGTGCAATAGGTACTTGTCTGAGCTGCGACTGCTGGTTCACAGCGTCGGCTACTGAATCTGCGATAGCCGAGTTGCGATCAACATTATCCAACACGCTGTGACTGTAGTCAAATGCGTTTTCGGAATCCCCAATAACCCGACGTCCTCTTGGATCATGGCGTAATACAATCTTCCATTCTGGAGTCAAAACATCCTCCATAAAAAATACCTGCTCGGCGTTCCCGGGTAAGAGATACGGATTCATGCGCCGGCGATCTTCTCGGATGTCCGTTCTACACGTCCAGAATCCCAGACGGTCCTTCTTCACCATGTCGTGACGGATCCAATCCACTTTCAAAAAAATGATGTCCCATCCTGAAAAGTTTACTCGATAAATTCCCTTCAACACTCCCACCTCGATTCGGTCCACTGCACGTTCACTTACTGATGTTGATATCCCGGAATCGTATGTTGCGTACGCTCTGCTGCCTTTGTCCTCTATGCATCTCAGTAAAGCACCATAGGACCACATATAGTTGTATGACTCTGCATGGGCTGATGGCGGTGTTGATAATTGGATCAATTTCTCGTCCAATGGGAAATTCGAAGCCTGTAATTGTAGGACATGCTCTCGTAGCCACGTTGAGAAAGATGGCATTGCTTCTAGATGAGAGGGATACGTAACAGGTCTGCCTGCATTCCTCCGCTGGTGCACAGCTCTGAAGGCTTGACGCTCCGAAATCCTACACTCTTTCTGTGTTCGGTACTCCCTGAGAATGCATGCACGGGTTACTTTGTATCACATGCACTTCTTTTATTAAACTAGCAAGTAACATGCATGAGAACGACGCACAGGTTAACATAAGCAGAAAATTTAAGCGGCTTGTACAGTACTCACCCCAATAGTTCCTCTGTGTACTCGGAGTGAGCAATTGCGTGCTCATGTATGTCACTGATGTCTTCTTCTGACAGAGTGAAGGGTTTCACTTTCCCCATGACCAGCTCTTCCGAGTCACGGAGCTCTTCCTCGGCGTCCCAGATTCGACGTCTGGAGTGGGGAAATTCTGAAAAATACTCTGTTGCGAAGCCAAGGGCTTCGTCATCCCTATATCCTGACGCCATGCTGGCTTCGGGCCTGGCCATGTTCCGGACGTAACTTGCCAAGACACCCATATACCTTTCGATTGGATAACACCAACGACTGTGAACGGGACCGCATTGAGCTAGTTCCTCCACCAGGTGTACACAGAGGTGAGTCATTATATCGAAGAAACTGGGAGGGAAGTGAAGTTCGAATAGACAAAGTGTTTCAGCGGTATAGTTCATAAGGGCTGGAATTTCCACTGGGTCGATAACTTTCGAACATATCCTTCTGAACACGGTGCCCATCCTGATCACGGCGTCCCTAGGCCCGGGTTGTAAACTGCCTCGCAGGGCTGCAGGCATGATTTGCTGCAAGATAACATGGTGGTCATGGGATTTCATACCTGCGAGGCGGTCTTTCTGTGCAACTTTCTGCAGTGTCGAGGAAAAACCTATTGGAGTTCTTGTTTCAGCCACCACTCGAAGGAAGGATCTACGCTCCGATTCAGACAGCACGTAGGGGGCTCGGGGTAGAATGTAGCTTTCTGAGTTTGGGCGGGGTCGTAGCCAAAGCTGTGGCATTACACCTGCCTGTTCCATGTCCTTCCGTACCTCCTCTGTGTCGTTTTCCCCAAAAATATGCTTGATTATGTTTGCCGATATGTTTCTTTCTGTATGCATTACGTCAATAAGGTGACGAAGGGGCAGATCCTGTATGCAGTGAATTAACACACATAGGTCAATCAGCATGCAAAGCTGCGAATGGGGAAATGGAAATTCCAAAACAAACAGAAGTAAAGGTTCAGTTCTAGAAGAATTCGAGAGCTAAATTCAAGGGAAGGGGTGTACAAGTTTACCTTCCAATACGGCAGCTGATAGAGCGTAGAGACCCGATTAATTCCATACTTCCTAGCTGGGTCCGAGCTCTTTGGGGTCCCCCCGTTATATAGAAATGTCTGCCTCAGCATACCATGACGAATTGTCAGAGCTCCTGTGGGTCGTGACGGGGCTGCATCATGGTCTTCGTTGCCGCCAAACTGCACGGTGTCCACACGCAGCGGATGGTTAGGTGAGAGCCACTTGCGGTACTGAAAGCAGGAGTAGATGTTTTTTTTTAGAGCAGTTGAACGTCGTGACACAGTTGCTTCGCCACAACACGGACAACCAACATATCCCTTTGTAACGCTGCCAGAAACCACGCCATAGGCGGGGAAATCGTGCAGGGTCCACATTAGGACTGCACGCATTTTGAAGGTGCACTGATCCTGATACTTCGCTGCGTCAATTGTTTCCACTCCATCTGTTCGCCACAAAGTCTGCAGTTCTTCCAGTAAAGGCTGCAGAAATACGTCAAAGCACGCCCCTGTAACTGACTGTGGACCCGGTATGATCAAACTGAGAATTAGAAAACCCTTCTTCGTGCTGAGCCAGGGGGGTACATTATAGTTTACCAATACAACGGGCCACGTTGACCACGTCGACCTTTTAACCGAAAATGGATTTAGCCCGTCAGTAGCAAGGCCCAGTCTTATGTTTCGATGCTCTGCGCTGAAGGATACGTCCATGCTGTCAATAAACGCCCACTGCTTGCTGTCTGCGGCATGTCTTAATTTCCCATCGTTACTTCTATTCGCTACGTGCCAAGTCTGTAGCGCTGATAGCTTGGGCGTACTATATATGCGTTGGAGACGGGGAATTAGAGGAAAGAATCTTAGAACTTTGCAAGGCACCTTCGAAGCACCCACTCTTCTGTACCGCGGAGCTCTACAACCTGGTTTAGTGCAGCGTTCCTTGTGTACATCTTCCCCCCGATACAGCATGCAGTTGCTCGGACATACGTCAATGTCTTGGTGTTGCAGTCCCAGCTTCCGCAAGAGTTTCGTTGCCGCATATTCGCTAGAAGGAAGTGTGTTAATTTCGGGAAGAATGGCGTTCTTCAGTATCGTCATGAGCTCGGTGATGAACGCACTACTGCACTTGTGTGTTCTGCATGCCTGAAGTAGGATCATTGTAGCGCTGAGGCTGCTCAAACGAGCACCAGCATACAGGAGAGTGTGTGAACTTTCTTCTAACAACCGCTGCGCCTCGGTCACATTTTCTTCTTCCTGCGTGGTATTTCGGACTCCCTCGTCATCGCTGTCTTCATTATTCTGCACCGGAAGATCTCCTGCTAGGTCTGCAAACGGAGGGTTCTCATCACGTACCCCGTGTTCTTCAGCCTCCCGAGACATATCCTCGTATCTGTGAAATGCGTTCTGTACAAGGCCAGAAATATTCATGTTCGCATCAGTAACCTCTGCTGCTTCTCTGAGGAGCCTCGCCCTACCAAATCTCCCGTATTCTCCTTGTATGTGAGAATCCCATTCCTCGTCTGAAGAATCCGGGGGAATGCCCTACACAGACATTTTTGACGTTGCAAATTAGCGACTGCTTCTGTTAATGCTGTAGGTGCATTCGACAGTTACGTGATGATCTCTATATCGTGTCAGCGCTACATACGTACGACGGATTCTAAGTCCAAAGACATTCATATGTACTCCACATATGCATGACTAAATCTCTAAGGTTATGAAATGAGCATATGATTCTCTCAGATCACATTCATATTGTACGTTATCAAGACATCTTCAGGATCCTATCAATTTCGAACCAATAAAGGAGTACGTTCCATACGAAGCTTCAGAATGCAACACATGGACAATTTAAATACAGATGTGCTACCGAAATTAAGTTGACATGGATAAGTCGATCCCTCATCGAACGACCTAGTCCCAAAAACTGACTCTATACTCTCTTACATTGGTACGTACTGCAACGACCAGGAAATGACGAATTCTATGTCCCCGACCACAGAAAAATACATGTATCACCGATAGGCAACTAATTGGATTAAACTGCTCATAAGTCGCATGCGTCATTTTCAAGCATCACGATAGAAGTGTAAGGTATACTAAACCCCAGTAGATATATCTCAGAGGTTATGACCGCTTATGTCATACCTATCCTTAAGGCCTCTTGTAGATCTTCTTAAGATGTAAATTTCAGTACCATATCCACTGGCGTAAACTACATTGTAATAATTAACGTTCATTCCTCTTTCAGACACATGCGCGACGGAGTTTTGGAATGCACAGTAATTAGACTTCTGTCTCATCTGCTCTTAGAATTCAAACACATTCCAAGGTCCATCTAAGTAGAGCCTGCAACATACCTGAGTACGACCCCTAAAATAAGGGTGTCTCCCAAAATCGTGTAGATGAGTTCTCGCCATCCTCGGGGACCGTTTTGACGCTGGAGACCCCACACAGATGTTGCACTTACATCTGACGAGGTAGTAGTTGTTGGTTTCTGCTAAATGTTGTTCTCGAATTAGTAGCTTAGCGTCCCTCGACACTATTCGACCTGGAGCGTTTAACGATTCTCTGGTAGTTGAAGGCATTTCCACAAATTCGCTATAGATATATCCTCCCGGTAGGTCTGAGGGCAAAATTGCAGAAACAACATTCAGAACCTTTGCATTGTAACAGCGGGGATATCAACTACTTTTCGCAGAAACACAAGTTGGAAATGTGTGACCTACTTGAGAACTCGTACGTACACACTCGGATGTCGGCTACTGGAGCACAATTCAGAACGCTTTAAGAGCGTTGTTTAGGTCGTAGTAAGTACTCTTCAATTCAGAGCAGCGTACACAACGCGGTCTTGCCCTAAGACAGTAATACAGAACATTTATGTCGTTACTCGTAAGATATGAAAGAAATCATCTGGGATATGTGAGCGAAACATAAGTCAATTTGCGGAATTGGAGAGTACATAGTTTTCCAGGACTTACTAGGATTTCGAGTTGCATCGGAGAAGAAAGCTCAATCGCCAGCATCCAACCCCATCGTCTGCTGTCCTCTACAGAATGCAGGTTCGAGATCTATTCCGTAATATTGTCAATCTCCAACTCCCGTTTAGCATCATATCAGGACGAGAAGGCTATCGTAATCCTTCTTGAAATACAAAACCGGATTGGTGGGCCGAGGATCTTGATCGCTAACGTCTTCCGAGTAGATACGACGGAAAATATTATTAGAATGCATAAAAGTGGCCACCTCTCAAGCATGATCGTGGCTGCTCAAACCGCTAAATCGTACTAATTCAAGGAGGGCATGATAACTATTAGGGCGGCTGCTAAAAAAGAAACCCTTGTCATTAACCTAAATTCATATCCTCTGCATTTTCATAAAAACAGGGCTTCCTAAACGGACAAATCTGTAAACGATACTGTAGTTTAATGTAATTGACTACTCGACAATAAGTTCAGATAGCGGAAACGCAGCGTATCCTTCAACTAGACAGTGTGTTTCCATGAGGGTTTCGACGGCCATGGCGTCCGATCTCCACAGTGTAGCTATGTCTGAAGATTGGCGCTTAGAATGGGTCACAAATAGAGCGCGCATATCACCGTGGATGTTGGACTGCCTCACCCTCGAGTTTGAAGACAATCTGCACGGAATGCATGACGAGTGTGAGTGTCTCTGCGGGAGGTGCTACCAGTTGACATGGCTACGAAGGCCGCAGCATTGTAAGTGTAAAGCGTGGCAAAGGGTACGTTACCTCGGGCTGGAAGAACGGATTCGCAGCAGGAGGCGGAACTGTCGTTGCAACCCTTCAAAGAGGGTTTCGTGGGGGGCCTGGTTTTGCGAGCGCTGCACCGAAGTTTGCGAGATGACCGCCACCGGGCCATGTATCCGGAAGCGCGAATGCTCTGATTCAGTTCTTGATTGTCTTGAAGAACGGATTCGGCGTGGATATACTACAAGTGGGAGCTCTGAGTCAGCATCGGACGACACCTCCTACCGCGGATCCCCCGTCTCATACTGGACTGATGGGGAGGAGGATTCCAGCTTTCAGGCTTAGGCTTCTTCCAAAAACTTTCGGGTAGAATACGGGGACAGGATAAGAGAAGTTCTAGTGAGATGAAAGAAGAGGCGACGCCTTAGATCTGTGGAAATGCGAGTGTCTCTCTGTAGAATTTGTCACGGAGAATTTGTGACTTTAAATCCAGACCATTGTTATGAAGTACAAGTGAGTCCATTACCGTTGTCTCGTGTTATGATGCCCGCGGTTCACAGATGTAATGGAAATTGGTCCATTAACAAGTAATCATCAGTAAAATGTGATCAGCAATTGCTGAGTACGGCGTAACCGATCCCATAATCTCTCCCGCGATCCTGAAGGCGACTGTATTCATTAGAAAGCAGTAATTGAAATTAATGAA
Source organism: Ceratodon purpureus (assembly GCA_014871385.1). Classification (NCBI taxonomy): domain Eukaryota; kingdom Viridiplantae; phylum Streptophyta; class Bryopsida; order Pseudoditrichales; family Ditrichaceae; genus Ceratodon; species Ceratodon purpureus. The sequence goes on along the minus strand of CM026422.1, from coordinate 12,178,138 downwards.
CTCAGTACCAAAATATCAACGAAGATGGGCAATTCATGCTCAGATGGCTCGCAACTTGATCCAAGTTTGCGAGATTGTAGTGTCCAGAACCGAGTAACCCACTTTCGCTCTAAGTCGCCAACGTCGTATACATAGAGAGAACTTCCGTGATTTTCAGAGCTTTACAGACATGGAGCGAACCAAGGACCAATGGCGAGAGTGGTTCTCTGTATGCATGCTTCTAAACAGGAATGGCTTCATTCCAGGGGTGCCTGCAACACGTACAATCTGTGGACGTGGTGAGGTCGTCGAGCGATGGGGTCCCGCAGTGGAGTACGTGGAAGGTGTAGGTGCGCCGTGTCGAGGGTACGATTTTCGCGATGAAGACGGTGAGAAGTACCACTTGTATGTAATTGAGCTGTTCGAAAGAGTTCATCAGCGGAAATTGTTGAGGCGTGTGCTGCCTTTCCACTTTGCTCGGGGGCTAGCTGTGGAGGCCCAGGGCGTCGCAGTGAACTGGGTTGCTTTTGCGATGGCCCGTTGTTTCCCGGCTCACAAAAAAACACCTTTCGTACCACTGGTGGAATACTCCACGGTCAATGCTCCACTGCCCTGGATTAACGATAAAGTAATGCCTGGAGAAGAAGGCCCACCTGCTGGACCCGTACGTAACCTGCGTCAGGTAATGTGGAAATCCTCCGGACGCAAATGCTCCATATCTGAATTCTGTGGGATCAACCATGCGTGGACATTGAAATTACCGTGGCATATCCTGAGTCCTCTATACCGGGAACCACCGAATTGTACAGCTTTCTTTCTTTTTCTTCTGGGACTGATTTGTGTTTGTTGAGACTTGTTTAGGACTTTGCTGTGAAGGACGAGCGTGTGGACGTCACCGGAGAACAGCATGTGCGTCCAGGTTCCACTCTACTTACTAACGGTCATAGATGCGTATGTGGCCCGGACTCGCCTCTCCTTCAAGGCTTACGTGTAATCACGGACGATATAATCGAGGCTGCTCGGAGAAACAAGAGAAAACTTGAAGCTGAGTTTGTAGCCTCTACTGCCGACGTCGATAAAGTGAAAATATCTCTCGTAGACGCTCAAGACAAAGTTGTGCTGATACGTGGTAAACACAAAGAGATGCTGAGGCACCAACGACGCGCTGAAGAACATCACAAGAATGCCTCGGAAATCAGTAAGTCAGCCACAATCCAACTTGCCGAAGCTACATCTTCAGGTGCAGAAGCAATTGCTGTTCAGAATCTCCAGTCTCTCGCAAAGTTGAGCCAAGCAGTCCTCCGGTCTTCTACAGTCGAGCTGGAAAGGATTACAAAAAAAATTGGAACGTTCGAAGATGATTTGCAGAGAGCACGTTATCGGGTGGAACTTCAAGTAGAAGCATACGAAGACCTCTTGTGTCGGAGAGATCGTGCCTCCAAAGCGCTTGAGCAAGAGGAAGTCCTCATGAACACAGTAACCGAATTCATGCGAAAGGAGGGCCGTCCCCGAAACTAACTCTTTCAGCTGACAGAACGCTGCCAAACGAAAGATGGACACTTGTCCACAGCAAATTGGATATAAAGTCCAAGACAAGTGTGGAATCATCCCCTGTTTAGAAGTTAAAACTTTTGTTGCAACCTTCGATAATCTGTCAGGCTTTGTAATAGAAACGTCGCTTAGTCTCGAACGTTTCATTTAATGCTAGAATAGAATCAGCCCGGGATATAATATGGTTACAATTTTGGGTGACTGGAATCTGGCATGGCAACTGCTAAAGTACATATAGAAACAGCTGAGCTATATTTTTGCACGCCTGAAACGCCATTTACTGTTTGTTACGTCCGGGTCCACGGCTGTGGATATATTTGTAGAATTTGAAACATTTTCTAATCCAAGAACTCTCGTGCATTCGCACACCTTATTATTAAATCGGTTCAACATATGGAGGGTAAGGACATTACGTCATATTTGCAGAACCATACTACCCAGGTTTTCCAATCTTACACAGGCATAAGTGGGAAAATTTAAATCTTATTTATTGTATAAGGATTAATATTACATCACAGTGCACATATCAAATCTCTACTAATGAGGGGACCAGCACTCTAGGTTATGCTCCTCCTCCTCTGTCATGTTGCCATAGAAATCCCCCCACGCCTGGATCATCTCTTCACGTAACGATGGATCATCTTCAACTCCATCCGAGTTCTCGTCATGTGAAGCCGAAGTAGATATGTGTCTTCTGGAGATCCAGTTGCTTGGATCACCCACCATCGTGTCGTCATCAGGCGACGACTCATCTTCGAATCCCTGAAATCTGTTGTGTTCAATACTAGCACCGATCTGTAAATGCTCACAAAACATACTGAATAGGCGCCATATAACGACAGTAAGAAAGCAGACAGCAATCGCTGATAGTGCTAAGTGTAAGCCACTGAAAGGGGATTCAGCAGCTCCATTTGCAGCACATCCGTGTACAGGACAAAGAGAAGATGCTACTGCAGGCAACTCCCGCAGGGACACTATGTACGTCAAGAGCTTCATTAGGTCCCTTCTGAAGATCATAGTACCGCCATGTTCCGCACAGAAGGTGTCCACGATGGCCATCTCTCTCCCGTCGAGAATCAGAACCTCCTCTTCTCTACGAGCACTATCGGAAAGCACCCCGCTATCTTGGTGATCGCTTGTGCCGTCGTGGGGCAATCCGGATGCTTCAATTCCCGGAATCTCCTTACTCAACAACGCACTATCCTCCCCTACGTCCTTGAGGAACCACCATCTATCCTCACCGACCATGTCCTCGCACAACAAACTCTCGTATGTCCCACACCCACAGGGCTCCATGTCAGTTGTGCCCGCAGAAAGACAATACAGGAGAAGGAGAAGCTTGGGTATGGACTCGTCCGGCTAAAATATTTCTCATTCCCCAAATAACCGTGGTTGTCAGCTGTTTTCAAGGATCGCATGGATGCGGAAAGAGAACTCGCCATGCGCCAACGGACAAAACGGCGGGCACCAGGCCTTCCTCCGAAGTTGGCTTTTGCGCCGCAACGAAGTTCAGGTGCTAAATAGAATCGCACGATGGTGCGTAACCCTCCTCTAAATACCGCATGCTTCTATTCTAAGTCTTTTGTCGACGTAGGGCAGTAAGTAATGCAGAGTTTGGATTTTTCGTGAACCCTAGATAACGTCGATGGCGTCGTCAGTCTCCGAATGCGGCAGCTGCTCGGTCGATTCCGAGCAGGAGGGGTACATCTCCGATACACAAGAGATAGCCAGTAGAGTCAAGCGGCGCGACACCAGACAGTGCTTCAAACAGCTGCGGGACACCGTCATGGCGTCTGCCACACCCACCTCGGGGAGCGCCCCTTCACGAACGGCGCCCACCACATTACAGGTATTCGCATCATCTTAACCTTCCCGTCCATATTGCCCGTGTGTGCATTTCGTGCATTACTCTGAAGCAGAGTTCTCTCTAAGGATCACTGTGGAAATATTGAAGATAATTTTTTTGGAGAAAACCCTAAACCCACACATCCTCTAGGATTCCTTCTGGTTTTCCATGCTGATCGCGTCTGATTCCTTTGCTATCAGCGGAAGCCATGCATTCGTATGTTATGTAGGTCCTGTCCATATTTAAATTCGGGTATATAGCTCCTCTTGTTGCTGCGTTTTATAACAGTGATTCAACCCTACACCTCTAATTTCCTCGATACCAATATGTAATCAGAGGCCTACCGATTTCATCAATTTTTTAGATATGCTTACAAACAGTAGTACTTCAGATCCGCCTGTTTTTCTTGTCTGAAGCTCTGCCCTAAGTTTAGAGCAACGTCGAACATCTCTATCCCGCATTAGGCGATGGTTGTTTTAGGCAATGTTTGATTAGGCAAAGATCAGTTTACCTATTTCCCAGATTTTCATACGTAGGAACAAGAAAGCTGTATGTAAACATAAAATTTTAGGGTTTCGAAATAGATTCAGGTGATTCTATCATGTATGTTTAGTTAATTTCTTCCTCGACGGTATACTGGTTGTTTAGAAGTAAGTAATCTACCTAATTAGCAACAGAATTTGTTCACATAATTACGAACTTGTTACTCGTGTGCGCTATCTGACGTGTGGACATACTGTGGAGCGCAGTCGATCTTAGGCCGTCCCCTTCCGAGGCAGACATCGCAGCAGGGATCACAAATGGGGTCAGAGCATGAGGACGCTCCTTTCGGATGGCCACCTGAACTCTCGCAACAACCGTCGACCGAGTTGCCAGGCATTCCTCAAAACGTGAACTCACATTACCGAGGATCCTCCCCTTTCCAACGACGGCTTCCACAAATTGCTCCAAGACCCGCTCACACTGCACCGCCCTCTATGAACAACCACCTGGAAACGTCAGCCGGGGGTGCTCTATGCGTGCAGCGAGGTCAGAGGCGGCCTAGGAGCCCTGCGACAAAAGAAAGAGAGGCAATGGCAAAAAAACGGGCTCGTATTTTACAGAATGAAGCATACGCATTACAAAGGATTGCGCATGCCGAGGGCAGACAGATGAGGTACCCTATCTTAACGAACCCTGAGGGAGAAATAATTGGGCATCGGGGTAAATGGCAAGCTGCGGTTAGGTCCATCGTTGAACTTACAGTTGACAGATCAATTCGTGAATATCGAAAAAATCCGAATGAGTGGAAGTGGTTGTTGAGAACGATACAAAGGGAGCTTGATCTTCGATTCTCATTTGTATATCCCGTGAAGCCAGAGATACTATCATCGTATCTATCACAGGTATTGAGCAACGACAGATATAAATGGCACAAGCATTACGTTAAGACAGAAGGTGGTCAGCATGAAGATTGTCCAGACGATGCCTTTCAAGCTTTACGTCAGTTCTGGGAGAGTCCAGAGGGAAAGGCCAAGAGTGAAAACATGGCCAAAATCCGCTCTAAGGTTGGAAAAGATGTTGGCTTTTTCAGTGACCAAGACCCTCAGCAGACTCCAACGCATACTTGGCGGAGCAAATCCGTTTCTGATGATTTCCATACCCCCGGTTCTGAAGAAGTCAAGGTATTAGAGTACTATATTCTATTTCTGGAATGATATTCAATTTATTATCGAAGGTTGAGTACGCTGTGGTTATTTCCCTTTGTGTGTTCTAATGCAGCACTCCATGAATTTGAATATGCGGTGAGCTTCTCGTAATTAACGTGGTTGAGATTTGACAGTATGCAAATCCGTACCAGACACCGATGTGTTCTGACTGGATTATGGATGCACCAACGCAATATTGTGCGACCGAGACCTATGGATCACACGCTCACTCCCCGGAAGTTGTGAATTCCACTTCTATCCGTCAGGTAAGAGTTGTACACGTCCATCCTTCAGTAGCAGTTGATTGCGTGTCCTGAATTCTACACATGCATTATTCAGTAATTGTTGGTCACGTGTCCTGGATGTAACTCGATATGTTTTCAAATACTCTAAAAGTTTGAGTGTACTCGCAGGGCACAAGAAGTCTGAACCAATCGACACCAACAGAGAAACTGTCTGATAGTTGGAAGGAGGGCATGGAATCAAGAATGGATTCCCTTCAAACGAATCTGACCGAACTATTGCAACTGATTAAGCAAGGCGTTGGACACGAGGGCAGGACCTCTGTCCACGTCTTCCGAGGCGTTCAGAACTCTTTGATTTCGCCTTCAATTCCCGAGCTGAATTCAGTAGAACTCGACCCATTGGATCCTGCACCGGAAACAAATCCAGGTAAAGCACAATTCAGAACTCTTCCATAGAATCCTTCGTATTCACTTGCAGTGTACAGAGTCCTCGCGATACTTTCCACCAGTTCCATGGAGTCACGGGTTAAACTGTTTTCTTATGTATTGATGCAGACATTCCAATTCAGAGAGACCCCGGCCCTCCTAGCGTCGCAGTGACCGATTCGCCACTGAGCGGAGACACGGTTTTATTAAATCCAAATGCGCTCTCCCAAGACGAGCACACTAACTCCGAATGTGCGCCGACTCTCACTTCACCGGAGAGCTCCAGAGGCACCAACATTTATCCTACATCAACATTGGCAGAGACTCAGAATCTTTTCAACTCCGCATGCATCACGCAGTCAGGAGGTGACGAAGGCCGCGGTATGCCAGAAGTTCAACGTCTCGCAGAGAGTAATACATGCCCTGCCATTGTCACCCGCGGGGTGAAGGCCAGGAAGACGGGGGTGTGCTCCAAGGTACCTCCGGAGTTCCAGCCAGCTAAGGAATCCGACGCCATAGTCCCCGCCAAGAAGTCTGTCTGGATAATCCATCCCGACCACGGGGAGGTTGTAGTAGCTGCAGGCAGGACTGGCCCAGGACCAAAATCAAAACTCTTGAAGGACGGACCCCCATGCCCTCCTGGTGCTCAATGGGTGCATGTCATGAGGATTTTCAAGCACTCTGTGAACGTAATGTACCCGTCTTCCACCGACGAACGCCACTCATTGGATTGCGCTCTCCCTCCCAAACGCGGAAAACATGGATTAATCATGTGGGGCTCTAAATTCCTCGTCCCTTACAAAGTGGAAGAGACAACGTGCATTTCTGGTTAACCTTCAGTTCGGTAGTATCAGTACATTGTCTCTTTGTCTACCACGGATGACGGGCTAGACACGTTGTAATGCAAAAGTGTAGTCCTTTGTGACGATGGACATTTTAATATCAATGAAATTTGCACTTCATACATTCCATGGACTGAGCAGACCGTGGAATTATGGATGATGCATGCAGATTATGTCCTAACAGAGTAATCCGGCAGTAATTAATGTTCTTCTAAATCTGGCCGAACAGAATATTCAGCGGTCGATGATGCATATGTAAAATTTACCACGATTGTCTCTAAATTTATACAGCGAAAATATACGTATATATAGAAAAAATCAGTATCCCCGATTTAGATAGCATGACAACGTATCCTGGACCACCTGCCGTAACTTTAAAAAGAACCGAACACGTTCTAAAAAAAGGGCTATATCGTGGGACCTACTTTAACCATAATAGAATTTTGTCCTCAATTTACGAATATTTGATCCGTAGAATATACCCGGAACAAATGCGGACATAAACAACGACCTGCACCTCTCGACGGACCTCTACTACGGAAACGGATATAAACTTCACCGAAGTCATACGGAGGTCCTATTCCGGACATATGAAAAGGATCCCATATCCCGGATATCAACCAGGGTAGCTAGTACCAGGTAACACCACGTTACAAACATGGACAGGTGAAGTAGGATTTTAACTGGCCGTGGTAGATAAATATCAGTCATTTGGATTTGCGTTGACGAAACCCATCATCCAACTGCGACCAACTCTTTAGAAATGGGCTGCCCAAAGTTTTAATTTGCTTTGCCCGTTCACAATGATGCCCGGACCCACAGAGTGACCAGGGGCACCTGGCATTGCCGAAAGCTAACTGACACATGGACAGTTCGACGGGAACCCGACAGGCCCTCGACGCGCCTCGATCGACGCGTCCGCAGTCGTCCCCTCCCTCGCAGATTGCCTCGTCTCCTCCCCCCTTTGCAGTAGTGGTAATTCATCAGGGCTTTTGACTGCGGTTCTGAAAAAGATGGTGTGTTTCGAACACTGGGGCCATGTGTGTTTCGAACACTATCCAATTTTTACGCCTTCTTTAATTGAAAATAAAACGAAAAGTAAAGAAAAAACTCCACGGGGTGATCTTGTATTTCGGAATTGGGATGAATCCCTCAGTGAGTCAGACATGAGTTGACACAGATATTAAGAATCTGGATTTGAAGATCATATTCAAGATGACATGTCCAGAGTTCGATTAACCCATGGACCTGGCCAGCTACATCTTTGAATTCGAATATGAAACATTGGCTCATGAGCGATGACTGATTTATCAGATTGCTCAGGTGTGGAAATAGAATAAAACCTGATCCACACCCACCCATATTGGGATGGCGAAGACCATTCATTGATCAGTAATAATGCATTCATAGCAAGGAACTAGTTATTCCGACTTGTGAAGCTGCGATTCTGCTCTCGCATGATTGATTGTCAAAGGCATCATCGAAATGATCTAAACAATAATATTGCATATGTTGCAAGATACAAAGTTCCAAACCTAGAGAACTGCTGACACCAAAAGCTCTACGAGTTCTCATATCGGAGGGCACTAACTGTCGGCCGGACCGATTCTAAGCCTAGTTCCATAGAAATGCAGTTTTCAGATTTGTGCCAAGAAATGGTACAATTGACCTGAATACGGATCTGAGAAAGCAGCTGAGAAAGCAGCGTAAGGGAGTAGGAATGGTGTGGTGAAGTGCGATGGATCGATCGAGTACCTTGGCAGACGAAGCCCTTCGGGTCAGCGATGCGGCACTTTGGGGGATGCCCAGGGCGATGCGAGGCACCACCCCATTGGACTTCGCCAGGCCCAGCTGCGCCTAGATGCGTCGAGTGGTCTCGATCCTTGCGTGGCTGCTTTCACTGGCGGCCAGGACCCAGACCCGTCGCTGTGCCTAAGCCCGGCATTCTGTACCTGCTGCGTTCGATCTGGTGTTTAGAATATTTTACGGGGCGTAGATACTGGTGGTTTGTTGGTTCAATGTCGGTTTTGGGGTTACATTACTTTTGTACCGCAGATGGACGTTACCTGCCCGGCTTGCTCACTAAATGCTTCTCACTGAAGACTTTTCGGAGTAGTCCTTCTCCAGGGCTGAAGATGTCATTTCTTAAACCAGACATAGTGGCATATACCAGAAAACAGCGGATCAGATCCCCTCCAATGCGAGAGTTTAACCTCTGAACTTGTCCATTTGAAACCTTTTTATTGTACTGATTTTTTTTGCATCCACCTTGGTCAAGCGACCAAATAAGAATCGTATGCAGCAAGCTTACTCAATTCACCTTGCTCGTGCCCTTGTACAAAAAATATACGAACTCTACCACAGGTAACTAGGAACTGTTGGCACTTCGGTCCAAAGTGTATGCCTGTATGAATACATGAGATCTTCAAGCGGGAACTTTATTTGGTTGATTTCAAATTACTAAGGTGCAAGACACTAATATTTCAAGTTTTTGAAAGAGTCCGCAGCTCGCACAAGCTCATACAGGATGCCTTCGTCATACATTGAATGCCCTGCATTTGGCACTGAATCACACATACATGAACCATCAGGATCTTCCGCTTGTTTGTTGCCTGAAAATAAGAATTCTATCAAGAAAATATGTCAAATATGTATGTGAACGTACTTAACCAGCTGGACTCACAAAGCAGATAAAAATGCAAGAGGTGTACCTATTCTAAGATAAGCCTCTGGCCATGCTCGGTGGAGGTCGAAGGCGTTCTACACATATACCAGCACATTCAAACATTATTATTATCATTGAAAATTTCAAACAATATCAATATATTAAAAAGTAATAATCTGCTTTTTCCACCCGTTTGCATTTTCTAACAGACATTTAAAACCGGTCAAGATCCAAGAATTAACTGCAGCAGGATGATACGAAAATAAGATGCTCACAACCCCAAAGGTCAAAGCGTGACTAGAGAAAAACAAGTCGCTTACTGCAATAGGGCAGACAAAGTCATAACGTCCTTGAACTATAATTCCTGGTATATGACGCATTTTTGGAACTCCTTGTATCAACTGATCATCGTCAAAGAAACCTCCATTTATCTGTACTCCAGCCCAAAAGAAATGAGGATTAGAAAGTCAGATACAAAACGCAGGTATACTACCAAATTCCCATAAGTGAACTCCAGAATAGCTTCAACGTTCAAGTCAAGAGAATGTTAACGTTTCAGAATCATGCAGGGCAGCAACACTGGGTCACCTACAAGCAAGTCATAAATCGGTTTAATACTCACAAAATAATGGCTCTCCAAGCGTGCTTGAGCCACTTGCGATGAGTAAGATCCCTTGTTTTGTGAAGTACTTGATGAGGATTCAGAGGTGGAACTCGACGCTGATGATGAGGATGGAGATGGCTGTGACGAGGACTGTGTCTGTGATGTGGTTGAAGACGACGTGGGTGCTGGTCCTGGAGTTGGAGGTTGTCCTGTAGTTTACGAAATAAACCTGTGAGTCCTTAATTGTGATGTACCGGTAGTAAAAGATACAACGTACCCTCATTCTGCGAATTTGAGAAGAAACCAGTCACTAATAACATGTGCACCAAAACAAAAGAAAGTTACTGATAAAGTTAAGAGTCACTAAACGAGTCACTGATAAAGTTAAGAGAGAATAGAATCCTCGTACCTGCTGGTGCTCTTTGAGGGCCCCTTTCCTTGTTCTGACTGGATTCAGTTGTTTCTGCACCAGCTACCTGAATTTCAACAATCACCAATTAGATTATCTGCTGAAGACGAGATAAGATTTCATATTGATGAATACATGGCCTGATCGACATGAATTTCATCTTACCAGGGGTGATAGCAAGTTCTGATACTTTTTACCATTCCACGCAACCAAGTATGGAGATTTAGAAAAAAAGCTCAGTCCCATCTCCCATCTTAACCACGCTTGAGCCTGCAGTAGACCACCACTGTAATTGATTAATAGACGATGATATGCAGGTTAAAATATAAGGCACCTAAAAGAGCTACATCCGGATAGCCCAGTAGTTCGATATCCACCGTCTTAGGAAAACAAATTTGAAAGTATGTGAATCAAGATGAGGAGAGGCAAAAAAGGTGCGAGAAATAGCAACCATCGGCTTCACACTACTAAAAACCTGGTCTACTTTGGGTTATAACTATCTCATCGCTTCATGCATAGAGATCAGCATCGGAATGTGAACGAGTGAGACGTAAGCGTAAACAACAACGTACCGCTCGCTGTTGGATTGAGGTGTCATCTCCTGTTAAACGCTTATAATATGCAGACAACACATCTTTTCGCTCATCCGGCTCCAACACCGACAATAACTCTTCCCATGCCATAGGGTACAGAGCATTCGCACCCTAGAAAGAAACGAGGATTTAAAGTTGAGATTGATGATTGAATTCGCATTATCGTTAGGATTTGACGATGCAGCAATTGTCAATCGCTAGTGGCAATCGACAGAACTGGCAAGCAGCGGGTGAGGAAGGGTCCCATGGCAAATTTACAGAAGCAACCTCCATTACGCACTACAACGACCACACTATAGCTCTCCTTGAAAATAAAAAGAGCAGTAATTGCATCACGTCTGAAATACCTGTTTGTAAAACCAATCAATTTCTTGGGGCCGTAGAAGGCAAACACCACGTAAGATGAGGCCAGCGACTGAATCTGGATGAGACTGTGCATATGCCAAAGCGAGCGTCACACCCCAGGATCCTCCCATTACAAGCCACCTGCAGAGTATTTTTCCAATCAATCTCACGAAAATGGCTAACAAGTGTAGCAATTTCACAACCAACATTCGCTGCTCTACAATGCCGATGCCAATGACTAGTACCTCTGATGTTAAAGAATCACCTACCAGTATTCTAGAACCACCAGTGATAAATCCCTCAAACAAATCTCAGATTCTATCGAACGTACTAAACAATACATTGACTGAGCCTTACGTCCAAATGCAGAGAAGCCGACAGTGTCGAGTGTGGTAAGACCAGAGAGAATGGTAAATAAGGGGAGCTAGAGCACGAACTTAGCCACTCCAAGATGTTGCCTCAGTTGCTCTATGTCAGACACTAAATCCCACGTCGTATTCTCCTCTAGACATCCTCGAGGAGTCGATTTTCCACACCCCCTCTGATCGAAAAGCACGATGCGATAGTGCTGAGGATCAAAGAATCGTGCGTGTCTGTCCGAGCAGCCTGCCCCTGGACCTCCATGAAGAACTGCACCTCATACAAGATCAAAGAAATCATCTACAAAGCTCAAGGTTCAAAACATCAGAGCACATGAAAACTGGACTTCATTTGCAGATAATCTCACAAATCATACTGCAAACAGGAATAAATTCTAAAAACTTACTTCCATATCACAACTATCGATGAAATCACGAGAGCTCGTTAAACAGCAAATGCAACAGGATTAAACTGTGGGTTTCTCTTTCATTTAATTTCACATTCAGCCCTGTGAAAGTGTGAGAACCGCAATTGTTCAACTAAAAGGACCATAACAGGAGCTCAGAAATACATCAGAAAAATGCCACTTCAATCAGGAAGACACAAAGGTGGAAACTCACACACAACAGGTCTCCCATTAGGATTTCCGAACACCTCGTAGTAGACGGAATGCAGGTTCGAAACTTGCAGATGTCCCTTCTTATGAGACTGCAACGGCGGATAGAGATTTCCCGACGTCGTTACTTCCGAATCCAGCACAAACGGCGTCTTCCCTCCAGCACCTACTCCACATCCATATCCACACCCCGTCAGTACTAAAACCAGCTCATAAAACTCGACAAGCTAATAACGCTGTGCAGAACATCAGCAGCAAGCTGGAGCATAATTCTAGACATTGCAACTCTCCTTTCCGGATCAGAGCGACCAGAAAACCAGAAAACAATTGTAGCTAATCTCTCCGGCACAACGAAAAAACTCCAGCCGTATTTACAAGCAATCTCGCAGCACATTGACAAGCAAATTAAATAGAACCAATCAAAAGCCGTGATAGACTCTGCAAGCAATCGTCAAAGCACTCGCTGCTCTAAGGCTTCAAATTCAGCGCAAACGTTATGCAGAACATGAGCAGCAAGCTGGAGCATAATTCTGACCATTGCAACTCGCCATCCCGGATCAGAGCTACCAGAAATCCAGAGAATAATTTCAGCTAATCCCTCCGGTACAACAAAATCCTGATGACAAGCAATCTCGCAGCACATTGATAAGCAAACCGAATAGAATTCAACTACATGCTCCCCAAACGCCTTGACAAACTTTGCAAGCAGTCTCGCAGCACATTGACAAGCAAATCGAATAGAATCAACTACATGCTCCTCAACCGCCGAGGGAAACTCCCCAAGCAATTCTCGAAGCGCTCCCCCTAGGGTTTCAAATTCAGCGCAAATTCAAAACTACACAACTCTGACCTGACTGCTGCTCCGGCGAGCTACTTGCACCGCCGCTTCCAGCTCCCTCCTCCCGGTAGCACCGCGTCCTCTGCACGCGCCCTCGCGTACCGCCTCTTGTCCAGCGCAGAGTTCTCACGAGCGGAACAGAGCGCCGCGGTAGAGACGAAGTCGACACCGCTGCGGGCACCAGCACGGGCGCACAAGCGGACATCCTCACCACTATCTCCATCGCTGCACCTCACCTTGTATCCTTGAAATGCCGAAGCTCACAGAACTCCTCAGCAATCAGTACTCACACTTCCGAGCTTCAAAGCTTCCTTCCGCCATGAAAACAACTTAGCTGCCGAAGTGTCTTGTGTCGCCGCCTTCTCTCGTTGAGTTCACTTTTCAAGACATGACTCGTTGATTGTGTTTCGAGTCACCGCAATTCATTGAAATGCTTTGTGATCGGCAACGGCGTCGGAGGTTATTGGATTGCATGATTTGGGGCTTTCTCAGAGTTTCGGACATCTCGTTTTTGCTCTTATTTTACTCTATTTCTGAGTATTTTTTAAAGTTTTCTCTAGTTTTGGGAGAGACTAGGTCGCAGTTTAGAGTTGACAGAATGGAATTGATAAGTTTCATGAGTGTTTGATACTTCAAAACCTGATTGAAACTGGGTCTCGGTTGGTTTTATTCATGCTTATTTCTAAACATTGAGCCTGGATGTAATCAGTGAGGGACATGGCATGAAGTTTAACCCTTGATTGACATCCTTGTTTGGAGAAAAATGCAACCTCATTGGCTTTTTGCCATATTTCTGCATAGATAATGAAATAGTTTTGAAAATCCGAAACGGTGAATGCAGAGGTAACTTGGTTTTGTACCCAACACAAAAACAAACAACTACATCGGGTAAAATCTCAAAAAATACCACCGTTGAGATCAAAAGCTGCGAAAGGCTCCCTCGAGTACCATATTGGTCCGCTGTATGTAACAAGAATTTGGGTCATGTATGTAACTTATAACTAGAGACTCCCACCATGTCCACAGGTCTCGGAGACAAAGTTTTCACAGAAGGATCTCATAGCTAGTGATTATAGATTGTATCTTACACAGTTTCAGATAGGCATGGTGAGTTTGATATCCGGTGAAGTGAATACATTCGGCGAATTGGGACCATTCTCTGGTTACGAAATAGGAACAATCTTATGTCAAAATATCCACATCGTGAATCTGTCATGGGTTTGCCTCTAGGAAAAGAATCTAGTGGAGACGATCAAATCTACAATTCAAACCACGCGCAAATAGTACGGTCTCTATATTTTCCCCTGACGAGAGGTGCAACCAAACCACAACCGCTGGTTCGGTTGCTAGGCTCGGTGGTTTCAATTTTGCTGTCCCTCCTCGTTTTGGGGTCCTGGTCTTTTTTTGGTTTTTTTTTTAAAAAATTTGTCGCATAGGCCCCAAATTACCCAAAGGCGGTCCCCTTGAGATAACTAGGACCCTCACTCAAGGCAAATAATAGGGGCAGAGATTTGCCCCCTCCCCTCCCACCCCCTGAGCCTGGCCTCCGAGCCACCCCATCAACACAGCTTCACGGGGGGAAATAGACAGATCTGAATAGTAGTTCATTGTTGAAACATTGCTCATTAACCCTTAAACATCAGACCCAGCCCGAGGGGCTGGATTTTTTTTTAAGAGAATCTTGCTCATAACTTACACTCCATTATATCAAATTGGATTTTTAGAATGTCAATCTGAGCACCTTAAAGAGATTTATACTTTCTTAGAATAGAGCTCAAGCAAATTAAAAATAAAATAATGCTTAAAATGGAGTTTAAAAGAGATTTTGGAAGTGGTATCAGGAAAGCATATGACGTTTAAAGGTGAACATATTGTGAGAACCAAGGCTAATTCAACATATGCCATTGGTTGTAACTAGCAGTTACTTGGAGTAGACGAGAAGACCTAAACGATCCATCTGTGCAAGATGTCCTGGCTTCTCTGCAAATGGAAGAAGAGGTAATCTGCTTACGGTGCACCCTCTTTTTACATTATATTTACATTGGTGAGGCTAGAAACCTTCATGGTTTAAATTACAACGTAGCCATTTGAGCACAGGTTCAAGGAGTCCTTCTAACCATCTCCACCATATTCTGCCATAGAAGTATTAGTGGCAGCTGCCCCATCACCTGCAGCTGCTGCAGCCTGCGCAGCCTCGGCCATAGACATAAGCCAGAGCTTGCTCTAAGAGCATCCCCAATCATGCGCCAACGGACCCCGCCAATGGCAATTGGCGGGCCCGCGGCGTTATCCACCCCCCAATGGTCGGGCTACTTCCCTCGCCACCTTGCCGTGACTCTCCAAAGCAGCCCTGCTCTTGCCAAATTTTCACAGTTTGGAGGGAGACATTTTCCACACTCTATTGCGTAGTCAGCGCCAGGATGGCAGCTTTTGAGGCGGGAAGGGGAAAGAAGGGGAAGAACTTTAGTGCTGATGAGGAGAGATGCTTGTGTAGGAGTTTTTGTTTGCTTCGCAGGATCCTGTGTGTGGCAATGGGCAATGCAACACGGCGTTTTGGAAGCGCATCACAACACTTCAATCACACCAAACCAAGATATGCTCCTATCCGTCCTGCCAGGTCTCTTGAGTCTAAGTGGAGTCATTTGAAACATGATGTTGCGAAATTTGTAGGTGTGTACAAATAAGTTGCAGATTCAAGGGAGTCTATGGTTTCAGCTGAGGATGTCTTAGAGAGAGCATTGGAATACTACAAGCATAGACATCCCAAGCAGCAAACCTTCCCATTTTTGCATTGTTGGCACATTCTGAAGGAGGTACCGAGGTGGTGGCAGTCTGCCTTAGATGTCCAGCGGAAGAATGTATTATGTAGGAGAAGGAGGAGCTTCAGCGGCTACCATGGCTCGAGGGAGGGAAGCAGTTGCAGCTGCGGTTGATGGTGGAGGCCAGAGCAGCGGGAGCCCCGAAGGAGGCCATGGAGTAGGAGCGGATGGAGCACCCGGAGAAGAGGAGGTAACCGTTGTGACGAAGGAGAGCTTCCCCTCACGCCCTGCACGGCCGCAAGGGAACAAGGCCGCGAAGGCCGACCTTGCAGAGCAGGGAAGAAGAGAGGCGATTTTGAAGTCTACAGCTCGTGCTACCGAGCAGATGGCTGAAGCTAACATGAGGAAGGCCGAGGCCGTGGCAGACCACGCTGCCATGAGCTTGTTCCGGATGCCAATCGAAGAACTTGATGAAGATGCCCGCGAATACTTCCAGCTTAGGAGGAAGGAGGAGCTTGAGAGAATCAAACGCAGGATGGAGCAAGAAAAGAGAGCCGCCGAGAAGGATAGGGAGGAGTACGACAAACTGATGTGGGAGAGGGTTGCTGAAAGATCGTTGCGAGAAAGGGCATCGGAGTCACAGGGCGCAAAGCGGCAGCGACTGCCAAGCTCTACCCCCACGACCACTGTACCTACTTCTACCCCCGCGACCACTGTACCTGCTTCTCCGTCCCCACCCTCCTCAATGACTACAATGACAGAGGAGCCCCGCATGACAAACCCCCCTGAGCCGGTTGTATGTCCAGAAGACTCCCTCAAAGACGATGCCATAGGTACGCTTTCCCCCTTCTAATCTCTGTCTCATGTGCTTATGGTGTCTCTCAATGTTCTTTTGCATTTTTGCACTGCCTCTTCTTTCATTTTTTCTTTAAATTTTCTCTTGCTTTCACAGTTTCTTCCCTCTCAAACCCCTCTCCTCTCTCTCGCATGTTGTCCACTCTCTCCAACCTCTCCTGATTGCTCTCTTCTCCAATTATTAATTTTATTTTTTTGTTCTGGTTCACCTATGTCTTTCCCAAACCCTTGTCGACTGCTCTCCCTATCGCATGCTGTCCACTCTCTTTGAAATTTGAATGCTATTCTGATTGCTGTTTTATCTTTCTTTTTTTTTTTGTTGGACTACTCTCTCTCCCAAACCCTTGTCCACTACTCTACCTATCGCATGTTGTCTACTCTCTTTGAATGCTACTTTGATTGTTCTTTTGTCTCTCTTACTTTTTTTTTTGTTAGACTGCTCTCTCTCTTCCAAACCCTTGTCGATTGCTCTCGGCTTTGAAATATTGTCCACTCTCTTTGATTGCTCTCCCGATTGCTCTCAATTCTCCATTATTTTTTTTAATATTTTTTCAATTTCTGATTTGTCAAGTCGCTTGCCTTCCCATCTAACTTTTTCTCTTTTTTCCAATATCTAATTCTTCAGTGGCTTGGTCTCACTGTTCACCTTTTGGTCTTACTGATTTGGATAGTGTTTGGTGTTTAAATCACTGAATTGGATATTGTTCACTAATTTGGATATTGTTTGGTGTTCGCTGGTTTGGTCTCACTGTTTTACACTGATTTGGATACTGTTTTTTTGTTTCCTTTTTTTATTTGAACTACTCCTACACAGTTTTCAGTTTTCGTTTTCTTTACTGTTTTCCATTTGCTTTTTTACATCACATGGAAAGTGGAGAGACCCGAAGCCAAAGGCTTGGGGTCCTCAGTCCAAGGGCTTGGGATTCCCAGGCCAAGGGCTTGGGGTCCCCAGTCCAAGGGCTTGGAGTTGAGTCCATTACTTTTATTTTATTTTTACTTTATTTTGTTGTGTTGGACTACTCTCTCTCTCCCAAACCCTTGTCAATTGCTCTCCCTCTTGTATGCGGTCCACTCTCTCTCCCCACTCCCACCTGTTCTCTTCTCATTTTTTTAATTTTTTTTTTTTTTTTTGTTTTGTTCTTGATCTAAGTCTCTCCCTCTCTAATTTCTTGCTCTCCCTCCCACTGTATTTTCGTTTGTTTCTCTCTTTTCTCCCTCTCCTCTCTCCCTTGCAGTCTCTCCCCTCCATCTGTTCGACACTTCACTCTTTTTTTTTTTTTAATTTTTTAATTTTTTTTGTTTCTCTCATTTAATTGACTGTTTGGTTTCAGTCATGACCTCCCTTCGACTGCTCTCCCTCGTAGGTTCTTCTTCCATCTCTTTGACCCTTCACTCATTGTCTTTGTTTTTGTTTTCTTTATTTTCTTTTGGCTTGATTGTATAGTTTCGCTATTCTCCTTGTTTTGACTAATCTCTATCTCTCTCCAACCTGTCCACTCTTCCTTTTCTTTTGAATTTCTCTTGTTTCTGTAGATGACTATTGCTTTCACTCATTTCCTCAGTTTGACTCCTCTCCCTTTTGTGTATTCTCTTTTTTCTCCCTTTATCCGAGCATTCACTCAGTTTTTTTTTGTTTTTTTTTAAAAAATAAAAAATCTTCTTGTTGTTTTCATTAAACCTATTGCTTGACTGTATGCTTCATTCTTTCGGTGAAGTGCCTCCCCTCGTAGTCTCTCCACTGTCCCCCTTACTCTCTTGCCCTCCCTTGACATTTTCTTTATTTTTCTTTTTAACTATCACTCTCATTCTGTTTTGATATCTCTCCCCGGTGCATTTGTTTGCATCTTCTTATTCATTTTTCTTGTTTACTCACATCTCTCCTCTTACTCAGTCACTTTCTCAAAACTTTGGTTTTCTGCAGCTTTGAGAAGTATGACCGCTCAGTCACCAATTGACTTCACTTGTTTGTTTTGTCTTTCTAATTTTTAATTTTTTTATAATTTTCACTGTTTTCTTGTGGTTTTTAAAAATCAGTCCAGAACTCCTTCTCTGTTCTCTCTCAATTACCATCTGCCTTCTCCCTTCTCGGTTTGCTTCTTTTTATTTTAATTTTCCTCTCTCTGTGAATGTCTGTAGTCTTCCTTGTTTCGTCGCTGTCTGCATTGACAGGTCTGTCGACTGCTTTCCCTCTGATCAATTTGTAGACTGCTTTCTTGGTTTAAATTTTTTTTGGCTTTGTTGTTCTTCTCGGCTTGATTGATTGGGGATTCCGTTGTACTTTGCAGATGACGCACAGGGGGGATGATTGGGACGATTCCCAGTGCATCCCCGACACTCAACAACAAATGACACCTTCAAGCATACAACAAACATTTGTAGAGAATAGGCAGCAACCTTTTGTTCACCCCCCTCCTATGTACCCTCTAGCTTCTCCTTTTGGTTTTGATGCACACCACTCTCCCATGGGGGATGGCCAGGTGTATAGTTTTAGAAATTTTGGACAAGGCTTGAACTTGAATGCCAGATTTTTTCAACAATAAAGAGATACATTTCATTGTATTAAACCTAGTCTTCTTCTCTTCCCTTTAAGTTTCCACAAATGATCTATCAAATCATTTCTCAATGCAAAATGAGACTCAATGTTCTCAATCTCCCTAGTGCCTTCTTGTAAATCCCAAAATGTGAAGGGCATTGGAGTATTCAAGGAGTGACCTCCGCAGTCTGCAAACGGCTCTAGATGAAATCCCTTCTCATCCTCCAAAATCATGTTGTGTATAATAATGCATGCCATCATGATGTTGTCAATAACCTCTAAATTCCATTGCCGCACAGGGTTCTTAATGATCTCCCACCTGGCTTGCAACACCCCGAAAACCCTTTCAACATCCTTGCGTGCCCTTTCTTAGCACTTGGCAAAATGCTCCTTCATCTCATCTTGTGGCTCATGAATTGGCTGCACAAAACATGCCCATGATGGATAAATGCCATCAGCTAAAAAGTAGTATCGAGGATACACATGTCCATTTACCTTAAAACTAATGTCATGACCAGCTCCCCGCAGTAGGTTTAGAAGAAATGGAGAACTGTCCAAGTCATTGATGTTGTTGTTGGCTCCAGGCAATCCAAAAAAAGCGTGCCATATCCATAAACTTTGATCTGCCACAGCTTCGAGAATAATACTCTTGTTCTTGTCTTTGTCCTGGAATTGACCCTGCCACGCTACAGGACAATTCTTCCAAGTCCAGTGCATGCAATCTAAACTCCCAAACATCCCTGGAAATCCACGCTTTTCATTGATAGCCATCTGCTTCTCTATATCATATCGTGTAGGTTGCCTTAAATAAGTAGACTCAAAGCAAGCTCGAACGGCAACTACAAACCGGGCCAAGCACTCTTGAGTTGTAGATTCACCTAATTTGCAGTACTCATCACATGCATCAGCTGCTACTCTGTATGCTAACATACGGAGGGCGGCAGTGCATTTCTGCAAAGAAGATAAACCCAAACGGTTTGTAGCATCCACACGTAGTATAAACCATGGATTAAAACTGACAACAACATCATGAAGGGTTGTGAAAAGTTCCTTCCGCATCCTATACCGTCTCCGGAACTTCCTAGGGCCATACGTAGGATTCTCACAAAAATAATCCTTCATGAGAAGATTGTGACATACCTCTCTATCACGCCACACATACTCTCTTCCATGTACACTACCTCCCACCTTGGGCTTGGTGGAAGGCTCACCCAATAACTTGCTTGAAACAACATCAACCATCTGCAAAAATAGGTCATTTTCAAGTTCATTCTCCATGTCCTCTTCAAACCCAATCTCAAACCCAAGACTCCTCTCCATCTCATCTTCCCACGACTCCATCACTCTCACAAACTAAAAAAACAAACAAATTTAATCCAACACCCACCTCTCAATTCACTCTGCATCAATTCCCCCCAGGTGCAGCAAGTTTAAAGAAAGAACACTCTGTTCTCGCATGCCAAGAGCCCCTGCTCCTCCGACCCCAATCTGAAAGAAGGAGCCGGCTTGGTTCTCTACAGTGAGATATGAATCCGCCCACTTGCTACGAGGGCAGGGCCCTACGCCACATCAGCTCGCCAAGAGCCCGATGAGAGGCAGGTAGCGAGCCACGATTGGGGCGCCCTCCCGCTTAACTCCCACTTTGTTTTTGAGAGAGCACGCCACTGTCGCTTGCCGCGTCCCTATGGCGCGGCACGATTGGGGATGCTCTAAGAGTGCAGTAAGTTTATCATCATCCTGTAACAACAAGTGCATAAATTAGACAACGCAGACAAATACACGTACGTGTATAGAACAAAATGATCATTTTAACGTCATCATGAAGTGATATGTTTCAAAGGCACCTTGAAAATACTGAAAGGAGAGAGCTCAGGTAAGAACTGAGAGTATCATGAGCATCATATACCGGATGAAACACTTATACAATCGCACAGTAATTTGCATTATTACATTTTTAAATTATATTTTTTTAACATTTTAGCTTGTTTGTTTTACTTTTTACAACAAAGGTAAAGAATGTACAACAACCGTAGATATTTGTTGGACTTATGTATGTACTAATATTTTACATGGACTTTTTTTGTTGAATTTTTGTACTAATTAAATTTTAACTTAATAATTAGGGCACATATTATTTAGCTTTCAATTACATCCTAATCACATTAAATCAAGCTATAAAATTTCAATGCGCATTATGAAATGTTTAATATCAATATATCTTTTTAGTTCTAACCATAATTTATCCTTAATGGTTGTATATAGCATTACAAAGCCCTAATACATTTTGCATTAAGATCATTTTCAAAAATAATAATTACATATACTGTTACTGGTCAAACTGAATTTTTTTTGAAATTAAGAGTTTCACATCTCATGTAAAAGTATGGGGATCTCACGATGGTAAACTCAATTCTACACACATGACTTCTTGTTACAAATTACAGTTCAAATGATTTATATTGTTAACCTCAAAATATTTTTATAAACTAATTCTATAATGAATAGAATTCACTGTAATACAAAATAAGAGTCACTCCAAGTGTGAACTAAAAGCGTTGACAATATTCTCTTTTAACAATCATATCTACATATAAACCTAGTATAAATTTTATGTTATTTGATTTTCAAGCAGGACATAAGTTTTCTGTAAAACTGATATGGATTTGATCAAAGTGAATTTGTTGTAAGTTCAATGTAACTCTTACATAGTTACATGTGTTTTTAAAGTACATAATCTTTTCAAGTATCATACTTATGCTCTAGGGACAATTCGGAAATACGAACTTGACATTTCAAATGTTATTTGATTTTCAAGCAGGACATAAGTTTTCTGTAAAACTGATATGGATTTGATCAAAGTAAATTTGTTGTAAGTTCAATGTAACTCTTACATAGTTACGTGTGTATTCAAAGTACATAATCTTTTCAAGTATCATACTTATGCTCTAGGGACAATTCGGAAATACGAACTTGACATTTCAAAGATACTTGAGAATGCCATATGAGATTGATACAATAGTAGTATTAGAACTTGGAAAAGTAGAATCATATTTTTTGAGAGATATATGGATTTGATCAAAGTAAATTTGTTGTAAGTTCAATGTAACTCTTACATAGTTACGTGTGTATTCAAAGTACATAATCTTTTCAAGTATCATACTTATGCTCTAGGGACAATTCGGAAATACGAACTTGACATTTCAAAGATACTTGAGAATGCCATATGAGATTGATACAATAGTAGTATTAGAACTTGGAAAAGTAGAATCATATTTTTTGAGAGATATATGGATTTGATCAAAGTAAATTTGTTGTAAGTTCAATGTAACTCTTACATAGTTACGTGTGTATTCAAAGTACATAATCTTTTCAAGTATCATACTTATGCTCTAGGGACAATTCGGAAATACGAACTTGACATTTCAAAGATACTTGAGAATGCCATATGAGATTGATACAATCGTAGTATTAGAACTTGGAAAAGTAGAATCATATTTTTTGAGAGAAAATTAAGTAAGAGAGAATTAAGTATTCAAATGGATGCAGCACTGAGACTTCCTGGAGGTCACCCATCCTAGTATAATTCTAGCCTAAAGGCACTTAACTTCAGAGTTTTGATGAGATCTAGTGTAGTAGCTTTGGTATGACCGCATCACAATTGATTATAGTATTTCAAAATGAAACCTAACCAAAAAATCCAAAAAACACTCTAGTGACAAAAAACAAATGTGCTCAATGTGAGGATAGAGTGCCCAACACACTTCCCTTTTACTCAAAATCAACAATCCGGTCCCTGACATACATATACCTAGATGAATTCAGGTTAATTTTCGAAGAGAACCTTCACTTGTCCGCTTGAAAACTGAAAATCTATCAGAACCCTAATTTAAGTTTGAAGTTTTGAAATCATCCGCCAATAGCATACATCAATACTAATTTTGTAAAGTTGAAGATGTGCATCATAGCTCATAGGAACATGACTCCACTAGTTGGAATCTTTTGTGTTTATTTCTTAAATCTCCATAAGACAATCTACGTAAAAAACTTAATCTACAAGAGAATAACATATCCATTACCTTATGTCTTAATTGATTTTATGAACCACCGTTATACACAATCTTAACAAAATGCATATACACTAGCATCATTGAAAAGCACATGCAAATTTGATGTACAATTTTCTACAAGTTTATTTGTAGAATTTTAATAACATAGTTGTATTCCAAATAACATCACCATTCGGTTTATAAAAGTTATTCTTGTTGAGATTTTCTACTATGCAAAGTTGATAAATTCAACTATATAATATATATTTCAACAAACCTCTAATGAAATCCACTCTTCAACAACCAATGCAACACAATAACAAACTTTGAATCTGCACAAAACAAAAAACACACATTGAAAATTGTCAAAGAAGGTAAGACAACACTCTAAAACATAACAAAATTTTCTACTTTCTAGTATATGGTAGAGCGTCCAATAATGGCGCAAATTTCAGCCTGGGGAATCTACTGCAAAATTAGCAGTGCAAATAATTTTCATGCATGGGGAAACTAATTAAAAAGTTGGAGCAAGTGGAATCATCATTTTTGGATTCTTCTACAATTAGTTGTGAATTTTGAAGATGGATTCATAGGTGTTTCTAAAATGGCGCACACCATATAATGTTTTCCATCAGTACATGGTACTGTTGGGTGGGGAAGCTATTATGTACCTCTGATGGAAGATGACTAGAGCTCCATTTTTGGCACTGCGCCATTTTTGGACGCTCTACTATATTCTTAATAGCAAAGGAGAGTTACAACATAAGTTAGCACGCTAACGCTTGTAATCGGACTAAAATTTCTCCCCTCCCCATAATACAACTACTAACACCCCTCCCCACAATCACAACCATGAAAATATCTTTACTGCAAAATAAAAATAAAAAAATCCATTCCCTATAAATCAGTTCCTTTTCAGCAAGATTCCTCCTCAAAAAACAAACCCTTTACAACCCAAAGCAAATTCCTGGCACAATATTTACGACCCCACAGCTGGAATCATTCCCGGTCGTCGATGCGCGCTCCAGAGCGAACGGACGATGCAGGCCTCGTGCCAGGTCAGCCCCGAGCGGGGGGGAGCCTCCCCCAGATATCAGAGGTCCAATGATCCGCCCCCCCTTGCCGAGGTGTCGCCCCCTCACCGTGCCAGGGCGACGGCCATGGGTCCCCTCCTGCCCCAACTGGCATCCCCCCAAGGCCCCTCCTCTCCACTCCCTGCCCAAACCCATGAGCCTGGTCCTGCAAGGACACTCACTCACTCGATTGCCCCCCCAAGCTCCCTCCTTCCCTGCCCAAGGCCCCTCCTTTGCAATCACTACAACCATCCCAGTCCCACTCCATTTCTACTCCTGTACTCTAGTCCATCGCCACAGCCCTGTCTCTGTCACTTGTCTAGATTTTCTCCAGGCCTTGCTTCCTTTGGTGACTCAAGGCCTTGTCTTGTGGTGTAAGGTTTACTCCATGCACGCTGGGAAGAATCTGATTTGAGACTGAGCTCTGGTGCACTTCACTCTACCCATTTGTGCAAGATACCTGGTGGAGGAGGGAGTTTGTTGACAGGGATTTCGTCTTTGGAGGTTGGGAGGGTGAGGCTGGGTTTGGGATTCTCTGCTGGACGTTTTGGTTTCCTGCCGAGGCGGTGACAGGAAGGGTGTTGGTTGGTTTTTGGGAGGTAAGGTTGGTGTGTGTGGAGGGGTTAGGTGATGAAAGGGGTTGTGGTTTTTGGGAGTTTTTGTGGAGGTGGGTTGTGCATTGTGGAGTTGTTGTTGTTGTTGTTGTTGTTGTTGTTGGTTTCTGTTTGTGTTTGTGTGTCTACTTTGTGAAGTGGTTGGTTGTGGAGAGCTGTGGTTAGTTCGAGCCTGTTGTGTGCTAATTGGGAGTTTTGTTTAGTGAGTTGTTTTAGTGAGGTGGAGCGTTTTGGAGTTAGGAATGAAAGGTTTCGGCTTGGGTTTGATGTTTTTTGGTAATGTGGAGGTTGTGAGCTTTGAGTGGTGGTGTTTTTTACGCTTGTAATTATACTTTGAGGTTGATTAGTGCTAGGACCTCCCTAAATTTTCTAGGCACTGTGTTGAAGCTGCTCTTTCTTAGGTTGAGGAAAAGAGCGACTATCGCTTTCTTGTTATACCGCAATGTGGCATGGTTGATGAGTCTAATGTGGGGGCTTTGGTTTGCAGGACCATGGGATGCATATTTTCTACCGAAGCTGTAGATGACGGGGGCCCCTTAGAGATTCCAGTCCAAGCTGGCGAAATCTATGTATGGGTACCCGGCTTCAGGGAGCCTAAACAGATTGATTTAACAGAGCGGCTAAAGGGAACAGTGTCTGCAGGGTTAGCTGCAAGGCTGCAATCTCTTCGATCGCAAATAATCGCTGTCATAAACAGCGGCAGAAACAGCTCTGTTATGAAAATAAGGCCTCGAAGGAAATCATTAGATGGTAATTACAATCATCCATACTTTCCTGCATTCTATAAAGTAGTAGAATACTCCGAGTGGATGTATATGCATATTTCTTGTACTGAGTTGAAAGAAGTGGTTTGAATGAGCTGCAGGTAATCCTGGGGAGCCGGATTTGGAGAAGGCTTTGAATGACTATTTACCTACATTATTGGGCCTTGTCACAGGAGGTAATGCATCTTCATAGTCCTTCAGTCGGTGTCCTGTTCCAAAATTTGCTAGGGTATCGTTTAAGTTGATATTTGATTCATCATATTTGATATTTTAAAATGCAGTTGATTTATTGCACCTCTAATACTGATACGAGTCACATTTACCTGTTGGTTAGGTGAGAAATTCAGCTTGGCTGTTGAATTTCCTTGGACAAATGTGGTGGACGAGAATAAGGTCAGTGCTTGCTCTTTTTGGTCGTTGTTTTAATTTAAAAAAATACTCAAGTGTTTTTCACAGTTTATAAACAATGAATTCGTGCCAAAATGAAATTGAACCTCAATAGATTTATCAATGGATTTGATCTTTTCTTTCAGTCGCATTATAGGGAATTGGCTGTCTCCTGAAAATACATTAACATGCTTGTTCTTTTGGCAGGAGACTGCACTTGGAAGTGGGTATTATGAGTTGCTGTCAGTGCTGCATCTTTTAGGGATGATGGCTATACAAGAAGCCAATCTATGCTTAACTCCAAGACCGACGGCAGATGGGTTCAATCCCAAAGCCTCTGAAGGCATGTGCTTTGCCTTGCACCCAGTCTTTGCTTTTGGGCGGTACATATCTGCGAGTCTTTCTTGGAACAGTGTATCTGATGGTAACTCCTACTAGCTTTAGCTTTGCCACTTTCCGCATCGCAATTGCAGTAGATTCATTTTTCTTTGTGGCTTTTCGGCATGAAAGCTTCACTCATATCACCTGCAATTGTAATGCAGAGGGAGACCATAATATTCAGAGGGAGTCATAGTTAGTTTGCCATGTTCAACAATTGGATTCTAGTCGATATTGTCTCCAGATAGATAATCAGTTTAGATTTACAAGTGTGTCTGGTTTGTGTCTAAAGTGTCTTTGGGGTTGTCTGTCTACCTGCTAGCTTATATTTGTATCATTCCTGCAAGAGGAAGTAAGCAGCTTTTTAAAGTTGCTAGGCATGAATGACCTAAGCATACTCTGTTCTTGAGCTCTGTTCGTGGCTCGAGGATTTTGTTGGGCTATTCTAACTAGGCTAATGATCTTTACAGATAACATGAGGAACGCCATCGAGATTTTGTTGAAGGCTGCATCATATTTTGAGTGTGCTATTAAAGCCGCGCTGCCGAATACCCCAGACGATATAAAGTAAGTCTACATTTGTGTCGATGTGGTGTTCAAGCTTTCATGTTCCTGCATGAAGTTGTCATTATAAATATTTACAGATAAAGTAAAAATAAGTTTTGAGCTGATCGTAATGTTTCTATGGTTCATGAACAGGGCGAAGCTACCAGCCGATTTAACAGAAACAATGCTCAGGTCATTAGAGCTGCAAGCCTTAGGCCAGGTACTTATAGTTTTATATAAGTGGTGCATATTGTTTAGTCCTGCAGCCCATTGAAGGTCATTTTTTCGTGAATGTGAAATACGCTAAATCTTAACCTCGAATTGGGTACCTCCAACATCCTTGTCGTGCAGGCTATGGAATTACAATTAGGGTTTGCGATTGGGAATGTCAAGGCCTCGCTTGCAGTGAAGCGGAGGCTAGCCTGTGAGAATGTTGAAGTATGGGATGAGGTAGGTGTTAGAACATTTTGATGCTTTACAGTGGGAAAATCTGGAGTATTGGACGTAATTCAAAATATTTGGTATATTTCAACTTCGCAAGCATTTCTTGTGGGATTTTTTCATGCGATGCCGGGTGAAGAATGGTTCTAAGCTTCTGGTGATATTGGAGCAAGCATTTTCCACGCAACAACTCTTGTTAAATTTGTTTTCTTCTAGTCTATCTGTATTTTTCTTTTTTCTGAAGCAAGTTTAATGTATGTTGTACGCATTACAGGCGGTCCAAAAGCTGGCTACCGTGCCCTTAGCAGAAGCATTGAGAGATAAGCAAGTGCTTTTCGTGAAATGGAAACTTGCTGAAGCGAAGGTATACTTCTCAACAGTCAAATTAGAAAAGCCATCCTTATAATTCTGATTTGAATGCAGTCGAACCTGGATTCTTCTTTCTTTTTGCTAATTAGTCTAGGCTAAACTAACGTTTTTCTTTTCCATTGTACAGGCTGCAGCTTACTATTTCCATGGCCTCATTTTGGACGAGGGATATGAAGACAACACACACGCAGAAGCTCTGTCGTGCCTCAAAGCTGCACACGCCTACTTGAAAGAAAGCCAAAAAGCCCGTACTGAATTTGGCAACATGGAACCCCTCACAAAGTATGATACACTTAACCAATTTCTTTCATTTAAGATAACATATAGATGATTTCTTAGAAGATGATGAAACGTCTCTAGAACTAGTAATCCCTTCTGTGCTTGTCAACTTAGTGGACGTGAGAAGGGGTTTGGTGCAAAGCTCAAGTACCTGATGTTGTGATATGCAGGATTCCTCCGTTGTGGGGTCCAATGAAGTACCTCGCCCAGAGAATACCGAGGGAGACGCTGAGCAAAGGACGAATCTACAGAGATAATTACTCCAAAGAAAAGTAAGTGAAGCATTTAATCACCACCCCTGTTTCCCGAATTTCAGTTATTGGGCACTCAAGCATCCAAGCTGAGAACATGACTAATATACCTCTTTGCCATTCTGATGACTCAAGTCTGGTTCCCCATCCGTATATTGAATCACAGCGTTCTAAGCGAATGTTTGCACTGCAGAATGCCAGGCACTACACCCAAACTGCCCGAGTTCCCAATCGCACTGGAAGCCGACCCTTTCCATTTACCCCCAGTTGATCCAGCTTGGAAAAAGGAGCGTGGCTTCGAATCAAAGCCCTCACTGACTGCAGACATACCCTCATTTCTTGCCAGAAAGAATTCAGCTCAGACACGCCCACCAGTCTCGGATCTGAGAAGAGCAGGAGCGATGGCACCGCCGTTGATAGTATCAGATATGGTACAAGCAAGATAATACCATATCCTCCGATCTCAAAATATTTCTGTCTCTGAAATCCTTTCCCAGTTTTGTTAACGTATATTGTCACCATCAATAATTATCTTCAGAAGGATTTGAGAGGTTCTGATTGGAACCTTAGGTGCCACCGACGTTGTAAGAGAAATATGTAAGCAAGTGGGTACTAGGTAGCAGTCTTCTACATTTATCTTGGAAGGCTTAATGTTAGAGTATCAACACGACAGGCAGGTTAGCATGCAGTCTAGTGTAATATATGTACTGTGAAGAGTTTGTAGGCAGAGTGAGTTGAGGCACGTAGAGTGAGGTAGAGTCTAGATTTTGGTGAGTAGAAGTTGGAACTTCGAAGGTCACAAATCCAGTGGAAGTTGTACAGTTCACGTGTAGTATTCACAATAAGGACAGCGAGCTGTTGTATATCTGGTGTTTATAAATGCCAGGCTCGATTTTCTCAATCACGTCTCGTTGCCTGTGTCTAATTGTGGAGTTTGTACTGTGCGATTAAGTTAGAATTTTTACTGATTCCCTTGGATCCACCTGATGAGTTGTAGTGATGTATCTGATAAGTTTTGTGCTTTCGATTCTTGAAATGTGAGTTTAGTGCACAAACCATGTAAGGTAGAATGACCTTAAACCGTGCGAATAAGAGATTCAGCATGGTTGTGGACCTCGTGTACTGTTTGTAATTTTTCTTGGATGGGGAAACAGGAGGGAGAGTGAATGCAAAAATTTCCAGAATTAAATAGCGAAAACTGAATTTACTACAAATTTTTGAAGCGAAAAGTGTAGACTCTCCTTTGTGGCGCTCACGCATGTAGCTAAAACCGTGCAAATAGAGTTAATGAACCATGAATCTATGAACCAACCACCTCCCTACACGTGTCCATATCGAGTCACTATTTATGAAATTGCTGTGCACGCAATAAGGTCCATGCCATGGGTGGCTAAGGGGCGGTCTACCCTGCGCTTCTGGGGGGCCGCACAGTTTAAGGTCATTCTACCTTAGTGAGAATACTCAGCTTCGGTCAACGGATATTGCACATGTTGTCCGTCTAGATTGGCTTTTGACACACGGAATTTGTGATTGATGTAACTCGAAGGTTGCAATTCAACTCATGCATGATGCGTGAGAGCATCAATTGTCGGGCACGCTAAAACTGTGAAAAAAAATCTTTTCCTCACAAAAAGTTAAGACTTTGAAATTAAAGTGATTGAAAGCACATTGAAAATCATGGAAATTGACACCAAATAATCTTGATTTGGATAGTGGTTGCCAAAATTAATCTAATTTCAAAGATAGCTAGTGTATGGAGCGAAATTTGGTAAGTTGATTGGAGCAAATTTGTCAAATTGGCATGATAGTTGAATTTTAAATCCAATTTGGTACTTTGGGCATCTAAGGATTAAAATCTAGAATATTATATGTATCATAAATTAGTATAGAGATCATTGATTTGAAAGCTATATACAATATCATATAAAATCTTAGATAAAATTGCTATATATATATATATATTGATTTTGCATAAAGAGATAATTTATAAATTTTCCATGTTATGTCATATATGAATGATTCACCAAAAACTCCTAAGATTTGTGTTAAAAAACACATTGAAAAGTTCAGCAAGTATAATATGAATATGTATAAATCTTTTTTGAAAAACTCCACTATACTTAGAATGGCATATTTTAACCAATCACAACAGATTCTACTCATAGATTATCAATACCTTGTACTCAATGAAATCATAAAATAAATTTGAAACAAATGTTTCAAAAATTTAACAAAGTTAATAATATTAAAAATCATAGGTCCAACCATATAAACATACTCTAAAATTCACAACCCAATCATTCTAACTACAATCTAAATTATAATATATCATAAGAACACTTTACATTCGCAAAACGGGATTGAGTCTCTCATGGTCTAATCCAGGTTTTCTTAAGTTCTAATTAAAACCATTCATATTGTTCTATCAAACTCTTACACTAACTTAACCTCTAAAAGACGGATGGGTATTTCCATAGTTTTTGAGTAAAAATAGTGCCATACCTGCATCGTCCAATGTGAGACAGATTTGAGAAAAAACATAAGCAATTTAACTGTAGGATTTTTGAAAGTAGTGGGCTACCAACATCGGTACCAAATTTTGAGTTTGGGGAAGCAACGAATTAGGAGATAATAACATGTGAAGTTTAGAAGATTAGTGAATTTCTGAAAAACTAACAGTGAGTTTCCGCCTTTGACTAAAAATTGCTACTTTAAAAATTTATAGAAACTTGGCTGATTCTCTTCTTTAGTATGTCAGGAACATGCACAATTTTTTAAAGATCTTTCCAAATGACCAATTTGGAGAAAATGGATTTGACATAAGTGTCACTATGAAATTTGATTTTTTTCAACAAGGAGTTGTTCCTGCACTTTTTGGCAAATTTGAAAGGGTTTCTAATAAATCCAAAATGATGAAGCCATAAAGTAGTGGTCATACAAGCATTCCAAAAAACAAAAAAAAAAAAACGCTAAAAAAACCCAAATCTACTTACAGAGATCCTCATTCAGTGCGCAATGTGCTCAAAGTCTAGGGAAATGCAATGTTCAATCTAGTATACCAAATATAGTGCTCAGACCAATAAAAACACTCTCACCACCGAACTTATTTCTTTTTTCTAAAATGAGGAGTGCACTTTCTTAGTAAATTTTCAACGTATCCTTACTTCCAACTTCATTCTAAAGTGGCTAGGAACAGAAAACACTTCAATCCAACCCTTCTAGGGTATTTTACAGTGCTTTCTATTTCTAGCATAACCCAAAAGTAGTTGCTTCGTCCTATCAGGGTTAAAAAAATAAAATTATCTAGAATATCATTCTTAACAACTGACACAATCATGTGAACCTCACAGTGGTAACCACGATCTCCCTGTTGGAACAAGAAACCCACAGAAGATATTCACCTGCAAAGCAAAGCAAAACAAAGCAGCGACCAATCCACTGGTGACAAAATTCACGCAATCTTTTCATGCAATTGAATCCTATTTATATCCTAATATATACCAAAAAATATATTAAAAACAATTTCTTAAAAATTTAAAAAATTTACGCAATCATCGTCCCAGATTGCAGCGTCGTACAACGAAGTCAGTCACGAACTGAAACCACAGAAGAATGAAGAAGCGCTGGTCCAACAAGTTGCCGGAAGGACATCTTCGATCACGTCGTGACACCTGATCCGTCGCGGCGGCATTAATGCCGATCGATCGGATCGGAAGCTCGCTAATTACTCCATCGCGATACAATCGCAGGCTAGTCCTCACGACGGATGAAATCGATCGATCGATCGATCGATCACGATGCGGACGTGGAGAGTGATCTAGCTAGAAGAAGAGATCGACTGTCTAGGAACCTGAGCGAAGTCGAGACTGTCGATCTGAGCGAAGTGAGTAGGGTTGTGTTGTTGTTAGTTTGTCTAGATTTGAGCGGAAGTGTGAGTGAGTGAGGGAGAGAGAGTGAGAGAGTGGGAGAGAATGGCGCCGGAGAAAGCAGAAGTGGAGGTCAAGCTAGGAGTGCCGGTGGAGCGGATGTGGAGCGCGGCGAAGAAGATCGAGGTGCTGATGCCGCAGGTTCTTCCTGACGTGTTTGTCAGGTGCGACTTGGAGGGCGATGGCGGGCCTGGTTCGATCCGCGTCTATCATTGTGGTCCTGGTATGTCGCGGGTCTAGATTTCTAGATCTTGTTGTGAGATCGTTTGGAGGATGAGATCATTGTGTGACGATCATTTCTTTGGAATCAGGCGTTGATCGCTTCTCGTGGGGAGCTGGGTTTCTTTGTCTAGTGGGTTGCGATGAGGCTGTTGCGCCCCGGAGCGGATGTGAGATCGATGATCGCTTTGGGTGATGATTTGCGAGAGATGTATCCAGTGGTCGGGTTTTGAGTTTTTGAGAGGTTTAGGGTTTTGTAACTGAGTGATAATTGGTTGATTTGTGCTGTTTTTGCAGCAATACAAGAAGGTTTTGTAATTCGGGAACGGGTTGATGGAATAGACGATGTGGGACATTCGATGAGTTATACTGTTGTAGAAGGCGATCCCCGGTATAAATCAATGAGGGCAACCATTAGGTACGTCGCGAGCGAAGATGGTGCCTCGTCCTCTGCGATTTTCAACGCTGAGTATGACATTGATGATTCCGAGGAGGGCTTCTCAGATGAGATCACGGAGATGATATCCTTGATGCAGACAAGCTTGTGTGAGTATCTTCTCGCCAATCCCACCTTTGAATAACGGTACTTGGAAGTTCTTGTGTGGTTTCAAAGACGGCCATCTGGATGCTTTTTCCTTTGCCATTCTGGAGCTGCATAAAAGTATGGGACCAGAGCCCTGTCATACATTATGATGGGCGAGTGTTTTTTAATATGGTTTGGTTCGCCGGGGTCACGTTTTCTAGAGACTCTAAGCACGCTAATCTTCTCATCATGTAGTGCCCGATATTCGTAGGCTCACATGATGTTTGGATTTTCGCTGTAGATAGGATTAGGGGTATGCATTCTGTCGTTGACCCCCGAATAGACGATGCCCTGGTACCCTGAAGAGAAAATTTTCTCAAACACAGTCGAGGAGCACCACTATTTATTGTTCAAAACCTCCAACAATATGATTTACTGTTCTGTTTTCTAGAGAGGTTGTACATCTATTAGACAAATGCAAGATGCAAGATGCATTCTAGCTTATAAATGTGGGTGAATTAGAACCAGCAAGATCAGAAGTATCCATTAGAACAAATTTTCTACTTTCCATATTCTATCATCAACATGAAGGATTGTGCCTCAGTTTATCTGCCTCCAAGGAAATGACGGATTGTACCAGGATTCCTGCTCGCTAAATTAAGGTGGTTGATCTGTCAATATCTAACATAGTCATTCCTAAAGTGGGATTGAATGTCAATTTTGTGAGGAATTCTCTTAGATACGCCAGCATGTTTACCAATTCAGGACGCACTATTTAGTCTCATTTGCTGGCTGATTAGTTAAAGTTGACACTGTCCAGTTTGCACTCGGCATTTTTCATTTTATTGCCAGACATCTTCACAGACGTATACTAAGTCCACAGATTCTGAGTCTGACAGGTCCAAGAATTTAGAAATCCTCATCAGAGAAGTAGGTTTCTTCGGTCATCAGCAAAACCTCCCGGACTGGTTCCTCGATCTCTGCAGAAGACTCCTACGGTCCTACTTTTCCTTGCAGTTGAACGATTCAACAAACAATTGACGTGCCGATAACAACAATAAGCTGGCTTATGCCGTGCACAGCCAGTCAGGCACCGTCTTTCAAACCACCTGTACTGGACCTTATCAAAACTGAAAATGTCAGGCGATTGATAACCTGTTCCTCAAAGTAACTGAACTCATCCCTGCAAAAAAGAACACTGATAAATACATGCTTATCAATACACCATATAAGCCATCACAACGTCCAAAGATAACCCACATACAGGTTCCTGCTGTTTCGGAGAAGATAGCTCTAAAACACTGTACAGTCATCTACTGTCGAAGCTGGTGCATAAATATAGCACTATACCACAGTAAAAGATGCCGAAACTGTTGTGATTGGTGTCCTTCCTCTTCAAAAGAGTGTCATAGCCTGTGGCCTAGAATTTGCAGAATGGAAAGACGACCGAGTAATTGCTGGTCAATTGCTCGAATGCTAGCACTGTAGATTCTCCATAGGTTGTAACGACCAACTTCAGGAAACCCGCTCCCCAGCATTGAAATCATCAAACCCATCCGAGATGGAGCTCAAGAGAATTCGGGAATATGCGGTCGTGAAGTGGAAGTCTTTGGCGGCAACTCAGCAGAATATAGCTCAGTTGAGACTAGTTTGCTGAGTTAAGCTTTGTTGCACGAGAGAGCAATCTGTGTTTCATGAGAGAGCAATCTGTGTTGAGAGTTGACGAGGTTGCTTGTTGCCCAAGTTTTCTTCTCGGTACTTGAATTGGGTTACGCGTCGAATTCAACCAAACTGTTGTCAGGGAGGTCGAGAATTTTCGTTTTCGTGGTGCGGGGATTTGGTGACTAAGTGAACAGTAGGAAGCTTTGCATGGCCGGCGACGTTGGTGGAGGAACCTGCATTGAGACGCGAGGTTTGGCAAGGATTGGCGTGCAGTGGGGGATTTTTGGGGGGTTGAGGATGTGTTGGGGGACGGGAGAGGTTGGGTTTTGAGGTTTTGAGGACGGAGAGGAGAGTTTCGAGGTTGAGAGTGAGATTGGTTGCAAGAATTCGAGTAGATGGCTGGCATGAGTGAGGATTTTGATCACCTGTTCAAGGTGCTTTTGATAGGAAACTCCGGGGTTGGGAAGAGTAGTCTGCTTCTGCGGTTCACGGCGGGGAAATTCGATGACATGTCCCCGACAATTGGAGTGGATTTTAAGGTGAAGATGCTGAGCTTGCAAGGGAAGCGGCTGAAGCTCACCATCTGGGATACCGCGGGGCAGGAGAGGTTTAGAACCCTAACGAGCTCATACTACAGAGGCGCCCAGGGGATCATCCTGGTGTACGATGTTACGAGACGGGCGACGTTCACTGACTTGTCGGACGTGTGGTTGAAGGAAGTGGACCGGTTCTCCACGAACAGGGATTGTATCAAGATGTTGATAGGCAACAAGGTGGATTTGGAGGAGAGTGAACGGGTGGTGACGAAGAAGGAAGGGATTGCGTTTGCGAGGCAACATGGGTGCTTGTTTCTGGAGGCGAGCGCGAAGACGAGCATCAACGTACAACGCTGCTTCGAGGAGCTCGTGCATAAGATTATAGAGACGCCCAGTTTGACAGCTGACACGACTCAATTGAAGTCGAATCTTTTGAGACCTGACCATGCTTCGGATCAAGGCTCTCTTACGCCAGGCGGCGCGTGCAGTTGTTGATAGAGTTGGAATTGAGATTGTAAGAGTTCCTGGACTGCCTTCTTACTTTTCTCCAATTGCGTGATTTTTCAATCTAGTTGTGCATACTTCTCAACTTAGAAATCATTACATCAGTTACTGCAGCTTCATCTTTTCGTAGTTATTATAGAGAATGCGCCCAAATGGAAGTGCAAAATTACAGGTATTGCCTTGAGAATGTATTAGCAAGCCATGGCTTAGGGTTGAGGCCTCTGAAATTGTACAAGTATGTATAAGGGGAAACATGGCGTGCTGTTCCAGCAATTTAATTTGATTGTATAGATCTCTTATCTTTATAGCTATGTGTGTCTTGAATCTTATTCATTATTGGTCATAGCCAATGTAGGCAGAAGACTTTCTATCAACTTCCTTAGTTGTTGAACGAGTGAACTGTTTGGGTATTGTCTGTGGCCCTCACGTTTGAGTGTAGTTCTGAGTCTGCTACTTGGCATGAATCGTACTGTTTCTATTTTCGATCTTTTGGGTTGTTTAAGCTATGGTTCTCTTGTTCGGGATGCCAGCTACTCAGGAAGTTGGGAGTACGTTTTGACATACAACGTCCATGATGTCAGGTCCCTAGACTCTGATATTATTCTTAGTTAAAAACGGGTTTATGTTGCATACTAACGTCTCAAACTGTATTTGTGGAAACGTTCATTGTGATGGGCTTGGGGGATTGGAGTCTCTCTGTTGTTTGATCTGTCACAAAATATGATGGTCTGGCTGGAAAGCAACGCAGGGTTTTTTTTTGCTGTGGGGATATGGTGGATTGCACAACGGAGAAGTTCGTGCTTTCTTGGAATTTTCCAGTCTACAGGCCCTTGATGATTTATATAACTTGTCACTGAATCATCACTGACCTCCTTGCTTTTATTGCATATTTGTTGTGCTGAAGACAATGTGTTTTTTTCATCGTTGAACGCAGTGACCCCTCACAGAGCATTGTTCCTCGATGACTTAGATGTCACAACATGAACAGAACATGTGAAGTCATTCGAATTGGGTGTCGATAATTGGGTGAAGCCTAATTTCGTTTTACTCTTTGGAGAGGGAAGTTGTCAATTGGATTGGGATGTGTGCTCTGGTGCTGGTTACCTTGCGATACGAGAGCACCTTGCGCACACATGTGCTGATGACGTTGTTACCTTGCGATACGAGAAATCCAGTCCACGAGCTTGGAAAGGATGCTGAGCAGCTCCGCTGGCTTGACATGGAAATGGAATTTCCAGAGAAATTGGTCTCTCTCGTGTAAATTTCTCATGTAAATTTCACGTGAGGATGTGTGTATTGATGAGTTTTCCCTCAATCAGTGTTTCCTTGGTGCTGTTCAGATAGAATTTGCTGGAACGAGGGCTTGAAGACAAAGATGAACTGATAACCACAGTGAGGCACCTCAGTCATGGTGACGAAGTTAGATCTCAGCTGAAAAACAAAATTCATGCAGATGTACACAACAGACTATTGCAGCAATATGGAGCCATCGCTAAGTGATGAAACGCATGGTAAGAGAAGACTGGTCAATGTTATGTCTCCTCTGTAACGCGAATTGTGCAAGTGCCAAAACCATGCCTTTTTTTCAAGCGACACGTTCCATTTGGATGATACCGACATGGCCAACTACTGACGAGATTGAATTTGATCTAGCACAAGCCTAGCAGTTGGTAGAACTATTTGTTGTAGTTCTGACATGGTGCACAATTATAGCCTGCAATTATGTGCGGTGTAGTGCAGAGGAGAATGTATTGTGTCGAAGGAGGACCTCAAATCATGAACACCTGGCAACCGTAAAATATGTGGCCATGGGCACCACAACATTTGAAGAAACAGAGTGGCGTCTTTGATCTAACTCCTGGCATATGAGCTCTACGCACCTGAGGACTTTCTTTCCTTCCTCTCAACCATACAAGAAGAAGAACTCCAGTCCCTCTTTTTAGGGGCTGGCGTGAATCAAGTCTCTGTTTGTGAAGTACCTTGAATCAGTGTCCACCTAAGCCATACAATCTTTAAGTCTTCGAATTCCAATGAACGTCTACAGACTCAAACTCTGAGGGTACTGCCCCCACACCATCCTGGTACCTTTCCAGATTGAGTTCACAAGCTGCAATCAATTTGGTTCTGAAATGAGATTCAGTGTTAGAATGTTAACTGGTGCCAGGAGAACTACCAAGACCTGATTTGTTCCGCGAAATTCTTACAAATGCCAGCGGAACTGCGTTTGTGCAGGATTGTTGACAGTGATGGAGTGATGATCCATCTTTGGCGAGTGACAGACTAGAACAATTTTCCGATCTACGCAAAGCTCGCGTGGTCATGTGCTGCATAATTTTTGTACCGGATAAGGGCCGGAGGTGATCTCTCGCCGATAACGCCAATCATCAAAGAATGATAGTCCCCATTAGCTTCATTTTTGTTCCTTATTGTTTTTTAGGGACCCATATGGCTTTCCACGACCTAACATTAAAAAGTTGGTCCTAAAATTGTAGCTGCTTTTAGTGGGACCACTCACACCAGGTTGTAGCATGTAGTCTGTTCATGATTGCACCGGCCTCACTTTCTCTAAGATTCCTTGATCATCACCATAGCAGGGTTCCAAGTTCGGTTTTGGCAACGAGGAAGAATGCAGTGGCTGGCAGCTCACAAGGTGTATTCGATTTACAGCCTGCCGTCCAGTCACCGCAGAGTAACCTTTCTTAGCATAAAGTAACGCTCAATGTGCGATGTGAGTGCCGACCAAACGCCACAAGAATGCCAGCAATTTCTGCAGAATCAGCATCACCTGTTGTGATAACTTTTATTTCTTTGTGTAAGTTGTGTTCTTTTTTTGCAGTGGACAGAGTCGATCTGATTGTATGAAAACAATAATCCAAAAAAAGTTACCACCACTAGTGAGCCGTTAGGAAATCTTGCTCCTCCGTAGATGTCGAGACAGCAGTGACAATTAATGATTTTGTAATGATTTTGCATCTCTGCTCAAGCATCCTCTAGCCCTAATTAGAAGAGATATCCTCGTGTTCTTATGTTACTCGGTGCCGTAGTCCTCCGTTCCTTGCGCACATTTGTAACAAGAGTTAAATTATGATTAAACCGAAACTTGAAAGCTCCGAAGTTTCAGAAAATGATCATTAAATTGTCTTCTGTTGTTCTAACTTATTTGTCACTTGAATGTTTTCTTTGGTGCAGAGATCTGAGAGATGCTTTCCGCACTGGGCACTGTTGAGCAGATGGTCAATGGTAGGTGAATGCGAGGTGCAGATTCAAAGTAGCAAACCCTGGAGGCCAACGCACATCACCGCCCAGGATGTGCTCTTCCCCAAAATAAACGAAAGTGGTGCATCTTGGGACCTTGGGCGGCTCGCACAATGACACTCTCATGAGCAGCTTCGGAGGCGTAGTCCCCACATCCATTGCCAAGCAAGGTAGGGACTTTCATCAGAATTGGTCAGTTGGGCAATGAAGTCAATAGAGTTGAGTCTGCCCTGTCACCTGCTCATCTAGTCGGTGAGTAGTATTTGATCAAGATTTTGCATAAGTTGTTTGATACAATATTTTAGTAGAAATGGCCATACTAGTGACGATCGATATGTGTCACAGCCACAAAAAATTCTATACCATTATGCACATGATTCTTAATTTTTGGGTTTGTGATGACCGAGGATGACGCCACTAACTATGCAAGAGTGCAGACCATTTGGAACGTTTCTAATTTCTCCTGCTATGTTCACAAGACTGGGAAAAACAATCAACTTCTTGGAAATCACTTCCAAATCGGTAAACAGCTGTTCCTCCATTTTGCAGACAAATTGCACATAAACCTTTCCGACTATCATATTTTGGAGGTATAACTGTACTTCTCCTACAAAATCCATTTCAAGGTAGGAGATCTAGACGGTAAAAGAAAGTCGGGTGTTAAAATACTTAATTAGTACTGTCGGATTTGAGTTGTGGAGTGAAATTCACGTATGTCAAACATTAAAGATATCAAAGTTGCTCACAATCTTCGGGCCGACAAAGTTATCATTCTTTGGAGGACCAATTCACTCCCCCAAGCGCTTGAAAATTGGCACTGACATTTGAACAGTTATTTTAAATAAAAACTTGAGACTCCCGACTGAATCATATTTTGCCCGACAATTCGTTTTGCAAGGTGTTAAAAAATCCAAATTGGTAAAATTACTCGTGTAATTAAAAAAGAAAATACCGGGCTTGTTTTATCAAGTTGCTAATCAAAAAATGTTTCAGTAGTTTTGCTAGCTTCCCAGAATTCACTTCACCTTTAGCCTAAATGCAAATTCAAGCTGAACAATAGCATCGGTGTCCAGCCAAAACTAACTGATTCGAAGCAAGTCTAACTCGATGTCACTCTGAAGTACAATATGATCCAAACTTGTCATGCATAAAAGACAATATGTACGGCAGCATTACTATTCACATCGCAAAACAGGTCAAAAAATCTATCTGATCGTGGTCCGAGTCACCGAGATTCGCCGAATTCTTTGCATCGCAAGCGACGTGTACGACCTCTGAACGCTCAATCCTTTTCCAGCGGCGCACAAACACATACAGTAAACAGTACTGTATGGAAAGCATGAGAAGCAGCCATCGTCGATCATCAATGAAGTTTTCTGCAGTCACGAATGAGATGGTTGCGTTCGACGCTGTTGTGAGATGAAACTCGCCCACGAACTTGAAGTATTCTAAGTTCAATCTCTAAGGAACAGACAATCTTGTCGCCATCCAGCTTGGAATCCACGGCGAAAGTTTCAAGTGCCAATCCAGAAGTGAAGTGCGTCGACTGCTTCAGCGAAATGTCTGCAGGGTGCTCCCATCACCTCGGCTTGTCTAGATCAGCGCCGCCGACCGAGGCCCACCACTAGAGCATTGCATGCGCACCTGAAGTACATTTCTCTTGTCTTGTCCGGTTCACTTCAGTTGCGCAGCTCCGCATCTCGAACGGGACAACGTCCCCACAATCAGCGCTCGGAGCCTAGGCTGGTGATAACTGTTTCGAGCGCCTTGCAGTTCTATCGATAGAGGCGTGAGGGCAGAGATGTAGAAACACCAGACGTGTCTAGAATCCAGCTCCGTTTGGATTGTTTTTGGCTTGATAGAGCTGGGAATGCTCGGTGGTAGACGATGAGGATATTAGGTTGAGCATTTAAGCGACCGGTGAAAATCTTGGTCCAGGTTATGCAAACGCTAGTGTTTTGTATGCAGTTCACCACGAGTGTGGGGGCTTCGATGTCTCCACTGGGAATGTGCTCGCGAGCTCAGGTGGAGGAGGGCCATGGAGCCCGAGGATCATGCTTTCACAGAATGGGAGCTGAACTGTAAAGGGATTGAAAGTGAGATTTAGATATGGACAGGATGATGCTGTGGTGGAAGAGTTGTGAGTCTGGATTGGGGTTGGTGGCGATAGTTTCGTTGCTTTTGTTGGTGTCGTGGGCATTGCCTGTGAATTCTATGACGCCTGAGGAATTCGCTATCAAGGAGAAGAATGTGCTCCGTTTAGCCGACGATGCGCTTCACTTAGCTCAGGACACAGAAGAATGCGGTAAGAATGCGTTCCGAATCTTAGGATACATGAACCCTTCCCGGCGCCCGGCCGGCATCAGGTAGCTGGGTCAGTTTTGAAGTGCTCAAGAGATGAGAGCCTCTTTCCCGATTTTTGTGATATAGGAGGGACTTCGGATTCGAGAGTCGTTGAAGTAATGATAGGATTCGGTACTCAGAATTAGCTGCTTCGAATTTGATAAACTAAAACCTTGGTTTTGCTTGTTTAGGTCTTTCGTTATGCGTCGACAACTGCGCTCGACATGCCTGCTCGGCCACTCACAACGACAACTTCTTGTGCGCCAACACGCTGAGATCCGTTGCGGATTGTGATGCACTTAATCCTAACAAAACATGCTTACAATTGCAGCTCAACTTCGGCAAGAACGGCTTTGTAAGGTAAGTTGAACTAGTTTTGGATCTCTTTTGAACTAGTTTTTTATCTCTCTTCTGCTAGAGTGGATGCCAATCACTGAGATGCCAATCAGCCATGCGTAATTCTAATTCGGAGTCGGATTAAAAACTGAAAGCCTCTCATATCAAAGAAACATATCATGGTTGATTTCACGCGTTCCGACACCCAGGCTTGTTAGGTATTCGTTTGCTGATTCATCACGAATATCTACCGACGAGAGGACAGTTGCCGATCATAACTCCCACCTAACCCATAAGAGAAGTGTTCTCCAAATGTAGAGTTCCGCCAGCGTTCAGCAATTACTCGAACGAAAATTTGAGGCCGGAAATCAAACGAGCAATCTGCTCGCAGTCGAATCTTCAGTTCACGGCAAGCAGCAAAATCAACCTCACGTTTTGGAACTACTTCGGTTCAGCAGAAGGTGTTTGGCGCAGCTACCCTGGGCGAGTAAGTTCCAATCCTCCAATACTCGGATGCGCGGTTCATCATGATTCACAACGTCGATGCATCCAGTTGTGCAAAAATTCGATTTTCTGGATAACTATGTATTTTGAGCAATTTTCTCTGTTTGACGCAAACTGTGATTCTCCTGGGATGACAGGTAGCCGAGCCTGGCAAAGGCTGCATAACGTACGATCCTCGCAAACGACCGTGGTACATCGACGCAACGGCGGTTGTGAAGGACCTGGTGGTGCTTCTCGACACAGGACATGCTGACGCCGGTACTTTCAACTTAGCAGTGAATACTGTTTCGGAGCTTTTTGACACATTTCGCATGAACGATTCTGTCAATGTGGTAACATTCGACTCAACGACCGCATCTCTGATGCAACCGAAATCTGTAAGTCTTCCCTCCCCCATTGTGTCGTTCTTTATTGACGTGATTGCTCTGAGCCTGCAGCAATTGTGTAAATTGCAGAAGTTATTCGGACTGTAATTTGGACTTGTTTACAACCTCACATGATACCTTATGATATGTACTTCCTTGTACGCAGCTACTTGTAAATGCGAACAACATCGGAGACCTGCACACAGTTTTTGACATGTCCAAGTTGTCCAACAGTGCGAACGGGTACTCGAACCTCGCTCAAGGATTCAACACAGCAATAAGAACGCTTAGCCCTGCAAGCACTCTGAAGGTTAAGCCCTGTGATGCCTCCTCTCTTAAACCCAGTCCGCCAATACTTTTCTTTTGCTTCTTTCTTGATTCATTCGAAATTTTCTAATTCATTGTTGTATCTATGGTTCAGCATTTAAACGTTTATCGCTCCTTCACAGATATTTCTCGTAATCACCGATGGCCAGTTCTCCAAGAGCAACACCTTCAACGAGGACCTGGCTCTCCAGCGTGCAATTGAGGGTCTCAATGCGAACAACGTGATCACATTCTTTTTCAGCATTGGTCCGGGCGAACAAGACAACCCTCCTGATCCTCTCACAAACCTTCGCGACATCTCATGTCAATTGAACAGCTCGGTTACGTATGTTAGTAAAGATGATGCGTTCTGGAATCCTCTCTGGGCCATTCGTCCATACTTTGATTACCAAGCCAAACTGCGATTCAAGGAGAATCGCACTTTCTGGAGCGAACCTTACATTGATTTCGATGGATTGGGCGAGGTCTCCACTGTTACTTACCCAGGTATGCATGCTGCTTCCTACTCCGAAATTCTAAAAAAAAATTAAAAAAAAAAACAAAACACACTTCTTGTATTGAAGCACGACAGAGGGGACTAGTATTGACCACCATGATCGTCATTTCTGTGCAGTATTTGCGGACGATGTCTTGTATGGAGTTGCAGGTATTGACGTGTTTGTTAACGCAAGCGACGATATCATCATCCGACAGAAAGCTATCAATCCGAACGTTCGAGCCGTCCCATTGAAGTGTGAAACAGAAAACGTGAGGACCAATCTA
Organism: Ceratodon purpureus; assembly: GCA_014871385.1. Lineage (NCBI taxonomy): Eukaryota > Viridiplantae > Streptophyta > Bryopsida > Pseudoditrichales > Ditrichaceae > Ceratodon > Ceratodon purpureus. Next base: position 12,134,574 of record CM026422.1, on the reverse strand, counting down.
TAGCTCAAGTTCGCATTTTCAGTTGTTGATGATGCGTTGTATGTTTGCAAAAGGCGATTTATATGATGTTGGATTTCTGTTCTTTGTCGTCCTGCAGGTCAATCTTAGCCAGTGCACGAAACCTGTAGATCCAGCCCTGAAACCACTTTGTGAACAAGATGTGTATCTTGACGAGAAACCGGAGGACGTGTACAAGAAGCTGCTGTGCTGTGACACTTGCACTGTCATAAAAACCGAGGGGCGGAACCTTCTTCCAATATACTTGTCCGTGGTATGCACCAGCATTTTTGCCATGGTTCTGATGGTTGTTATTTGTGTCCTGGCGTCCAAGTACAGAGCTGCTCGAAAGTACGTTCGTGAGATTCAAGAAGGTAACGCTCTGTATTTCCTGCTCGCGGACTTCAATCTGTACACTGCAAAAGTATTATCATTCACATCATTGTAACTATTTCGGATTGCATGAATTACTTATATATTATGTCAGCGTAGGAGGCAACAATATATTAATCAGGCTTTGGTGGTGGTTTTCATAATGTTCAGATTTTGCGAAGGCGTCTATATCAACCAACCTGTTTACATACAAGGAGCTGAAAAGGGCGACTCGAAATTTTCACAAAGACAACAAGCTGGGCGAAGGTGGATTTGGCGAAGTTTTTCTGGTAAGCACAGGCTCGTGCGCTCTCTAATAAATCATGGGAGTTATGTAATTCTAGGACTTCTCGAGGTTAGCTATACTGATAAAAATTGTGCATGTTCTAATTAGCTCCACAACTTATCCTGCTGGTTCGGTCTTGAGCAGGGAAAAATTAGGGATGGTTCACTAGTAGCAGTGAAGAAGCTCTCTGATGACTCCAAGCAAGGGAAGCCCCAATTTTTGGCAGAAGTGATGATCATCAGCAAGGTACATCATATGAACCCTGTGTAGACAGAAATGATAGTTGTGATGAATCTGGCAATATAGCTTGAGGGTAGCAAAATTGTGCTCCACTCATGTGTTGTTGGTTGCTCATCAGGTCCAGCACAGGAACCTTGTGAAGTTGCGGGGCTGCTGCGTTGAAGGGCATCACAGACTGCTCGTTTACGAATATCTAGAGAAAAGAAGTCTTCGTGAAACCATACTAGGTGATTGTCCATCAAAGCTTCAATCTGAAATCACAGCTCGAGATTTTCAGTGGTTTAAGTTTGGTGGCACTTTGACATGTAAGCTAGAAATTCAGTTCAATGTTTCTTTAACTTCTTCACATAGATTCTGAAAAACCAGAATATGTCATTGTAGGAACCCCGGACGAAATTCTTCACATCGACTGGCCAACTCGGTTCAACATTGCTGTAGGAACTGCTCGGGGTCTCGCATATTTACACGAGGAAATTGCTCCTCGAATTATACATAGGGACATCAAAGCCAGCAACATCCTTCTCGATGCCCACCTCGAAGCCAAAATTTCTGACTTCGGACTAGCAAAGCTCTGCCCAGATGAACAAACCCATTTGACTACAGCCATTGCAGGAACACTGTAAGTATCGCTAACTGTGATTAGTTATTCTTCAGGCAACCGTCAGCAATTCTCTTCTGTTCCTAGTGTTCTTTGCACGATTTCAGATTACCACAATGATGACATGGCACTAAATGCAATGATTTGTCGTTGGAATTGCTTCCCAGTGGATATATGGCACCCGAACTCACTCGAGGGCAGCTGACAGAGAAAGTGGACGTGTTTAGCTATGGCGTGCTGTTGATGGAAATTGTGACTGGTAGAGTCACAATGAGTGTTACCAATTATGGAACTCCATTTTGCCTCATTGATGAGGTGAACAATCCATAAAATCTCCCGATTGACTACCACCGATTAAATGTCTTGGCATTTCAGTACTTCTACAATGCATCACTTAGTAACAAGAATTTGAATGTCGATTTGTGTGCAGATGAGGGACCTGTACAAGAAGGCCCACGACTCAGGCGAGGAGGATTATCTACTCCGGCTAGTGGACCGAAACCTCCACGGCTTGTTCATGAAAGAAGAAGTGATAAGGGTGCTCAAGATCGCACTTCTATGCGCGAATGATAACCCAGCCTCCCGCCCTTCGATCACGCAAGTGGTGCATATGCTTCTAGGTACTCAGACCATTCCGGAGTATGTGTTGAAGTACCTGCTGAGTCAGAATACGCAGTCGTCTCCACCCTTATACGATATAGAAATGTGGGACGACAATGATTATTCCTGTATCTTGCCTAACAATGGTGGCCGCGTGCTGTCCCATACCTCAGGCACCACCGTAGGCACTACGAGTACAAGTAGACTAGATCGGAGTCTCTCCCCTCATGTCAATGCTGCTAGTCTAGAGGGTAGATAGTGCTATGATTTTGCTCCACCTCATTGTTATGTACATTATTCCACCTAAGTTAGACACCATCGATTAGAAGAATTTCTTTTTGTCTCAGAACGAAGTGTACATTGTTTCGTTACTTGAATTTGCTTTAAAAATGATGATCTGCGAACAGGTGAACAAGCCCTGGAGAACTGAGCAACAAGTGGACAAGGCAAGAGAAGTAGTGCTATCGTACTACACGGATTTGAGTTGCAGTGAAACCTGGACCCATCTAGAATTAAAATGAAAGCCAATCATACAACGAAGCGAGGACAAAGGCCACCATGGATTTGAGTTGCCGTGATGCTGTCAAATTCATTCACACTTCCATGTACATCGCCAGTATTTTATTGCGTCGGTCAGTTCAAATGGCTTGTCAACATGACCTGCCATGAGTGTGAGAGAATGTTGGTTGCAGAGCAGTCCAATGATTTCATCACGCTTCAATGAGGACGGTACTACGCTAGAATTAGCCGCTGCCAGAGCGTGTCAGCTCTGAACCCCTCTGCAAAAACACTGTGGACATCACTCTACCGTATCTGTCTTCACTCTGCCGCCTCTCGCTGCGTCAATGCATGGCTGTCTCTGGACAGCGCGAGCCTGGCGACTGTACGTATCAATGGGTTGTCATTGCCGCGGGCCGTGAACAGAGACACAGTAACTTAGTAGAGCGCTTCAATGTGCGTGCAGAAGATCAACTCTCAGACAATCTTCCGAATGCGGTAGCCCCAGTGAAGCAGGCGAAGAGCTCAGACTGACTCTGCTAAAAAATTGTGCAAAATGCTCACACAGGACAAAAATGTTGATCCTCTTCTCGCAAGAGAAGACAAAAAGGTCCCGGCGAGATTTGAACTCGCGTTACTGGATTCAGAGTCCAATGTCCTGACCGCTAGACTACGGAACCAAATCGATGTCCAGAGGGCATTCAGAAGGAAATATAAAACTATTTTAAAGGTTCAATTTTTATTAAGAAAAATACAGATAAAATTTGATTTAATTGACTGTTGAAGCGAATAAGTTGACGTCACACTCTCTCAGCCAATCTACGTTTATTTACTAATGAAAGAGTGTTATCCATATACAGTTGCTGTCTTCATTCAAAGCTAAAATTTCTCATTCCAGGTTGTTTCTCCACAATAGCAAAGGACCGGTGTTTCTGGATCCAAATATGGTAAAAAGATCCTGCCATATACGGTTGCATACCACATGTACTATGCACTCTACTGTAAATGTCCAGCGATGGTCATTCCTGGACTTTCACTATGAATAATTCAAGGAACAATTCTGCATGTGTGAGTGAAGGGAACAACCGAACATTGAATCCCTCCATATCAGTACCATCAAATCATCTATCTCCAGCATCTCCCATTTTTTTACACATACTTCCTGTTTTTTAATGCCCTCCAGTTTCCAATTCCACACTTGGGTACTGAAAAAAACACAGCACCATAGCTCCGAATCCAAATGACAAATCCCAAATGTTCCACCAACACCATAACTCATGCAGGTAAAGTTAGCACTAGCATGCCAGAAACTCCAGGCTGCAAAGGACATGACATCAGCTTGAATTTGCCATTAAAACCACTCACCCAAACACCCACCTCAAAGGTCGCTCAGCTTTTGGGTCGTACTTGATTCTTATGAATCATTTTTTCTAAATTTTGTCGATGAACGAACCATGCTAACGAACCATTAATAAACTATTCTTAAAAACACTTCATCTCTGCAAAAAAGTCCCTCGAACCTCTGCTAAATTTCCTCTTCGTTTGTAATGTCCAGACTTACAGGATGGTTGGTAGACAGCCCTATTTCCAACTTGATTTCTGACTGGGGTGTGTTCGCAACTCATTTTATGGTGCTAGAGATTTTTCAAAGGTGTGGAAAAGTGGAAGGTGTTGTGAGTACATTGTAAATGTCAAAGACATTTTTACAAAATATTATGTAATTGATGATACTATTAAATAACATGAAAAATTAGAAAATGTTGAACCGTCAAATACGGCATGCAAAGGCCACCACATCTTGAGTTGAAAGGACCGGCAAAAGAGTCTACATCCAACATACCATGTACTCGTCGCCATCAACGCTACCAAATATGTTCTTGGATTTAAAAGCTACAAATTGTGTTGAGATCATCTACACACTATACCAGTTATCAGGTATTGTATGCAAATTGTATATGCAATAAGGCAATGAGCATACATGTTGGTTTTACAATTAAGTCGGAATTCAGTGTGTTCACCTTAATTTAAGAACAGATTTTATCTTCTGTTTTTGTGGAACAAATCAGATAGATTTGTGCTCATATTTTAACAGAAAGTAGGTGATCTACTCAAGGTTCATTTTCACAAACAGGGAGGTTACAAAGCTGGAAGATATTCTCCGAGACATTGAACGGAGTGCAACCTAGGACCTGATCAACGGAGATGAAGCTCGAAAGCAGCCTCGGCGTCGTCAGAGCGCAAGCACGGACACGGACACGGCTGAGTAAAGGCGAAGGAAGGGAGTAAAGGACAGGGCGATCACTGGCCCCGAATCCCGATGAAGGACCACACGGAGACGAAGTCCCATGGATTCGGACACCACTACCAGTGACCAGTTTGCGGCATCGGAGCTGCGGGCGCTTGGCAGCGATGGCAGCGATGGCAGCGGCACGTGAAGAAAGCTGGCAGGGTTGTCAGGCGAGGCAGGAGGCCAGCTAGATGTGAGGTTCCTCCCCGGGGAGGAAACGCTTTCTTTAGTGCAGATTTGCTCCTCCTAAGTTTGTACCATTGGTGTACAGTACTCGGTGTTTGTGCATTTTGTTGACAAGCACTGTACCGTGGCCCCGGTGGAGGGCGACGAGTACCGAGTTTTCGGGGCATGATGATGGCGGATGCGCGAAGTCGGTGGATACGGATGAATTATTGAAGTCCGGGTGAAGTTATTGCAGCTGTTTTGGAGGCTGGAAAGGCTGGTGAGGAGAGTGAGCGAGCGAGTGAGTGAGTGAGTTCGGGATTTGTCTTGAGGTTGGGAGAAGAAACGGGAGCGGAAGGCGGAATGCTGGTGGTGGTGTGCGCATTGCGTTAGGGTGATCGTGAGCTTGTGCGTAGGGAAGAAGAGAGAGAAGAGAGAGAAGAGAGGAGAGGAGAGGAGAGGAGAGGAGAGGGAGAGATTGTTGAGGTTGTTTGTTTGATGGAGAAGCGGAAGTGGAGTCTGGTGTTGCAGTTGTTTTTGCTGCTAATTTCATGGATCGGGGACGACGATGTGGTGGTGGCGGTTGGTGTGGATTCCGGGGTGGGAGTGGAGGAGTATTTGGCGGACAAGGAGAACAAAGTGCGGCTTCTTGCTAGTGACGCCCTTCGGTTAGCTCTTGATAGAGAAGACTGCGGTACTGTCAATCTACTGGGAGGGATTTTCTTTGATCGGGTTGTGACTCTGTGCTTGGGAGGGCAGGCTGGCGCATTGGAAATTTTTCTTTTCTAGCTGCGGGGAGAGATGATGGATTAGTCGGCTGGTTAGTATCCTGGGAACGGATTTAGGTGTTGGAGATAGTGAGAAGGGGATGGAGCGATCGTTAGTTTTGATTTCTGAATGCGTTTCGTTTGTTGCGAGATTTCAGGCCTGTCGCAGTGCGCGCAGAGGTGCGCTAGGCATGCGTGTTCGCCGCTAGCGAATGACAATTTTACTTGCGTTGCGGCGACTGGACCAGTTCCGGGTTGCAACAATTCGTGCGGGGGGATACAATTGGACTTCGGAGGGAGTGGATTTGTAAGGTACAAGAGCTTTAAATTTGTAAATTTCACAACAGTAGGATTAAGTTTCTTTTTGTAAGGAGACGATCAGCATGATGACGGCGGCTTCTAGAGGGAGCTCTTGTTTCTGTCCACAACCTTTGAATATCCGTCATGAGAGCATTGTCCTTTGGCTGCAGACTTCCGCCGTATTTTAGGAACTTTTCGAATTCGAACTTGAGTCCGGAGATCAAGCGATCCATCTGCTCGTATTCGAGTCTTCAGTTTGCTACGAGCGGTAGTAATGATAATCGCACGGTCGAGAATATTGCTTTCGGAACCGCAGAGGGTGTATTTCGAGCTTATCCGGGCCGAGTAAGTCCCTTCTGCTCTGTTTTTTTTCCAAGTCACAATATAAGCTAAAGGATCGGATCAATGTGGTTTTAATGTCGACGTTCATTTCTTAAGCTGCGCTGGTTCTGTGTTCGCAGGCCGCGAATCCGGACGGGGACTGTATAAACTATGATCCTCGAAAGCAACCAGGGTGAGTATTCGGAAGGAACTTCCAACTACGTTTCTTTAAGTAGCCCTCCCTGTGAGAGTGTTGTTTATCGCGCTGGAACATGGTAACATGTATCTTCTTGCGATGCAGGTACATTTTGTCAACATCTGTTGTGAAAGACCTCGTAGTGCTGCTCGATTCTGGACAGCAAGATAATGCAACTTTCGAATCAGCAAAGAATGTTGTCATAGAGCTTCTGGACACTTTCACTACCGCAGATTATGTTAATGTGGTTACAATTGACGCCATGCGTGCAACTCTATTGCAGCCGACCTCGGTACTTTCTCGCAGCTCATCATCCTGCGGCTATTTGATCAATGTAGTGAAACCCTAAATATTTCGGCTCTCTGCTGAATATTTTTACTTTTCGTTTGTTCAAAATGAGACTCCAACAGTGTTAACTCACCCCTCCAATTTTGCAGGTTCTTGCAAGAAACAGTGCAGACCTGCATTTTTCATTTGGTATCCCCTCCTTGGTAAACACTCCAAGTGGCATTTCGAACATGAGTCTTGGATTTCAGAAAGCGATGTCCACCTTCAACTCAACAAGTAAACTTAAAGTACCTCTTCAAACTTCGTCATACATCTCTTTGTTCAGATATTTGTTACCTAGATTACATGCCTACAGTGATCCGTGCAATGGTGTTCTATGTATGAGGCAGTCAGGAGGTTTTTATTTTCCAAACTGCACTGTGAGCAGGTTAGGCACTGTAGATCTTTTGCTTGCATTTGAACCCTTGTCAGGTGCAGACTTGAGTTTCTGTAGAGTTGCCTTGGGATCAATTATGTTTGCCCTAATCACTCGGTGTGTTTGGCGTGATAGATCATTGTGGTGATTACCGACGGCTATTTCTCCACAGCCGGAAATCTCTCCAACACAGCATTTCAACAAACAGTGTCGCGTCTGAACTCGGAGGGAGTGGTGGTTTTCTTTTTTAACCTAGGTCCCGGTGATGGAGAAAATCCTTCTAATCCACTTACAGAACTCAGGAAATTCTCCTGTCGTCTGAACAGCACTGTGACATACGTTAGTACTGAGGATGCGGTTCGAAACCCACTTTGGGCGATTCGGCCCTACTTTGACTACCAGGCCACAATGCGATTCAAGGAGAACGTCACATTTTGGACAGATATTCATGCGGACGGCAATGGTCAGGGCAACGTGTCTACCGTGAGTTATCCTGGTACGTGTTTTGTGTCATGGTTAGTCAAAGCATGGTCGTTCCTTACACCAAGTCGTGCCATCACTTTTGGGACGGAAGGTTGATCACCGCAACCGGCATTTGTGTGCAGTTTTCAAGAATGGAACCTTGTATGGCGTAGCATCCATCGATGTACCGGTGAACTACACGGATGAGAACATCATCAAGCAGAAATACGTGGATCCAAATGTTCTGGCAATCAGATTGTCCTGTCAAATGCAACAGGCAAGGTTATTTTCCTGCGAAGAACTGTGCTTTAGGACACTGCTTTCTATTTTTTTTCTTTGCGAGAATGTCGACTTAAATCTTGACATGAATCTTGACATTCTGTAACATAAATTGGGGCAATGCAGCTTCGAAATTGTTCTGGCCACCGATTTAACGAGGATTGCCAGTAGAAATATTATTTCTACATGTTTTGCTCTGTTAAACCATACAGATGTTTGCACTCCTTTGCCATTTGCTTCCTGAAGCATGGGACTTCGAAATATATTTCTCACAGAAGTTTATGTCCCATCTCCACCTCAGGTCAAGCTCAACCAGTGCACCAAGCTTGTGGATCCAGGGTTACGACCCCTTTGTGAGCAGAACATATACATCGACGAGTCTCCTGCATCGTCGTTCAATAAGACCCTTTGCTGTGATTCTTGTGCTTTTACAAGCACAAAGGCAAATGGTTTTCTTGCCAACAAGGCAAATCGCCTCCGGTTGGGTTTGGGAGCAGTTGGGATATTTGTCCTCCTCTTTCTGTGCATAGTAGCGATTCTAGCATACAAGTGTATAATTGCTCGATCGCCGGTTCACAGGATGAAAGAAAGTAAGATCTTTTAACACGCTGGTTTGAGTATCTTTCTGCAAGCACCTAGTCATCGCGGATGCCCTTTGATGCTAGGGGCATCTAAGTATAATTTCATTCTCATCAGTACTAAGCTCAGAATGTACACTTCTTGGACAGATTTTGCAAAAGCGTCTTCATCGACCTATTTGTACTCGTACAAGGAACTTAAAGCTGCAACTCGCAACTTTCGTGACGACAATAAGCTCGGAGAGGGTGGAATTGGAGAAGTTTATCTGGTAAGGCTTATGAATGTTCCTCAAAATTGTTGTTGAAGGACAAATGCTGTTGAAACAGAGCGTGTTGACTTTACTTCAGAAGGTATAACCGGTGAATGGAAGAGTCAGCATGATGATTTTCTTTAAATCCTGTATTCCATCCCCTTCGAGTTCCTAATGAGTTAGTGATACTGTTGATTGCACAGGGGCGAAATAAAGATGGCTCACTAGTTGCAGTGAAAAAACTTACGAAAAGTACGAAACAAGAAAAGCGCGAGTTCCTTGCAGACGTGATTAATCTTAGTAAGGTGCAGCACAAGAACCTTGTTAAGTTACGTGGATTCTGTGTAGAGAGAAAACATAGGCTCCTGGTCTACGAGTTTCTGGAGAAGAAGAGCCTTCGTCAAACACTACTTGGTAATCTCTGATCTCTTAGGTTTGATCTTATAGAAAGTCACAACAGCATGGGTAGTTTTTCATTGTTATGAAATTGGAATGCTAAATACTAACTGATTTTGTGTTGGCGACATACAGGTAGAACAGACGACTCAGAACACGTTGATTGGCCAACACGCTTTAAAATTGCCACCGATACTGCTCGAGGTTTGCAATATCTGCACAATGAATCCCAGCCTCAGATTATTCACGGGGACATAAAAGCCAGCAACATTCTGCTAGATTCCAACCTTAATGCCAAGATATCTGATTTTGGACTCGTGAAGCTGTGCCCTGATGACAAGACTAATTTTACTACAAATCTTGCAGGCACTATGTGAGTACACACTGCTACATCCAAGTGAGAATTGTAAATGGATTTTTTTCGCACATGAAATCCGCATGTTTTGTGTATTGGAGGAGCATCTGAGATGTGATACCAAGCTTAGATTGTAGTTGCAACTTCGAAGTGTAGAATCCTGTAAAAACAGTTTTCTTATATACGTTTTAAAATGAACCACTTAGGGAATATAGTTTACTTATTGTGACTTTCTTATGGTCTGGATTGAAGGGGTTACATGGCACCAGAATTCATCATGCGTGGTCAGCTATCAGAAAAGGTTGACGTATTCAGCTATGGAGTTCTTTTGATGGAAATTGTGACGGGCAAAATTACCACAAGTCGTAGTCGCTCCGGGACCATGTACTTCCTCCTAGATGAGGTGAGTATGGCCACTTAATCTTGCTATTCTTATAACCACAATGTCATATTCATCATCATTACTTTGGTCTTGATGGAAGCAGTTATCTCTATTGAGAACTAACCATAGGTATGTGCAACTCAATGTTCTGACTAAGAGCTTGTCATTTGCAGATAAGAGGCGCTTACCTAAGATCTTGTGAAGCCAGCGACGAAGACCTACTGTTGCGCCTTGTGGACGCAAGATTGATTGGTAGATTCGATAAGGACGAAGTTGCGAGGGTATTGAAGGTAGCACTTCTCTGCACATCGGACAGGCCGTCAATCCGGCCATCAATATCAGAAGTGATTCTTATGCTCACAGGGAGCCAAGAAATCCCTGAACATCTCTTGCAAGACTTCGTAACCAGAGGTGATCATTCCCGACGCATGTCAATACAATCATCTCCGGATCTTTCGAACATACAGTGGTGGGAGGACGACGGTTTAGATCCGCCTCTTCTTGTTGAACGACCACCGAAACGAACAGGACCTGTATCAATACCAACGAATTAATTCAGAACGGAAATTCAGGAGACGAGCAGCTGGAGAGGGAACCAGTCTTGAGCACGTTGCAGAAAACAGTGCATGTAATTTCAGTCGGTATCTTTGGATGCAGAGTTTAGGACTCATTGTAGAAACATATTCTCCGGCAGGTGGAGGTTCTTCCTGAGTGTGAAATAGTTAGAAAGAGTTTAGGATTTAGTTTCATAACGAACACAGGTGGATGATATCACAATGCTCGTCTTCAAATTTGTATCATATATCGAGATGACACTAACTTGAACTGGTGCATAATGTTAACATTCAAATATTGAAATTTGACCTTGATTAAGCCAGCACTTTACTCATGAATTCGAGGTAGAAGATCCTTGTCGGACTTTTTAGAAAACATTGTGTCATGAGTATCAGTTATTTGTGTAATGGGAGAGAGTATACTCAGTGCTGTTTTACATCAAAGAAATGGAGATTTTTTCATGTTAAGATTGTTGTGATGCCAAGCTTTTGAATTTACACCATGGAAAAGTTGGATTGGAGTTCAAGGTTTTATTTATGGATGAAATGAGTTGAAAATTTATGTGGCTAAAGTGGATCATGTTTTGAATGAACTCCAACCTGTTAAGAGTAATAATTATAAGGAGCTTGTTGTTTTTCAATTGGGAGTCCCCCTATATTAAGCAACTATAGCCTTTGCTCATTTCTACCCTAATTTTATATTTACTCTCCACCTTTCTTCGAGCTCTTCTCAAATCACATGCCAAGTCAAGCTAAATTTGACCTACAAATGGAATAACTCCAAAGTAACTCATGTCTGCATTCTAAATTTCCATTTCAGTCTAATTGAAACTTTTATCCTAAAAGTCTTCAAACCTAAAAATATATTATTTTTAGAAATATGTTTGAACAATCAAGACTTTTACAATTTGATTTAATTTTTAAGAATTTATTTGTAGACTTCAATTTTTTCATTATTTCACTATAGCCACTTCTCTTTTTTTTTCTCCAAATTACACCAAAACTTTGATCCATAACTCACTTATAACTTCCTAGTCTCAAGGATGCTTCCCTTGATTTCAAGACTCTCATCCAAAAACAAGGTACTACTTGTATCCCTAGGTTGGAGCCCGAGTTTCCTATCACTCAACCAAATTTCCATGAGCTAGTGATTTGCGTTAAGATAGCCACACCCATTCCCGTGACTTTAAGCTAATTATCATACTTCTAAATGAACAATATGAAAAAAAATTATATCGATGAAAAGGCAATTAGGTATTAATTTAGAATGTATCGAAAAAGTCATGAAATTATAAACTTTGTGTACGTTATCAATAGTCAAAGTCAAAAATTGATTTGCACATGTTGACTGTGTCTAAATGGCCTTGATTCCGTTACTTGGAGAAGCAATTTCTGCCATGAAAATTTCCTTATAATAGCAAATCTCTTCAACCACCCAAGATTAGAGTCACTCAGATTGAGGTATGCAAACGAAAACGCGGTGCAGTCTGCAGTGATTTTTCACAAAGTCCCCAACATGTCCAGGGACATGTTATGGAAAAAATAGCATTTCCTGTGGACGGATTCTCTGAAAATGAACCAGTTTTTGGACGTGTAAAATTCACTTTGGACGGGTTCTAAAAATAAAAATAAATTTGGACATGCAATCCAATATAAATAAATGAGGGCATGCAATCCAATACCTGCTGCATCACTTGTCCACGGGATAACCATCGAACTCCATGTATGTGGAGAACGACCAATGGATCTATCGCAAACTCCACCATCAGCTGATTAAGCTGTGTCCGCCGTAATGATGACCTGCCCACCCACGTGTATGCAAAGTTGGAGAAATCATCCAAAATCCACAGCTTCGGTGATGCCTCAGCTACATCAATGGCTGCCAATGCATCTCTAAACAAAGACATGAATTAATTAGTGATTATATTACATTCTAGAAAATAATGAAAGTCATAAAAAAAAAATCTTAAAATTAAAGACTTACCTATGTGCAATGCAATGCACATTAATAAGTGTTGGTACATCTGCTCGAAGTCTACCTGCTAGTCTTTGTCTCACCCCAATCATAGAAGTTGCTCCATCAGTAGCTAAAGCCACTAATTTCTCCAGAAGCCACTGGAACTCCTCCAGTAAATCCACCACATTCCTATAGAATACCTCTTCTGTGGCTCGTGGAACACCAGACAAACCAACATACTGCATACGTGGAGGGCCTAAGCCACCACGAGGTAAACTGCAAACATAGACAATCAAATGCTGCTCTAGACTATGCTCGGTTGATTCATCTACAAGAAGAGAAATCACCGGTGAATCTTTAACTTCTGAAAGATCAACATCCCTCAAATGTTGTGAAATGGCCCACAAAAAATCATATGCAGATTGTCTACTAGTGTAAGCACCGTACTCATCATTGACAGGCATGTCTGGAGCCCTGAGGTGTCTAATCATCTGACGCATACCCTCATACTGGTTGATAGCTCTATCATTAACTACCAAATGGTATAAAATCTTCATACAACATACAATTCTGGCACTCTCTGCATCAATGGCATTTACTACATGTCTAACCATGGCAACTGCCTCAGGGTTATTTCTCACCAGTCTCCATCTGAGCATGGCATGAGCATGAAGGGTTGATCCTTCGTGCTCCTTCACAGCTGAAAGTTGCAATGATTCACAACCTTCTCCTCTAGTCCCCCATCGTAAGTTTTGACCAGCTGCTGTAGATGCTGCACACTTCATGTAGGGCTTCTGTCTAGGGGGAGCAATGTGCATCAACCAGGGCCTTCCCTGACGCCATGCCGGCATAAATTTCCTCCTCCTTGGAGGCCATCCTCCACCACCATGAACTGGAACCTGTACTCCTACACTATGCTCATCATTTGCACTATCATCCAAATCATTGTCCTCCCCCATCTCAGTGTCTACCTCAATGTCTTGATGATCTTGAATACCACCATGTTCTACCTCAACATCAAGAATACCACGTGGAGAATCCCTAACGCAGGATTCTGACAGCTCAGGCACTTCATTCCTCCCATCACTCAAAGTTTGAAAAGAAGAAGATGGCCTAAACATATGGAGAATGCTTTGTTGCCGGGCATCTCTCCTCTGTCTGGATACTCCAGACATTGGCAAAGACATGACTGCAATGCAAATTCAAAACACATCAATCACCACTCACATGAAATGCATAAACCCTAAATGTATGACTTGCCCTAAATCTAGAATCTATGTTCATTCTTCTACACATTACTTGTTTAGCACTTGAAAAAAAGATGAAATAATAAAATGTTAAAAAACGTACCTTCAAGCACTTGCCACCTACTGAAATCAAAGAGCTCAAGCTAAAAAACATGAGCTCCCAAAAACTTGCGCTCCTGCTCACCACTCTGCTTCAGCCAGTCTGCAACTGTTATAGCGCTGCTCTGTGCAATGCTTGCCGCAGGCCCGCAGCCCGTTGCGTGGCTCAACAGCCAGGCCGGGTCGGGCCAAGGGGCCGGGCCATGTCGGGCTCTTGAGCCAGGCACCGAGCCAGGCAGCAGGCCAACAAACCCTGTTTATTGAGCGTGCGGTTTTTTTTATTTATTTTTTTTGTTTTGTTTTTTTTTTTAATAAAAATTTACAAATACTACGGGTCGGGTCCTATTATTTTCAACCGGTTTTGGGACGGGTTGTATTTTTTTTAACCTTTCCAAGGACGGGTTGGTTTTGAGATTATCGGTTTTGGGACGGGTTCCATTTTTTTTTGCCTTGCAATTCAAGGTTTTTGGACAGTGGGTGCAGTCACTTGAATGGGTGTTGCTACCAGTCTTTTTTTTTTGTGGCGAAAAAAAGCCTATTGGCAAAATAATTTCGAGAAGGTACCAAATAGTCCCCAGAATCAGTGAAAATGGGATTTATTTGTGGCCAGAAACTCACCGTCCGATGGGCGAGTATCGCCACCGTTCGATCAGAGGGAGGGGTCAAGTCGCCAAGAGTATTTCTCATGATGCTCCCGCCGTTTTTGCGATGGTGCCAGGTGGCGACCAAAACGGCGGGGATGTGACAAGCTGGTGCCAGTTTCAGGGGGGTTTTGGGGGGAGCGAACCCCCAACCTCCACGTACTTATCGCCATGATGGTCTCCCTGTTTGTTACTGGCTGTCGCCTAAATCACATTTTCTGGGTACAGACCCCCACTCATACACGATCAATTGTTGAGATGCTGCACTCAGCTGAGATGATGACCGAGAGTGGTGCTCAATTGTTTACGCAAGAGTTGTACTCCAGTTTGTGCACCACGATGTCGGGCTGTAGGTTGCATGGGAAAGAACTGTGCAATTTGCAATTGCGCTAGTTTCATTGTTCATATCGCTGGACTTGGGCGAGGCGTTTTCATTCTACGTATCGTCGATTGTTGTGCGAGCCGCTGCCATTGTTGTGCTCGCTACCTGCAACCTGGAATCGAATTCGGTTTAAGCCTAATTGCGTACCCAGTGATCTGAGTTACGAGGACCTACTGTGGTGTGCAATTGCAACTCATCAGCAACTCCGGTTTTTTTTGGTTTTGAGTCTTGTTCGCTTCCTGTTGTGGGTTGCGTTCGGTTGTCTCGTTGGGCAATTGTGTTTTAGTCGGGGTTTAGTCTACAATGGTTGAGTTGGGGTCTGCTTTGTTTCAGTACTACCATCGACTCCCGGACACAGGGTCGTCGTCCTCTTCGTCCGGGCTCACCCCCCCGACGTTGCCTTTGGGATCATGTGCGTCCAGCACATCTCAGTCTGTCTCAACGTGCCATAAATCTGCATTCCCTGCATGTTCAAGTCAGGCTGCGAGTCATAGTGTTTGCGAGAAACCTCGGAAGAAGAAGGCAACCCATGCTTTACCGCAGCGACGCCGCTCAAATCCGGCAGTGACATTGTTACAGCCCGATGCAGAGAAGTCTCCCATGTGCACCCCTGTAGTCAGTCCAGAGTCAGTCCATGAAGTCATTCTGCTGTCATCCGATGGTAGCGTGCAAACCCTACCCGAGTCTGCCACTGCTGTTAAGAGTCTCGATGATGCCAGGGTTCGTAAAGGCAAATGCACCTTGCATGTTGTCGAGGACGTGGATGATCTCTCAGATGATGAGTTTGAACCCGCCTTGCATGGAGACAAAGTTCCGAAGAAGAATTACGATGCCACGAGGAAGTTCCAAGAGACGTGGGCCCGGCGAATTTGCCATGGGCCGAACTATTGAGAGGTTCTGACGGCTTGATTCAGTCTGTGCGCTGTGTTGTGTGCTCGTAGATTACAGGGAAGCCAAAGATTTTGGGGCCGAAATGGGACACATTGGTGAAGCACTCGGGCAAGCGCAAGGCGACGAAGAATATGGCTCTCGGCATTAAGAAAGGCCAGTGGTATGTTGCCAAAAACTGTAAGCATCTGAGGAATGAGCGCCTGTACGCAGCAAGGAACAGCGCCACAGTAGCCCAACAGCTGGCTGTAGTTAAAGGAGAGCGGGCTCGAAAGCGGCTTCAATTTGCCACCATTCTGCATCTATTGCAGAATGGACGCCCCATGCTGGAGTATGCGGCTCTTCAGCCGTTGTTTACTTTCCTCGACGTCTCCAAAATTACCGAAGCGGCATTGGTCGGATAGTGCCGGCTGGAGCTTGGCCGAGTGCCTGCATCATCAGGTGCAGTTGAAGACGCGGGAGGTGATGTCGAAGGCTAGGTTCTTTTCGGTTTCTTGCGACGAAGTGACCACGCTAGACACTCAGTCGTGGACTTCCATACACGGCTATGTGTGTGACAACTGGGAGAGAAAGCCCATGCTTCTGTCCCTGGAGCGCGTGGTGGACGGTGGCGGTAGCGATAGTCTCACTTCGGTGATCGTAGGTGCGCCAAAAAATTCAGCAGGCTTGAAGGAGGCCGACTTCGTCAACCGACTGGCTTCTTTCGGAGCAGGTATTTCTGGCCTCCATTTACTCCATATGTATTTGCATGTTTGCTGCATGTGCTTATCAGATCAATTTAATTTGCATGGGGGGGTTCTAAGGTTGGAAACGGTGGAGTCTCTGCAGACGGTGTCAGTACCTTCCAAGGAAAGAAGAACGGAGTATTAAATCAGCTCAAGACTCTATATGCACCGCGCATGATCGGCATACACTGCATGGTGAGAATCCTTTCATTTTCTGTCTATTCCAGTGACTGCGGTGTACTTGATGTAAGGTCCTCTGTTCTATGCGAAGTTGTCAATATGGACTCTAACAGTTGTCATCTTTGGTTTTTGATGCAGGCTCACCGGACAAACTTGGCGGTGCGGACTTTATCGGCACTACCTGTGGTGCAGAGAATCGAAGACATGCTAACGAGTCTCCATGCTTTCTTTGCCAAGTCGCCTAAAAGGCACTTGGAATTCGTCAAACTCGCCGAGCTAATGCAGTCGAAGGGTCTTAAGATTCTGAAGAACATTAAGACCCGCTGGATATCCATGCTCTCACCTGCCGTGCGGGTGATGAGCGAGTACCGCGTCTTGCTGGTCAAGATGTCTCAGGATTCTGAGCGCCCTCTACAGGACCTACTGGGCGGCAAGGCCAAAGTGGACAAGAAGTTGATGGAGATCGCAGCTAAAAATTTGCAGTACTTAACCAACGTCCAAATCCTACTTGGATTATCAGGCTTACTCCCCTTGCTCAAATCTGTGCATAGTCTCATGCAGTTTGCACAGGCTAGGGATGTGTTTGTTTGTGATTACGTCTCTGCTATTCAGATGTGCATTGCTGATGTGTTCTCATTTTATCTGGATGACAACTCTGTATTTTCCTAGGATGTTTTCTATGATTTTAAAGGACTAATCTCTGTGAAGCACGATGCTATTCCGATGACATGGGTGCAGGGATCATTCGATCTCAACATCGAATCTGCGGAGGTCCTGCACTTCACCCCGAATGGACATAGTATTCCCGCAACCTATAGAGCTGCTGGAAAGGAATCCGCAGTGCAGGTGACGAGGGATGTGTATGCCATAATCGTGGGGGTCGTCAAGAAGCTCTGTCAAGGTAAGTAGTGCTTGCGTTTTTTTATTTATTTCCTTTGGTTTCTGATTCATTGTGCGGATTCCTTTCAATGCTAAGTTCTAACATGCTGCCGTGGGCTGTTGCAACAGAGGCGGCCGAGCAACTCATCGCGGAGCTAGAAGGGCGGTTTCCCTCCTCCTCCCTGATGGATGCGTTCGGATTCGTCTACCCGCAGTATTGCTTACGTGATAACGCAGAGTCTGACTTTGACAAGCATCTCGCAGTCATCAAAGAGCACTACGGGGTTCCTAAACAGTTTGCACTTCCGAAGAAGGGGGGTGCATCCCTCCCCGACACTGATTCGCACACTGTTTTGGCAGATTCCGGTACCCCTCCCGCACCCCTTGCAAAAGGTGCAAAAGGCAAAGAGGCCCTCCCGGTCCTCTCAATCCAAAAACTCGAAGAATAGGCTTGCATGTTCAAAATCGCGATGAAGGCGAATTGTCACGCCACTATGCATGGTGACCTCCCTTTAAATCCTCTCACTCGTTTGTGGCGCCGCATTGAAGCGAATGCATTACTTCGACACAAGTTGAGCGAGTATATGAAGGTCGTGGACCTAGCCGTGGTCACTGTGCTCGGGAGTGTGGAAGACGAACGTACTTTTTCAACTCTCAGTTTCATGAAGAACAAACTACATAACTGATTGGGAGCACACCTGCCTCTCCTGGTGGGCATGCATGCGCAAGAGTTCTACACGTTGGATGACTTCCCCTACGACGCTGCTTATGAGCAGTGGAAGACCTCTGTGAGAAAGGGAGACTAATCTCTACATGTTTTCTGGATCGTAAAGGTTTGGGAAGCCTCTTCTCTGTGATGAAACTCGGTAGGCCAAACGTCTGTCTGGCCTTTACCGAGAAGACAGCCGGTTCACCCACTTTCCTCTCCCGTATCCGAGTCCAAGTCCTCTTTTATTTCCTTTTATTGCTGCTTTCATTTCCGAACTTATGTAATGTCGTCGATGCCGTTGTGTTCTGTGCTCGGACGAGGCTTTCTATGTTGCATTGTTTTTTTGTTTGTTGCATGCTGTGAATCTTGTTTCACACTCTTTGTGAATGACGTTTGCCATTGGTTTATGTGTTCTGGATATTGTTCTCCTGGGTTGGTCTTTCACTTTCCCATGTTCCTTTACCGTAAACCGGTCTTCCTGCATGTGCCTTGTCTGTGAAGTTTGAAGTGTTTCCCGTTCATTTACAATAGCTTAATGTTTGCTTCCACTCCTTTTTTTGGTATTTCTGTCTGAATGAGTCAGGGAGATATGGGAAAACGGTGAACCGGCTTCTGAGAGAAACATTGAAAAACATTCAATGTTGCCACCTTCCCTTGTAACAATGTCTTAGTCGCCTCACACTTTGATACTTTTCTCTTTAAATTTCAATGCTATCGCCCTATGTTCGCCCTGTAGCAATACGCAGGTGCCACCTACTGGCTCCCAAAAAAACTTGGTGTAGTGCCAGTTTCACTATTGGAACTTTTGTAATTTTTTGAAATTAAAAAAAAAAATCCCTTTAATAAAGTCAGTGGAAGCCACTCATGCGCTCCTTAAATTGTGCATGTGGCCACCAGCCCTTTTAATTTTGGCTTCGTAGTGCCATTTTGCACCAAGAATTACACCCTGGCAAACCCACAGTGTAAAGAATATTAAAAATAAACACCAAGTTTCGCCATCTCTCCTCCGAAGTCGTACAGGGTGTAGCCACATTGGCTCCGAAGTCGCGGGCTTAGGGGGCGGGTATCGCCAGGATTGGGCAGGTGCGCGAGCTTAGGCCGGCGGGTATCGCCAGCGGAGCGGCGGGTGGCGGGCGGGTATCACCTAGGTTTAGGGTTTAGTGGCGGCCACCCCTAAACCTAGGTCGCCATGATTTGAGTATACATTGTTTGAGTATCGCCAGAAGGACAGATCTCCTCGAGAACTGTGTCGCCAGATTTGCGGTGTTCAATGCAGCCTTTTCGCCAAGGGGTTGAGGGCTTGCTAGTGTTCATTTTTGCACTGGTGACTGAATTACTGTAATTTGTAATTGTTGGTTGTATCGTCTATGGCGGCATGGGTTGATGGAGGACATTGGGGGTTTAATGCTGTGCCTTGGGAAACTTGTTCTTGGCGGAGGGAATTGGCTGCGGCTTGCTGCGTCTGTGGCTCACTGCTCAGTGCCGAATCTGCCAATTCTGACCCTTATGCCGATCAGCTAATTGGCAATTGAATTCAGTTTGAAACTTTGAATCGTTGTTAATGTTTTGGTCCAATTCGTGAACAATGGCGGCTGGCGCTGCTTCAATGGTTTTTTCAACCCTTGTGGAGCCTGATAAGAATTACCGGAACCCTTCTTTCTCGCATTCAGTCTGTGTCAATTGTGTGTGTTTTGTGACGATTCGTGTATGTTGGACGATTTGTGCGTCAATTGTGTATCCACCTGCTGGGTTCCTTTCATGCTGTGGTCAGTGTGGTGTTGTTCTAATTAGCTTGTGGTTGTGCTCGGCATGGATTCGGCCCATTCGGGTGATGAGGGATCCGATGGAGACGTTGTTGCGATGGCAGCGCGGGCGGCCATTCAAGCCCGCAAGGCACAAGATCGAGCCAAGAAGTTGGCCAAGAAAGCCATGGCCGTGAAGCGGGGAGAGTTGAAGAGAAGTCAACCATTTCTTGAGAAGCAGCGGCGCTTGGCTTTGCAGAAGTTGACGATGCGCAGTTACTTCAATAGCAGTCGGCACCCCGGATCAGGCGAACCCCTCGCCCTCAACCTGGAGGGGACAACACCTTCGGAGCATGGTGGAGATGAGTTGCGGCATCAGTCGGATTCAGCAGCAGATAGGGCTGTGTCTTTCAACACAACTCTCACACCCGGTTCTTCATCAGCAACAGGAGACACTATTGTCCTTAGCTCGAGATCCCCTTGCATCACGGTGTCGTTTGAATCCGAGGACCTTGGGAAAAGTGGGCTGGCCGAAGTCCCCGATGGATCAGAGGGAGAAGACGATGAGGTCGACTCACCACCCAGGAAGAAGAAGTTTGAGAGTGCAAAGAGCAAGGGGTAGAAGAGATACGACACGCATCGTAAGTTCCAGTCACTATGGGCTGCTGCGTTACCTTGGGCTGAGCCAATTCTGGCTTCAGACGGAATCTTACACATGGTGAAATGTAAGCCGTGTTCTGCATGTGAGAGGAAGCCATGCATCATGGCGCCCAAGTCCAACACTCTCTTCAAGCACAATGGGAAGAGGACAGCGAAAAAAGACATGCGTGTCTATAAGGTCAAGAAAGGTGAACAATACATTGCCACTCAATGTCGGCACAAGAAGAATCTGCGTTTGTATGCCGCCCGCCCGCCCGCTACAGTGCTTCAGCAGGTGAATGAATGCACTACAGTGGAAGCTCGAAAGAAACGGGTCCAATTCTCAACCCTTTCCCATGTTCTTGCTGAAGGTCGACCAATGTTGGAGTATAAGAGTCGGTTTGCATTGTACAAGCTCTTGAATGTCCTAGATCTCCTCCATGCTCATTGGTGTGACAACTCTGGTTGGGTCATGGCGTCATATATGTATAGGGTTGTCATGGAAGAAATCAAAAAACTGATTAAAGCTGCAAGTGTTATTGTTGTTACTGTCGATGAGGTCACTAGCGTAGATAACGGGAGCTTCTTGTCTGTCCATTGTTACACTGTAAGTGATTGGCAAAGAGTCCCTCATCTAATTTTGTTGGGGAGGGTGGATTGTGCACCCAATGCAAGTAATTTAACAAAGTTGATCATGGACGCTGTTAAGAGTGGAGGTGGACTTGATCGTGAGATGATTGCAAACAAACTCCTCAGGTTCGGGGCAGATGGAGCCTCGGCTCTGCAAGGCTGGAGATCTGGGGCTACGAAGCAAATCACCGAAGAGCATGCCCCATTCTGCATTGGGGTACATTGCGTTGCCCACAGGTGTAATCTCGCCTTCATGGCACTCTCGACACAGCCCATTTTTGCTCAAGTTGAGCAAGTGCTCAGCCAGATCTACTCCTACTTCTGCAAGGGCCCGAAGAGATTTTTTGAGTTCCGACAGTTAGCAGAATTAACGCAGACAAAGGGTTTGAAGATGCTGCGGAAGGTTGAGACTCGGTGGGTGAGTCTAATTGAGCCCTTGCGCCGCTTGCTTTCGGAGTACAGGACTCTAATCTATAAGATGACAGAGGACATGGTCGACAATGATAAGGCCGAGGTGTGTAATTTTGTATCATTTTTTTTTTTTTTTGAAGTTATTTTCCTCTTTCTGAACAGTACATGGTCCTTGCCGAATGTGTTTCCGCTGAATCAGGCTAGGTTGTGTGTGTCTGCTGAATCGGGCTAATTCCTGTTTGGTCTGCCTTGTAACAGGTTTGCCTCGTCCTGCTGCTCGACCCTTATACCATGCTTGGTATGTGCGCCCTGCTGCCCCTCCTGGAGGCAATTGATGCCTTGATCACTTTTGCTCAAAAACGTGACGTTTATATTGTAGACTTTGTAACTGCCGTCAAGGTTTGCCAAGCCCAGCTCCATATCATGTACGAGGCTCATGCAACTTCCTACTGTACTTACGAGTTTTGGTCCTTCAAGAATTTACTTGACTGTTCTCACGAACAAATTCACATCAAGTGGATCACCGATCTGAATGACGGATCAGCGGTTCTATCATTTGTCTGTCATGGGGAGCACATTCATGCCGAGCACAAGCTTACTCCGGTTGATCGTGACGTATGGAGTACTCTGGTTTCAAAGGTTAAGATGGAGTGCTCAAGTGAGTCCTTTCTCAAATTCAGACCCCAGTGAAATGTCTATTGTATCTTGTTTCCTTACATTAATCTCTGTTCTCAGTTTGTGGAACTAATTAACCTCTCTCTTGACTTGTAGATGTTGCCAGCATGCTGATCACCGAGCTTGACTCCCGCTTCCCTGCCCAGCAGGTCATGAATTCCATGGGGATTCTCTATCCTCAGTACTGGTTACAAATGAGTGCCGAGGAACAATTTGACAAGCATCTGACTGTGCTCATGGACACTTACGGGCATGGGAAGATTGTCGGCAAGGGCGAAAATAAGTTGCTTGTCCCTGCAGTCATCGATCGGTACAAACTGATGTCCGAACGTGGTCTTTTTAAAACCTGTATGAAAAGCAATGCCCGTGCAGCCATGCTTCCGCCACTAGATGTGAACCCCTTGACAAAAGTGTGGCGAGTGTTAGATCGGAACAACCATCTCACGCAGAACTTCTCGGAGTTTATTAAACTTGCCGAAATTGCGGTCATTCACGTCCTGGGATCCATTGAGGACGAGGGGCTCTTCTCTTCAGTTGCTTTCTTGAAATCGAAGCTTTGGGCAAGTCTGAATGAGCACCTGCAGGTGGTTGTAGGCATGTACTCTCAAAGAATTTTCAACCTGGAGAACTTTCCTTACCAAAAAGTTTTCGACGACTGGTTCGTGGCAAGGGAAAGGGGTCGGTACTTAGCTCACGTATAGACATCAGTTTGCTCTGTGATTCCAATTTCCTTGCATGGTTTCCGGAATTGTGGAGCTCTTAGGAGCCTGCCGAGCTTAGTTGTTGGGGATATGAGTTGTAGCTGTGATCTGAGCACCGTCCTGGTGAGAGATCACCACCACCATTCTTCATTTGCGGTGTTTTTCTTGTGAAAGGCACTGCTACAGTTTGTTGTATAGTGTTCTAATTTCTAAAGTTCAAAGTTCAGTTTGTCCTGGATCTTTTGTCCATATTTGGTTGCAGATTTCTTGTGCATGCTTGGTTGTGGGCCGTGGCTTTCTTGAGCATGCCTGGTTCAAGATTTTGGGCCACTGCGCTTTGTGGTGTTATTTGATTTTTAAATTATGTTTGTGTAATTTCTATTTGAACCTGCACTGTAACTAACTCAGTCGGGATTCAGCTTGTGTCTTCTGTGCAGGGCCGGAGGCGATGGCATTCTGGTTTGATCATTTAACTTCATTTTGCTTCTGATTTTCATATTTATAAGGCAAAATCTCATTGAGGCATCAGAGGGTGTGTGTTGCTTGTGCAGGTCTATTATTTCGGTGCAAACTTAAAATATTTCGACAACTCGTTGTTAATTAAGTGTAGCCAGTTTTTCACTGTTTGTTGGAAAAAAATTTGTTTAGATCGCCATATCAGAACTTCTATATGAAAATGTTTCGCCACTTGCACCCCAATTGTACATAATAGTTCGCCTTGAACGCAATTCAAATTAAAGAAAAATCGCCAATTTGTTCATATAAAAATTTCCATACTTCGCCAGAATTTTGCTTTAAAAAAGTACCAGAATCGCCATGACAGCTGCAAACCCGGAAATTATATAGCCATAAGGGCGAAATACGAAAAGGCAAAAAAAAAGGGCTGGTGGCCACCAGAGCTCTAAACTGGAAAACATAGAAAAAACGCTGGTTGCTACCTTACACCACTGCAGCAACGAATCTGCATACTTTGACATTCTGAGTTGACTCACACCCATTTCACAATATTTTAATACACTCCACATAACACAAACATGCACACGTACACGTACAGACAAAGTACCGTCCATCAACTCACACTACAACAGAACACCAAAGGCAGGATGAAGTCACCAGCATCGTCACCCACTAACCAAAAACAACTCATATATTATTCACAAACACACTCATAAAAGCACCCAAACGTGTCACCCTGGTGGCACTAACGCTGACTAACACCAACACGGTGCCAACTCACCTCCCCTTTCAATCAAAATGCAAAAAAATTGGATCCAAAATGAAAAAATGGTACAAAAATGGGAAAAAATACTGACTTACTGGCAGTAAAAAGACAGGCTCCATAGGATCCGGGATGCGAGGTGGTGTGGTGGAAGGTGGCAATGGGGATGGCAGAGGCGATGGCTGCCACGTCTGGCGACACTTGGTGGCTGGGCTGCATGGCGTTGCATTGCGGAACATTTGAGAGGCGACAGCATTGCAACCGGAAGCGCAAGCAATTGCCAGAGCTTGGTAACTTGGCACCAATTCTGGGCCCCTGGTGGACCGTTCGTTGCACTCTCTGGGTCTCCGCCCTGGCGTTTTATGCCCAAGTTGTGGCTTTTGAGCTTTTGGGACGGGTATTAATGGTTGATGCGTTTTTTGTTAGTTATAATCGTCTCATGTCCTCAGCGTTGGTTGCATTTGGAACTGATTCACTGGAGAGGAGGAAACGGGTTTTTGGGACTCATTGCAGCATTAAAGTGATTGTCTTTTTTGGTGAATCGGTTTGGGATTGGATTGAAGGTGAGTTGTGGGAATGGGTTGATTGTTGCAGCGGTTTCTGTAGGGTTGTGTCGATTCTGGTTTTGTAACTGATTGTCTTGATGAGTTGGTGAGTTGTGAGGTGCTTTTCTTGTAGAATTGAGATGTTTTTTTGGATTTGTTTGTTTAGTGTGGCAATGGAAGAATTTTAGGTTATGTTGTTGTGAAGGTGTGTCGATATTTTACAAGGTTTCAGTGGGTGTGATTGTGTTACATAGGATTGTTGCACATGTTGTACTGATTGGTAGAAGGAAATGCTCTTTGTTGGTTTGAGAAAGGAAGTGACTGAAATTAAACTTCGGGAAATGGATGCAGGTGAGGGACATTGACTTATATTGACAGCGATCTTTGTTAGAAACTTTGGGTATTGGTGAGAATGGCGAGCCAAGAGGCTGCTGCCGTCCGGGAGAGCTTGGAAAGCCAAGCGAAGGGAACACAGGATTACGTCGGTGGTGGGCATGACAAGAGCACAGTTGTTGCCGCACAGGTTGTTGTTCCTTCGAAAGTTGGCGAGAAAGCAGAAGAGGTAATTGACTTTGTTCTGTGTCAATAATATTAGTCTCAGTTCTCAGTATTGTGAATCCAATACTGAACTCTCAGACATCGCAATCCGCTAGAAATTACTACGGTTAGGGGAAGTCATGAATAAGTTTCAAGTTGTCTGCTTTACTGATGTGAGTTTCTGCTGCTTCAGGAAATTAGGTTCTTGAAGAATGAAAACTCCAAGCTTAGGGTGCAATTGAAAGACTGCGAGGAAGCGTTCCAATTAGCTAACCATGAGACAGAGAAGTCGAACAAAGTGGCGAGAGACGGGAAGGAGAAAATCCACGAGCTCGAGAAAGAAATCGAGGATTTGAGAACGACTGTCCAAACGGCTGGTGCGAAGGCAGCAGACCTAGAGCTGAAACTGAAGAACGCCGAGGAACGGTACGAAGGCTCCCAGGCTACTATCAAGGAATTGGAGGCGAAGCTTAAGAATGACGAGAAGAGTAAAGATGCTCTTAAGTCCGACATTGATCGCTTCAAAGCAACCGTGCACGATCGGGAATTGAAGCTGAGGAGTTTGGATGAGGAGATCGCCAAAAAGGAGGAATCGTTGAAACAAAAGCTGGTGGAGAAGAACATTAAAGTCGAGGAGCTTTCCTCCAAGGTAACCCAGTTGCGAACTGAGCAATTCCTTGAGCATTGTGTAACCATGTCCTCTTGATCTTGTTTGACCGATTTGCTAAATTTTGTTGTTGTTTTTTGATTCAGGCTGAGCATTTTGAGTCACGGGCAATTCCAGCGGAGAAGAAAATCTCAGAGCTCGACTCGAAGGCCAGAGACTTGTCGGCAGAAGCGGAGGGCGTGGAAGCTGATCTGTCTCATCAGCTAGAAGTGAACGATCAGAAAGACGCAGCCATCGCTGACAAAGACTCAACCATAACCGAGTACCAGGAGGAGCTTCGGAATGCTGTCACTAGAGCCAACCGCATGGGAGCGGCTCTGAGAACCGAAGAGGAGAAGATGGCCGCCGTGAAGGAGGAAGCAGAAGAGCAGAAGAAGAAACTCGAGGAGCGGGTGGCCGCGGCGGAGGCCGAAGCCGAGGAACTCCGAAAGAAGTCTGATGCCGACTCCGCCCACGCGCGCGTGTTGGCGGAGAGGATCGGCGCTCTGGAGGAGATGATCACTGCTACCAAGGATCACAGCATGGAAACCAAGAGGAAGATGGAAGTGAAGGTGAAGGAAGAAGAAAACGAAGTCAGGGCAGAAGCGGAGGAACGTAACATCGCCTTGACCCAAGCCAACGAGATGAAGAGCGAGACAGGCGGCTTGTTCTCCACAATCGCTGACCTGAAGTCCAAAGTGTTCGGCGCCACCTCCAAAGCCGAAGAGAAAGACGCCGAAGCGAAGGCCAAGGCAGAGGAAGCCGAGAAGGCGAAGAACGAAGCATCGAACCTCGAGTCCGCCGTGAAGTCGGAGGAAGAAACGAAAGAGAACTTAGCATCAGAGCTGGAGCAGAAGGAGTCCAAGCTGGGCGAAATGGATCACGGCTTGCAATCCTCCGGCCAACGGTTAGCTGATCTTGGAGAGAAGCTTTCTTCGCTGCGCAGAGAACGCGACGAAGCTCTCGCCTCCGCTGAAAACAACGCTACCAGGTAACTTTCCTCCTTCCTCCATATGACCCGATCTCATATCCTCAACATATCTCAATCTTCATTGCCAAACGCTCCTCATGTAGAATCCCACATAACCAACAGTCTCCTTTCTCGTGCCCATCTTTGCATAACATTCATTTCAGTGTTTTTGTAATGGAAGCTCTAGATCTAGAAGCTAGATCTGTGCACTCTAGATTAGTGTAGGAAATGGACCCACTTCAAGTTATTTACTGAAGCTTCTATATTACTCTTCGTTGTCGACGCTTCTACTTGTTTCATGAGATTGTCACGTCAAGTACATGTCTATGAGAGAACATTTCATGTGACATTATGATAGTAGCTGATGATTCATATGATGGTCGATCACAGGGTGGAGGAGTTGGTAACAAGGATCGCAGATCTGGAAAAGGAGTTGAGTGAGGCTCAAGGCCACATCTCAAGCTTGGAGAGCCAGCTGCAAGAGGTGGGAGTGAAGGTGGAGCAGCATAAGTCCGTGATCAGGGGGCGTGAAGACGCTGCGATCCGCAAAGCTGAGAAGGCACGGCAGTTGCAGGAGGAGGTGGTGGACACCGAGAAGGAGTTGAAGGAGGAGGAGTTTGTGGAGACCTCCACCACTCTTGCTTAATTTTGCTAGTCATTGAGCATTTGGTCCAACGTAGTTTCTGTGATCTATGTGTAGAAAGGTGCGGAGAGAAGGTGTATCAATGTGCATAGTTCGGTGTATGTTTGCATCAGAGAAGCATTGTATTAATTGATTGTACTTTTGTACTTATTACTTATGGTCAATTTTGAGGGTACTCTTGTACTTAATTCTATATTTTTAGCCTCAACGGGTGTGTTTTATCGTAGTCAAGCGTGTTGTGTGAGTCTGAATGTTTAGTGGTGTTGTTTTCAGATGTTCAAGTACTGTGCTCTCTGCATCAACAATGTGCAAGCCTGTTCATCTGTAGTTGAATTCATTTTGTACTTGGTTTTTCTTTCATGCTCCATAAGAAATAATTAATCAATAGAAATTGTACTACATATTGATAACGAGATAAATAAATTGATGAATCTTACGACCATGAAATATGAAATTGAAGAAAAATCATCCAATATAAAAAAATTGAATATATTTTCAAATACTTTTTAAATCATTTTTAATTGTTTTTTTTTTTTTTTTTGATTATGGATTGCAAAAGAATTGTAAGCTTGAAGTACATCGTTGGACTCTGTTGACTATGAACATAAGTAATTTGTGAAATTTGAAACTGAATTATTTCGTTTACATGCGATGTAATTTGATCTAAGAACTAATTAGATCCTTTGAAAATATTGTAAATTTTTTTATGATAAGAGTTTAACATCAGAATGTTGTATCTATAAAATCTTGATAATACTTAATCCTCAATTAGATAATTAAAAACATGAACGACATCAACTTAGTTAATGATCCATTTTTTAAAGTTATTTTATATTTTTACCATTACTTAAGATGTGTTGAGGATTTTTCAACAGAGGTCATCTTGCTAATACCTTACGAAAATCACTTCTCTTTATGTGTAATGATTGGCGCGGTCTTCTAATGGCCATAATTTAAATTGGAAAGTCTACATACATGGAAGTCTTCAGCTGAAAAACTCGCCACCCAACCAAGAATTGTCAATAATGGTGAGCGATTGATAGAATGTCGCACTATCCCTTAAATGTATGCTCTCTTTCTCCACCTTCGTTAGATTCATATTAAACCACGTGAATCATAAAGAAAGATAGTTGAGCAGTTGAAGTTGTCCTTTGAACCCAGTTTGCCAAAAACACGGAGTCCACATTGCTTAATTCCAGGCGTACAACAGAACAGTAGGTTGTATACGTGTTCTAAAGAATTACAATTTTATGGAACTCTTAATAGAGATATTACATTATTTGCAGGGTTGCGAAGGCATAAAAACGCCTCATGGGAGTACATATCATCGCTTCACACAGAATAACAGAGCTCAGTACCCTAAACACATTTCACAATGCACAGTTGAATGTAATGCGCTAAGCTGGGACGGAAAAATATTAGTATTGACCTCGGTCCCTTATTGCATGTAGCTTGCATACTTCGCACTCAGCAAAATTTTCTGCACACAAAGAAGTGCTTGCTTCGCAACCTCAGGGTCGGGGTGTGACATATGTTTCATAACCCGCTCCTTAGCCTTCAAATCAAGAATGATGCCCCGACCTGCTGGGTGAATCTGAATAAACTGAGCTATGTCGTGGCAAGCCACTGCAAGAGTTTTAGGATCCCGGGAGTTGTCCAATAATGTAATCAAGACACGTAATACCTGCACACAATAAATAACTGATAAGTAAATATATTTACGAACTAGTCTCCTTGAGTACTTGAAGATACAACTACGTTCAAATATTTTCCTGACAAACGGCCATACCCTAAATACAGCATGCTAAACAAGGCATGATATAGTAATGCACAAAAGAGAAGCCAGAAAGGTTAGGTAAAACCTGAAAGTCATTTTCTTCAAATTTGGAGATGTTCTCACGCCAAAACACGGGATCTTTGTGCATCGGAGACCAGTCCAGATTTCCAGAAAATACTTCAGCTTTGTATTTGTCGAAGGAGCTCAACTTGCGTATGCTGTCCTTCAGAGCTGCATCTACTACATCCAATGCTTGGGACAAATCCTGCAGTAACAAACGTCTAGACTAAGACTTAAGCATGAACACAAAATCTTGAGTACTTGGTAGACGATTTGTTGCGTTGAGGCAAAAAGCAGTCAGTGTATACGAATTTACAAGACTTACAAGATATCTACCAGTGGAAATTTCCACGTCGGTGGTTAATAGTCAGCACGAACCGTATATAGCAACTGTTGCAGGGATCTTACCTCATCGCTCCAGGTTTGCAACTTCAAACTCTGCACAACTTTGGGCATGCCCAAATCCACCAACTCTGCAGCAAAGTTCCCCTTGTTTGCAAGATTGCGAAACGCCATTACAGCAACTCTTACCACCTGTCATTCAGTAACTTGCTTAGTCAAACTTAAATGAGCATACCTATCAAAGATGGCGTATTTTCTTCAACAACAATTACAACGTCAATATTTAGAGGCGCAAAGACATGATTGTAAAGCTACACAACAATTTTAAGTTCCAGTTCAACAATCTACAGCAGAATAATATAATCTGGAGACCTTCACCTAAAATTAAAAAATTCTATAGATTGCATCCACTGATTACCTTTTCTTTAGTAGAGCTCTTCACAACGTCCACGAGACGTGGTACCACTCTCGCTGTTGAAAACGCTTCCACGGCACCATCGTGAAACGATAGAAGCCATATGCACAGCGTTGCCTCATATAGCAGCTGCAACACGAACAGGCATCACAGAGGTTTATATAAATTGCACCCTTGAGTGAAAAGAAACTGAAATCTGCTGTAACTAAACTTGCTCTTTGACATGAACTCTTCAACAAGATCAACCATGAATGAAGCAAGAAAAGGCAAAATACAAAGTGGACTATACTGACCTGAATATATTGCTGATTGGAGGCAGGGGTAATTAAGGGAGCCAGAAGTTTGGTGCCATCGGCCTTGATGAATATAGCCCGCACTTTAGTGATACGCAAAAGTGTTGCCAAAGAACTAACAGCCGTTGGAATTCCCCGAGTTGGATGGGCCGGACTTCTCATCTGCACGCAGACCAAAACATGTTACACACCCTAGAGTCTTCAATATTTTTGGAAAAGGAAAAAAAAATCAAAACATAACACCGATAACATCACCGGTACGAGGGAAACATGCATAAAAAATAAAAATAAAAAGGCTCTACCTGAGAGATAAGCCAATCCACAACAGCACGAAGAACCTCATTGAATGAATCAACTTTCTTCTGCGGAGCTGAAGGATCCTCGGAGTCTATTTCCTCGTACTGTCGGGCACTGCAATACACTAGCCACAAGCCTTCTCCGTCAAGCACCTCCCAGAATTATAATAGGAGACACAAGATCACAAAAACAGAAGTATATCAAGATAATGAGGATGTACTCAGGCTAATTTCGATTCTTCAGGTACGGTCATTCAATAAAGTTCCCGAGCAAAAACAGTCTACGACCAAATGAGGAATATTAGCTAAAACTCCCATGAATAAGAAGATTTGAGAAGGAATAGGTAATACAAACACATGTAATTATGAGCTTCACATTCAAATAAAAACCAACATGTGGTGCCAAACATGTAAACCTAAGCTCTTCACAATTGAGCTGGATACTGTGAAGTACATACCTGATAATCAAGGTAAGAATCTTGCAGCTCTTCTCCTGAATAAACCAGTTCTTCTTTGACAGCAACCTGCAGCGAACCCATGAAATCAAGAAAATATCATCGCATATCACTTGGAGTACGATGTGGATATCAATCATAAGCGATTCTCGTAACAAGTCTTTCCATGATCATGATCATAATACATCGAATGTAAATGCAATTTCAAGACCAATTTTAACCTCCAGACAACAATGTCGAAGACCGCATTGTGGCTTAGAGAGATGGCCTTTATAGAAATGTAATAAGAACTTCAGGGATATGAAGGGAGTAAGGAATAGATATAAACCTTATGAAAGGTCTATAAACATCCTCATTCTCTTGGAAAGACTTGTCGTGAAATAAGCGAGCACGCTTTGGGTTCGCTGTCAAAAAGTGCAAAAAGGGTGTCAATTGCCCTCAAAGGTAAGACTGTCAAAATCCCCCAGCATAATGTCTTATGAGTTAACTAGTATAAAATCTCCACAACTATAAACAAAACCAGTAGAAACGGTTCGCAACTACGTGAGAGTTAAGACCATCTTCGTGACTGCGAAAACCATCGAGTTTCAAAATCATGACTGCGAATAGAAAAAAAAATATCCACCACTCACTACTAACTTGGAATTAGCTAATTGAAGTACTCAAATAAAAATCTACAGAGAGTTTATGACTGTTCTAAATTCTGTGTGAGTGTGTGACATCAGACAAGTAATTTGCAAGCAAAATACCTGTGAGCATCTCATCCACCATAGCAAGCATGTACTCTACAGTCTCCTGCTTGGAGATGTCCCGGAGAATGCCCACAAACACTCTGACGTAGGCCACTCCATTCTGCACTTCCATTTCAGGTGCTCATTAATTCAAGAACCGAACAAATTCCTCGCAAAGATACAAAAGATTGAATTTATAAACAGTATTCGGCAAGTCCAAAAAACTCTGCTGCTTTAGAAGAACGTTCATAATGGCCCTAATCCATCTTTCAAACTCGGAAGCCAGCCATTGGGCCTCACAGAGGGCACGTCATAGCCAGCCATTGGGCCTCCATCTAATTCTGCTGTAGAATTTTACTTAGATAGCACAACCAATTTCCCGATGATCACCATCTAAAACGATATTGTGCCCTACAAGCCATTGAGGCAACCCACAAATCTACAAACAACTAAAGGGTGACCGTAAATAATTAGTACCTACGGAAGCCATCAGTACTATGATCAGAAAAGGGGGAAACGCAGAATTCTAATCCATTCGGAGTCATGAAGCAAATCCAGTAATCATTTTAAAGATAGAAACGCAGCGACAGAATCATCCGAACCCTAAGCCGAATTCTGAATCGATCTCACAACTGATCCAGGTTTCACAACTCTCCTGTTCAATCAAAAAACACCTTCTCTCCAGACAGGGTAAAAAAAAAATTAAAAAATAACAGAGTCAAGCTGCTCAGATGCACTCCATCTAGACAATTTCTTCTCCGATTCACCACATCAGTTAACAGCTAACTAAGGTCAGCTGCACACGGGAATCACATCCCGGATCCAATCCAATCAATCCAATCCAACTACGACAACGACCCAGACACAACCATCAACTAACCCTGAGAGCTCTAACATACTCCTTACTTTCCAATCCAGCTGCTGCACATCTCCCCGACACTCATAATTCACGAAAAGAATATCCCGAGTACCTCCTCCAGCAATGCAGATTGCACGTGGGCAGGCCGGTGGTCGTAGCGGCGGAGCAATTGCAAGCCAGTACTATTGATGAGCTTGGCAGTCATGTAAGTCTCCCATGGAATATCCCGCTTCAACACCTGCAAAGCCAACCCCCAAGCTCCAACCCCATCAATCCCCCAACCCTACCCCAGATCGCTCCAAAACCCCCCATTCCCTGACCACGACCCCAACCATTCCCCTCCGATCCACATCCCACGAACCCTAAACCCTAGACCTCAAACCCCACCCCAGCAATTCAGCAAACCCGTCTCCTCACCTCCTCCCGGGTGAGCTCGGAGTCCGTCATGACTCCCGGCTTCTGGTGTTGTGATGTGGTATCCCTGGCTATCTCGTTCTAGTGGCCTCTCGGCTAGTAGCGGTACTTGAGGGGGAGATCTAGTGCCATGCAATAGAATGAGATGCAGAGAGATGGAGAGAGAGATGATGATGCTAGGTTTGCGATGGCGAAGGAGGGAGAGTAGCATAGATCGCACACAGCCTGGTTGTGCGAGAGCACAATTCTGATGGCGTGCCAGTCCAGAGCTCTTCGCCAGCTCCTGCGCCTTCTCTCCGAGCCTTTTGGTCTAGTCACTGCGTCTTGGGTTGATGTCTGGGTGTTGGCCTGATGTCTGGGTGTTGGCTTGATGTCTGGGTGTTGGCTTGATGTCTGGGTGATGAGTTTAAGTATGGGTTATGTGTTGATGTCTTGTTGGTCCGGAAGGTTATTTGGATTGATGTCTGGGTGGTCGTGCGGGTTGTTTGGATTGATGTCTAACTTAGTGGTCGGGGGGGTGATGTCTGGGTGGTTAGTTTGGAGGGTATCTTCTTTGAAGGTTGCCAAATTGTACACAACAATGATGCATCCACGTGTGAGCTCTTCATGAGTTGAGAGGCCTACGTCAAAATTGAAGATTAACCCTTAAACGACATATGTTGTCCTGATACCACACCCAATACTCTATGTGTTTTAAACTCCACTTTAGGCACAATTCTGTTTTCAATTTGCTTTAATTCTATTTCAAAGAAATATCTTTAAACCGGGTATCCACGTATATAAAGCGGGGGCAAGCCGCCTTTCGTCAAACCCTAATGTCGCGACCATTCGCCCCCGCTCACCCCCGCTCTCCCCTGCGCTCTCCCATGCTGCGTCGTACTATGCAGCCCTCTACGGAGCGGGGCCGTGATGGGCTGTTGAGGTGGCCCGGAGAGTGGAGGTAACCTTGGGAGTGCACGGTGAAGCACTCCCGTACTTCCGGTTTAAGGTGCTTGGTTTGGCATTCTGAGAACACCATTTGGAGTGTTAGAGTATAAGTTATGAGCAAGATTATCTCTAAAGAAAACCAAGCCTGAGGGGTTGGAGTTGACATTTAAAGGTTAAGTTCCAATAAAGGCAATAGTGTGAAGTTTTGGCTTGAGAAACTATGTTAAAGTGTACATTTGGAGTGTTAGAGTATAAGTTATGAGCAAGATTATCTCTAAAGAAAACCAAGCCTGAGGGGTTGGAGTTGACATTTAAAGGTTAAGTTCCAATAAAGGCAATAGTGTGAAGTTTTGGCCTGAGAAACTATATTAAAGTGTACAAATTGAATGTTTTGGTTGACGATAGTGTGAAGTCTCAAAGGCCAAAATTCAGAAGCTAAAGCAATGAAAAGTCATAAAAATAATTTGTTTTTAGAGATGTGTATATTGATGAAAATATGTCGAAAAAAAATTCAAGAAATGATTCATTGTTATGACAAAGCTATGACTAATTGAAACTTGGCTTTAAGTGAATGAAGGTAAGTCAAATGACAATGAATGCTAAAGGAAGAAATCAAAAGAATCTACCAAGGCTTTTACAGCATGACCAACCTTCAAAATACAATTATATTTTTTCCTTGCACAAATTTAGAAATAAAAAAATTTGATGACTTCATATAAAAAGCTTAGATTCGCCGAAAAAGGCACCAAAATTTTCCAAAAGTGTTGCTAAAACAATAATTTAAAATCTAAGTCTTTTGTAGAATAGTCAAATGTGACAATTAAAAACCATCCACAGTGTTCTTTTTCTTTCCAAATACAAACAATAAAACATATATCCTTCAAAATCAATGCAAAATCATATGCCCATTATTTCTTTGAATAAGGAGGTCATTTTGTGTACGAAACATTATTGTGGAATTATTATTGCTTTAACTATATAAAAATCTTATAAATGATAGTATATACGACATAAATGCATAATCTTATAAAGAAATTCTTCATCTCATTAAAAATATACTCCAAAATTATTAGGAATTAATTACTATAATGCATGTTTGATTAATAGTAATTATAAATTAAAAATCAATATACATCTTTAAAAGATGAAATTTAAAACTATTCTATAATCTATAATTTTGAATATAAATTCTATGGTTGTAAAATATATATATTATTATTTAATTATATAAAAAACACATTAAAATGAATCAAAACTGAAAAAAACAGTATTCAGCATGTTATCATTAAAAAAATTGTATACAAATATTTAAAAGTATGAACATTTATTAATAAGATTTAAGTTTGAATTTGTTATAAATATAAGTGATTGATACATTACACCAATTCAATATTAATCTAAAATATAATCTTTATTTTCATAAATACATACAAATGAATTATTATTCATTTCATATTAAAAAGCATTTAGTTTTATGAAAGAATCAATACAGATGTTCTAATTTCAACTTAAAAAAAACTTTGATGAATACTTTGAAGAACTTATTCACCACAATTGGTGGCAACAATGTGTCCTAGAAAGTGCTTATGTCTCAATGAGAGATTTGCCGTAATTGGAGTGCAGACGTGTAACCGTGGCTCATCCTTCGGAGCATTTGAGGAGCTAATAAGACAAAGACCATGCAATTAATGTAGCACCTAAAGCCCCATATTACCTTCTATGGACTACTAATTATACAACAGTATATATCCCATAGCTTTTGCAGTTTTGATGCTTGATCTCCAAGTAATCTCCAAGTATAAAAAGGGCTCTCCAATTCGTTTAGAGTCATCATTCTCTCCCACCACGATTTTCTATGTTCCAGTATAAGTTCCGAAGTGTTGTTTCATACATGCGACGTGAAACAAAGTCAAAGTCTGCAAAGTGACAGTCTTTGTTTCACTCTGCGAAGGGACGTTGTGTCAAGGCACAACAACTGGAAGCGACTATGAGCGTACCCATCGCTATTTATCTTCATAAATACATACAAATGAATTATTATTCATTTCATATTAAAAAGCATTTAGTTTTATGAAAGAATCAATACAGATGTTCTAATTTCAACTTAAAAAAAACTTTGAAGAACTTATGCACCACAATTGGTAGCAACAATGTACCCTAGGAGTGTTTATGTCTCAATGAGAGATTTGCCGTAATTGGAGTGCAGACGTGTAACCGTGGCTCATCCTTTGGAGCATTTGAGGTGCTAATAAGACAAAGACCATGCAATTAATGTAGCACTTAAAGTCCCTATATTACCTTAGGGAGTTGCAATGTTTTACATCTCAAGTATTTTGATCCACGAAGTCTAAGGTCATTGAAAAGTCCGACTTTTTGCATAGCCTTGATGGCAATTTTTTCATAACGTCACACAAATCACTGTATATATACAATTAAAAAGACGTTGATAATTCATGAAAGATTTAATTATCTTCTAATTAAATTCTTTAAATTATTGAAGAATTGTAAAATATTCTTTTATAGCAAATCTATATCATAACATGCAAGGACAATATTTTTTTCTCATACAATATTGCCAATCATAAAATTTTAATTTTTTTTAGATTCAGAAAATTAAGAATGTACTCCAAATTTTAGTAGATGATACCCAAGAATTCACAATTAAAGATGCTTTAGGCTATTATCTGATTGCTCATTAAAAAAAGATAAAAAAGTATACAATATGTCATGCAATTGGAGTAGAAAACAAGCTATTCAATAATAATAGACTACAATTGTTCATTCTCAGAGTGATATGTAAAACCAAAAGTACAACCCTAATAGTTGGCTCTCGCTTACGGACAACATAGTAAAAACTTAATTATCTAGTATAAAATTTCTAAATTTACCTAAGTAGATGTTTTAAGACAAAAGGTAAATTGACTTACCTCTTATCCTAATTAATTAGTAACTCTAAATGGTTTAAGTTGCTTAATTACTTCTTATCTTAATTCCCTTAGTTATTAGGAACCACAAGAGGAGTGCATTTGCATCGGCCGCCATTGTGATGCATGGTTGGCCTTCGGATCTCTCTACCTCCAAAAACAAAATATTTGGACAAATATTGCACTCTATCCCTAATTTTTTCGACCCATTCACCATATCATGCACATCCATGCGCATTATGTGCTAAACTCCCACTCGCAAGCATCTTTCCCACCTAACTTATCTTTAACTCAATTATTTTCCCTAAACTTGAGAAATCATCAAGCTAGGATATCTTTTTTCTAGGCTCATGTAGTAACTAGCTAACCACTTGAGTGATACTAATATGATATCTAAGTATGATCTAGGTTTTGAAGCTAAAAAGATAATAAACCTGCAAAACTAAATCGTTCATTTTGTAATTTCATTCGGCAACTACTACTAATTACTAGATCCCATGTTTCCTTGACTCAATAGAGTAGTTCATCTTGATTTGCATGTCTGTCTGTACATTGAAGCAGTTGCATTAATGCAACCACCTTGAATTTTTCAAGTTTTTTGAGAACTTAAAATAAAAAATAAAAAATGGGGTAATAAGAGAAATAAGAAGAAGAAAAGGAAGTAAAGAAAAAAAATGGAAATTCGATTTGAAGAGAAAATAAAAAATAAGTAACTTAAAAATTGAAAGGAGAAATTGGAATTTAGAGGAAAAAGAGGAAATAGATTATAATTAAAAACTAGAGGAATAAAACTTGAGGATTTGGGAGAAAATTAATAAAAATTGAGTAATTAGTATTTAAGAGTCTAACTACTCTAGTTTTGATCATTTTAAATCTAAAAAATGCATATTTTTACTAAGATAAGGATTTTTTTGAATAAAAAGATGAAAGTGAGCAAATTGAGTGCTCAAATGATACATGAATTACAATTGGTTATATAATTATTAAGGAAAGCAACCAAATTAGTATAAAAAAACTATGCAAGTAATGTGTGTTGTGAACTACGTAACTTTTCTAAATAAAATAATTGTTGAGTACTATATGCTTAAGGGCGCAAGTCCAAACATGTAAAAACATGATTTATCATGCTAAAAGTCCTATCTTTAAATAATAGCAAATGAGTACTCTATTGGTTGCAACTATAAAACAAAAGTCTTGGTGAATTAATTAATCCTTTAGCAATTTATATCTTGGATGAAGACAAAGAGGCCGTCAATCTAGAGCGTATTGCTTGTGTTCTTATTATCCTTTTTGATGCAATTACAATTCCAAAAATTACTTGATTTTGTTTTTGGAATTTTATAGTCTTTTAGAAAGGCTGCAAAGTATAAGAAACATATCTTCAGGATGTTATCCTTTAGCATGTCATAACTCAATTGCTTTTGACTGATGAGTCTAACATCCATAGTTGATTTGACTCTATACCTACAAGTTTTCTATTAGTGACTAGATTACCGGTATTTTTACCCAACCCTTTTAAAGCACTTTTATATTACCAACTTGTCGTCACAAATTGACAAATGAACATCTTTTAAGTCTTTCTATCTTATTCACTTGCTAGTACAAATTAATTGATGGTAGTAGTTGTATTTTTATGCTTATTGTGACT
The DNA here is from genome assembly GCA_014871385.1 of Ceratodon purpureus. Classification (NCBI taxonomy): domain Eukaryota; kingdom Viridiplantae; phylum Streptophyta; class Bryopsida; order Pseudoditrichales; family Ditrichaceae; genus Ceratodon; species Ceratodon purpureus. Next base: position 12,095,781 of record CM026422.1, on the reverse strand, counting down.
TATTATACCTACCAAGTGTGTTTTACTTAGTCACTTCAACAACTTCTACTTCATAAGCATATAAAGTTATAAGAATTTGGATCAATTCAAGAAACCAAGTTTTTCTTTGTTTTAAATCAAAGTAATAAATGTTAAATTGAATTTTATACAAAATAATATATACTTATCTAAATAAGATTAAAACAAGCATATATAACAAAATTCAAATTATTAATGTATTATAATACTATATTTATATGAATTGCTTATCTCCAAATCAGATGAAGATTATATACATCATGCGATTAATATATAAATGCTTCAAAATAACAACTACATTCAAATAAAATGTTGCATGCTTAACAATCTATTACTTTTAAATCCAAATCATATTTAACATTTTTTTATTATAAATACTTTAATATTTAAATATACTCATATTTAAAACTATAATTTTTTATTTAAATTAAGTTTTTACATTCCCATATTTCCAAAGGCTGTGCATCCTCAATGGAATCATAATATACTGCGGTTTTGATTTAACAAACTTTTTTAATCTCAGAAGTACCATACCATAATTAATTTAAATTAATGAAAACATTATTCTCAATTGTAGAATCATGCCTTTCTTAAAAATTCATTTCTTCGCACGTACTAGAACAATGCACTCAAAAAGAAGAAGTAGTTTACATTTCTATTCTTTATCCCATGAACCTACGTGTAGTGATGAAACAAACAAACACTTTATTCTTGCCGCTGTCTATGGGAGACCAAAGTTGATCTTCTTCTTCGGTACACTAGAAAGGATCCTATGTTTCAACATCAATCACCATCCACCAAAAAAGAAATTCAACGTAGAAATAAAAGCAGCACCTCACTCCCATCACACGTCACCCTTCACCAACCCACACCGCCCCCATGACCCCGTGGAGCCCTGCAGCCGTGGAACCCCACGCCTCCACCGTGGCACCCCGACCCCCCACCCCCGCCACGACCGTTCCACCCAGAACCCCCGTCCCCTCCACCTCACCCCCAACACTTATCAACCTCCCACTTCCCCCAAAACCATCACTATAACCCAAACCCGTCACCTCACTCCAAAACCGCCACCTCACCCCAAACCATCACCACACCCTAGAACCGCCCTCTCAAACCTAGATAACCCGTAAAAATACTACCATGACGGTTTAGGACACCTTATATGGTTAAGGTACCATAACGGGTTCACGTACCCTCCTCGCACCTTCTCGCCAAAGCGCTCTCGCTAAGAAAGCTTACGCTAATGCGATCCAAATGCAGGGCCATCACGCGAATCGCACGACCAGGAGAAGAAGCTCGGCAATCGCAGTCTGACGTAACTCGCAGTGGCCGCTTGATTACGAAACTTGAGTTAGTGCATGGGAGCCCGGTGAAATTGTCGTGAGGGAGAGGCCATATGAGGGGCTGCCGGGAGGATTGCGGAGGAGGAGTTGGAGTTGGAGGTGGCGTTGGCGTTGGAGTTGGAGTTGGCGTTGGGGTTTGTGCGGGGGTGGTGGAGGTAGGGATTCAGGCTGGAGAGGGCGGTGTGGACGGTGGGCGGGGGGATCGCCAACGCGTTCTTCAACTCCCTGGAGCGGTACTCTTGTGTGGCGCTCAGTGTCACGGACAGCGACGACGAGGACGGGGAAGGCGGGCGCAGGGCGTGTACCAGCCGGTTCGGGGCCATGGGGCTCGATAAGGCGGATCACGAGGGGAGCGGGATCGGCGCGCTGCGCCTCGTCGGGTGTGAGCGCTTCGTGAGGTCGAATCCGAAGACGGATCGGTTCGGCGTGCAGCGGTTTCATCACATCGAGTTTTGGTAGGGAGTTTTTGATTTTGTGTCTGTGTCTGTGTCTGTGTTCGGTGGAATTTCGCTACAGTGTTTCGGGCGGATATTCGGGGATGGTTGTGTTGGCGGTTAGTGTTGTGGTGTGAGGTTTTGCGGTGTGAATTTTGCTCCGGGGATTGTTCCGGGTTGTGAACTAGGGTTGGAATGTGTCTTAGTAGTGGATAGGTGCGTGTGAACTCTTTAGGATGAGTTTTGTTTCGTTAGGTTTTGGTTGTTGTTTTGCTGGTATTGTAGGATTGGTAGGTTTCCGTTTTTCGGTTTCTGTTGTGCGGATGGCGGAGTTCTGGTCGTGTTGTTGATGCAATTTGAAGTGGAGAGTAGTTGAGGTTGATCGATGAATTGCTCTGAGATGTTGCTTTCATTGATTGTGTATTGATTCTTGGAACTGCTTGGTTTTTTGAGTTTGATATGGTGTAGTAATTCGAGAGTGTTCGGATGTGCAGGTGTGGTGATGCATCAAACACCTGGAGGAGGTTTTCTTGGGGTTTAGGTATGCATCTCGTTGCGAAATCGGACCAGACGACGGGCAACCAGACGTATTGCAGCTATGCGGTTCAGTCCAATGAACTCGTATTTGCTTTCACTGCCCCGTACTCTTCCAAGATTGATCAGACTGGTACGAAGATGCCTCACCCTGGATATAGGAGCGAGGACGCTCGGAGTTTCATTGAATCTCATGGGCTGGCCGTGAGGGCAGTGGGAATCCTTGTGGATGATGCTGATGAAGCTCATCGCGTGAGTGTTGAGAATGGAGCGGTTTCTGTGTTGGAGCCTCATGTTTTGAATGACGATGCAAAGGGTGGCAAAATGGTCATGGCGGAGGTGAAACTCTACGGTGACGTGGTCTTGAGATATGTTAGTAAGCATGGGTACAAGGGGCCTATGTTACCCAATTACGAGGAGGTGGAATCGCTCCCACTCACGTACGGTCTCGTGCGGCTTGATCACGCCGTCGGGAACGTGCACAAACTTGCCGAAGCTGTGAATTACATTTCCAAGTTCTCTGGTTTCCACGAGTTTGCTGAATTTACAGCTGACGATGTGGGGACAACTGAAAGTGGACTAAACAGCATGGTGCTGGCTAGCAACAATGAAATGATTTTGTTGCCTATCAACGAGCCTACTTTTGGTACGAAACGGAAGTCTCAGATCCAGACTTATCTCGAGCACAATGAAGGTCCAGGACTGCAGCATTTAGCTTTAATCTGTGATGACATCTTTTCGACTTTGAGGGAGATGAGGACCCGGACACATATTGGAGGCTTTGATTTCATGCCCAAACCCCCGCCTACATATTACAAGAACTTGGCCAGTCGAGTTGGGTCTATCCTCTCTGACGAGCAGATTAAAGAGTGCGATGAGCTTGGGATTCTTGTGGACAAGGATGATCAGGGCGTATTGTTGCAGATTTTCACAAAGCCTCTTGGTGACAGGTGCGCTCAATGCACTGTAATTATGCTTGTCTTGTAGTAATTTTGTGACTCTTGTAAACCATGTGTGCTGAACAAGTTATTGTTTAACTTGAGTCTAGTTTTTGTTTGATAGCTGTACGATTGACGTTGTCGTAAAGGGAATTTTATTTTGGTTCGACAAGGTTAAATTGGAGAATGGTTCCTCTTGCTATTGCAGATCGAAAGCTAAATTGTTTTTAAGAGGTCATAAAATGCTATCTATTAACTATTGCTGTTCTTTGTGTAGGCCGACAATCTTCATAGAGATTATTCAGAGAGTGGGATGCATGGAGAAAGAGGAATCGACTGGAAGGGAGGTTCAGAAGGGAGGTTGCGGTGGCTTCGGCAAGGGAAACTTTTCAGAGCTGTTCAAATCCATTGAAGAGTACGAAAAAACTCTTGATGGCACTCTAAAAGCATAATGCATGTTTATTAACTCTGTAGCTCATGTCTGTGCTTTTTGGCATGTATATAGACGTCTGCACCAAGGGGATTCAATATCTGGTGTTTGAGAGGCTCTGGGACCCATTTCTCATGAGAAGGATTTTATGTTCCTCTATGTAATCGCCAAGTCGTTAGTTACTTGGCTAGAAATATTTTATGTTCCCTATGGAAGTGTTAGCTGTACCCGCATAAGAATTGGTTGAGCACGATAGGACAATTTTAGCAGAGCACTTTTTAAAGACCTTTGATTGTGTTTTTGTTTTAGCAATTCAACAATAACATGGGTTATACGCTCTGGGGTGCTGTCTTGAGACAGAGACATAGTGACCCTTGGCAGAGGTGCACATGTGTTTTGCATTTAACGGGTGTCAGATACTAAGCACCATGTTATGTTATTTACTGCATATTTTGATGCTAGTCAATTTTACAAACGTGGCTGGGGTCATTCGTGAAGTGCAGGATTCCTGGAAACCGGTGTCACCAGTGCAGTGAAGCTTGCTGTATTGAATTCTGCACAAGCAGGCATTGCTCTCAGAATTTCTTCTACACATCTAAATATTAAGTTATGCAGTACTGCAAAATTAATGAAGTTTCGTCATTAAATATGCGTCTGCTTGTATGAAACATCGAAACTTGGAATGATTTTTTCTTTTGGTCTATGCTGTTCTGTGTAATTTTATGATGGTCTTTGACTTTTTATGCAGATTTAGGTGCTACAAGAGGCCCTCAAGAGTTTATGTGCAACAGAATTCTACTCCAGTCGATTGATAATGCCATGGAACAAAATGTGAGTTGTCCGTGGCAACTTAGCACTTTTGTGTATACTAATTGAATTTAAGACTTAAATATTGTCCAGCATGGGCACTTTCTTAAATAACAAAATAACTTTCTTGCCTAATAATAAATCAAAGTATGAAATGTTGCTGGCAAGGTTGAATTGACGTCGGATTGGATTGTTGGAAAAGCGGTTCAATTGAGGAGAACACCTCATCAACGGTTCTTGTAGCATCGATCTGGTGGCGAAATTAAACAAAAATTAGGAGAAAGAAGGCCCGCAAAACATATTACAAGAGATAAACGTTTGAGTACAAAATTGGATCGATCAAGTAACAACAATTGCAAGCATGCTGAGCAGCGATTTGATACGAAAAGAAAACCAAGAGTTATAAGGGGCATTCCTACCTTGTGAACTTTGCCAGCTTCCTCATAAAATTGCACAACCGGTACGCTAGATTCAACGAGAACCTTAAACCTCTCGCGGATAGTCTCAATGTTATCATCAACACGACCCTGGAATAAAAATTGTGTTAATAGAGTTAGACCCTGGAATAAAAATTGTGTTAATAGAGTTAGAGCTTGCTGCAAGTCTGATCATAAGCTTCGAGAAAAAAAATCATCGGACATATGTCTACTAAAACTTTGAACCCAACGATGTTTAGCAAGCTATCAGCAATTACTTGGAAAAGACCAATATTAGATTCTTAGTGAACGAGTGGTTTTGGAGGATGTCTCCATTCTTTTGAAGCACAAAATTTAGAATGCTCTCTTAAAACAAATTAAGACTCAATACTGCAAGCAAATCAGCGATCACTCATAAGCATGGAAAACAAAAATAAAAATAAAGAATATATTTTTTTCATTTAAAAGAACATGAATGATTGAACCTGGTTGCGTCCCAGAAGACGTCTCTCCATCACTTCTTCTGAACAGTCGAAGAACAGAATAAACTGAGGTTCAATGTCAGTCTGCAACAAACAAACAAGCAAGGACATCTTTAGCTTGCTCTCGTTATATGGCAGCAGTACAATCATCTTCACAATCACGGAAAGACTAGATGGTACTATCTGACAATTAAGTCTATTCTCAATACAACACTCAATTCTCCAGAAGTTCAAATTCTAGTTCTCAATCGACAAGTAGATCCTCTATCTCCTTACCACGGTCTCGAAGCACTTGAGGTTATCCAAGTTGCGGGGGAATCCATCAATGAGGAACTTGTCATTATCACTCTCCTCCATGGCCTTTTGCAGCAGCTTGACAGTCACTTCTCCCGGGACAATCTTCCCGTCTTTCATCATATTCTGAATCATTGTTCTGCAACATTACAACACCAGGTCCTGTATGAGCTGCAGACCAGGTATTTTCCGACCGATTGCTCTTGTGCATCCAAAATGAATCAAACAAATTTCAAAATAAAAGTTAGAAATTGCTGGAGGCTAACACAAGTATCTGTAATGCATTATGACATTGGTGTTACTCAAGCTCAATAATAAAAATGATCACTTTTGTGGACAAAAAGTTAGTTCAAGCTGCCTATGGACTAAACATACCCATTCTCGTTGCCGGAGTTACACTCAGCTCGCAACAAGTCACCTGCACTCAGATGAGCAAAGCCGAATCTCTCCACAATCTTAGCGCATTGTGTACCCTTCCCGCTGCCAGGCCCACCTGATCATGATCCCACAGATTATACATACCACTAGTTATCCTCAGCTTAGATCATAAGATCTAACAAATACTCAAGAATGCACCCTAGTCAGTCACCCTCAAGAAAAAAACACATCAACTAGAATGTGATCCACGAGCATTGACACCACAACCCAAACCATAATAGTTGTCAACAAATAATGTCGCCACAAATAATTTCTAAAAAATTATAGATGTTAATAATCAATACGAACTGAATACCAACTTAGCCATACATATTACATACCCAAGACGAAAACCACTTTTAACTCCTTGCCAGGCGTGTGGGCCTCCGCTGCTCCCTTCTCACGTGTCATCATGATGTAAGAGTATAGATGTCAAAACAAACATATACCACTGAGTAAAATATAATATTGATCCAGAAAATAAGTTTACAACATTTGAATAAGTGTATTAATCATTGTTTAGCTTTTACTTTAACAAACTAAAAGTAGAAGTTATTTTACGTTAAGTTCTATCTTGAACTGAAGTTATCTTAGACTAGCGAATATACATGATCCGAGCTTCTAAATGGGCTTAGCCCATGACATATGCCTCCTCCTCCGTAACTAAGAAGGGAGGAGAAGATATTCATGGATTTTACAGCAGTTTCGTAGGGCTATTTGTGAAACATGGAGCCATCTGAGGAATGAAAAACGTGAACAATAAGATCGGAATGCTCACGCAAGCGCAATGCGATTAATTCTTGTATTTTCCATGGATTTGATATATAGACACAAGATCAGAAAAGAAAAAGGAAATTCACTTTCAAACAGTTAAAGGCTCATTGATGTACTTTGTTGGAATTGAGAGCAAGGAGGGAACAGAGGGAAGATTTGGAGAAAAAGAAAGGCTGAAAGAGAGGGAGCCTGAGAGAGTCAAGCCTGTTGTGCAGCAATGTAATCCAGGTGGGCAACAGAGAACAATTCTGTCTCTGTTGCAACTGAAGTGGACATAGTTTGGCTCAGTCTTGACATTAGTGCATAGTGCAGGTTCGATTTCTCTTGGTTCATTCCGTTTCTTGAGAGTTTTAGGGTTGTCACGGTGCAGGTCAGCTCAATCCGTCAGCCATCAATATTTCTGTGAGGAGTAAACTCTCGGCAGGCAAGGCCATCCTCCAGACTCTAGTGTCAGAGTGAGGACGTAAGAATGCCGGCAATCAAGTTGCGGGGACGGCGCAAGCTGGGCCACACATACATTCCCTGAATCTGTAAGCTGCGCCTCACCGAGTCTGTTAATTGCTTCTATTCCATTTCAAAGAAGTTTCGGAATAGACCACGCAAGCACATGTCCAAAATAAATGGTTTGCCTGATTACAGGAAAATATGAGCGACGTCCTTGCAGTCCTCCTATACCAGGACTGTTAACATTCTCGATCTATGACCGTAGAGATTCCACTACAAGCTGCGTTACACTCCGGCTGCTGATCGAGTGGTCGTTACGATCATCACAAAGAATGATCAGAGTTCTGTTTACTCTCGTACTGCTTCGTAATATGAATGGAAGATACTCTAGATGCAAACTACATGATTCATCATCTGGCACGTGCGTGGAAACGAGTCAAGAGGAAATTTACTGATCAATCATACAGAAAAAGACTTGGTCTTATTAAATGAAGCGTAAGCTTTTGAGACAGTAAAGTTCAAGGATATAAAGGGCAAACTTCAGAACATGAGTGGTTTCTCATTGACAATTTCTGAATGGACCAGAGTAGGGTTTCTGAAATGAAGCGAAAGTGGAAAGAGGTGCAATTTTAAAGCACATGAGGCTGTCTACTGCAATTATGTAGATAACCTGCAAAGACACCATTTTCTGGCAAAGAGCCATTCCGTAGGTTCGCCGTGGCCGCACCATCAGTCGTATAACTGCACCGAAAGAGTTCCATAATACATGCAACTTAAGCACACAGACTGTAACAAGCACACCACTTCAGAGAAAACGATATGATTCGTTTCCAGAGCAAAGTTACAATGTAAAAGTAAACCACTCTCACATGATTACATCATCACCAAGATGTAACCTAGCTTGAATCTGGAGGAATTGCAAGTATAATTTGTCACTCCCATATGATCCATATTCGTTTTCAATCTGCAATAACGAAGTTAACAAGTTCAAGTGGGAGCTTGAGAAAACTCACGGCCTGGATCATAGAATTACCGGACCCCCTGCTGAGAACAGTTTAGGAGCTACTATTGGAAGCAGTTTCTTCCACCAATGACCAACCTACCAACCAGCAACAAACTCCTAAACTTTCAATAATGCAATGACCAAAATAAAATAAAATGGGAAGCTCTTGGCGCTTGATCTCAAAGACACTGAAAAACATGCTCCCGGGCTCCTTGTGATCAACATATCATGTCAGACCCATGCTGTGAAGGGATTTTTCCACGGTAGGTAATAGTAGTCCAAGTTCTTCTCGCAAACCTGCTCAGCTAATGATCAACAAGGGTATTGCCGTATACTTCCGTCAAGTTCAAAACCCAAGTGCCAAACATAATTCTTTTTTAAGTGCCTCAAAGCTATCATCAAATTCAAGCTAAAATGTAGCAGATTCCATGCCTCATAATTTCTTGCACTTTCAACATTTATCCCTTGAAATTTCAACACCTCATACTTAATTATGTTGTAGTTCACATAATTAAATTCTGCGGGCGAGGTATCTTCTACTAAAGTATTCTGCTATGTGTTCCATTCTGGTCGCCATGAACTTTCTTACACGTATGTTTGAAATATCCACTTTATCATAGAGATCTGGAAGGTAGAGACAACAACTAGAAATGCTCACCAAGCCTCTCACAATATTGCCGCCAACAGCCCATAGTGACCACACCGTGTACATTGTTGAGACATAAGTGTCAACTGGACTTCGGGATTTGAAACAACATTTGCTGAGTCCTCGAACACTGCGAGTTCCTCGTCGCCTCTTATAACCGTTTCCTCCACAGCCACATTCCCCATTACTTCAATCACAGAGGACAACAACTCCGGGTTGAACTTAGCAGATGGATCTTTAGCCTCCAAATGAAACTTTGTTGGGTGAAGCACACCAACAGGAGCGATTTGATCAGGCGAGTGCAGAGCGACCTCAAACTCATCCAGAATAATGCGTGCATGCTGGGCCAAAGCAGTCCAGCTGTGAGGATGGAATTTAGCAATCAGCCTTTTCACTCTGTTAAAAAAAACCAGCATCCCTTGATGTCCAGCTTCTCATACATGACTCTCTTCTTTATCCCTACTTAATGAAAGTCGCTATGATACTACATACATGCACATCAAGTCTGACTGACAAGAAAATAGATAGCCAAGCAGATATATCAGATTAACATGCGCCCACTATCTGGTCATGTGGCAATCATATTCAACGCAGAGAAACGTAGAAATTTTGTGGAAGGCGATCTCACCTTAAAAAGGGGCGAGTCCAGCGTGTGAGTCTCGTACTCTCCACCTTCACCACATACATTGCTTCCATACAGACTGCAAAGCAACGCAGGATAGAAAATGACAACGAACATAAATCAGGCTAGATAAACGTAAGAGGTCAGCTCAACACGTCACGGTTTCCTTTAAACCTCAATTTATTGTGAAAATCACCCTTAGGTAATGAAAATCACATCAAACACTGATATACCTCCCAAGGCGAGTAAGATGTGGCTGCAACGAAGCCAAATCCTTCCCCAAATGTTTGTGCGGATCCATGCCAATAGCAGCCACCTGCGTATTCAAGTTCAAAGACACAATAAACGCTCATAACTGCAACTTAAAACTCACCTTTCTAGTGCCGTGAATAAGTTCATCAGAACAATCAATCCAAGATATGGATCTACATAATATGTAGAAGCACTTGAAACACTCGATGGTTCAAAAGTCTTCATTAGGGAAAACAAAATTCTGGTATGAATTGTACCTTGACGAGTACAGCGTAAATCCCACTGTCAATCTACTCAAAAGCAACAGAGTGTCGGTTAAAAATCTGTCAGATTTCTGCAAACTTTGACATAAAGCGCTGAACCTAAAGAGATACATGTGAATGGCCACTCAAGACAACCTTCGTTCCACTGTAATAGATACTGAATAGAAAGCATTGGCAATCAGGATTATCGATAGTACCACTTACTATGCATGCTCTGAAGAAGAGTAGCCTGATCTTGCTCCCTCATGTAAGCAAGTGAGATGAGACCTAATCTAGAGCATACATTCTCTACTCTCAGTCGCTGATAATTGGATTTAATAGCTCCTGAAGAGACTGCTTGAATGTCAGGATGCTTCTGCTTCACTGCCACCAGAAGCTTTTCCAGATCCTATACTTCGTCCCCAATTGTTTTCCTGTATCTTAAATCCTGCAACCTACAGAAAACACTTAAATTAAATCTTCGTCATTTCTTAAGGGTTAGTATACGTTAATTTACAAAACGCACTTCTCAATTTACAGAACCGAGTAAAACGCTGACAAAGAACTAAGACGTACTAAACGCGTGGAGCATGACAATAGAATGGCATGGGTAAAATCGACTGGCACAGAGGAGACGCGGAAGAACCTAGATGTGCCTTCGATTCGCTTGCGAAACAGTGGCAGTCCCATACACTGAGCTATGGCGCATATCATCTGATGTCCCACCTGCTCGAACAGAAAAACACGAACGCACCATCAATATTGTAAACTTGTTAAACATGTAACCCCATGATGAACACTCAGATCACAGTGAAATCATAGTCTATCAAGATGATTGAGTACACAGATTTTACAGCTTATATTATACAAGAGTGATCCAATGAATGGATGCTACGTGTCCTACTTTGGTTGGTGCTAAGTACGTGAGTGTCCAGTCTCAATGGATGAATGAAAAGGGAACTGGAGTCATCTACAGGATGAGACGGCACTGAGCAGAGTGTATTCTAACACCCCCCTTACACTCTGCCATTTTGCGCTCAGAGTTTTGAGATTTTGCGGAGTGTTTCTGAGTTTTCTGCGGAGAGAGTTTTGATATTTTGCTAAGAGAAGGTAGAGAGTTTAGTACCGAAGTAAGGGAATAGGATAATAGGGAAGTGCGTGAGAGCACCGAGAGAAAGAGAGGAAATTGTGTAACAGCGAGGGTTTTGAGAACCCTGATGTGGAGTGAGCTCACTGTGTCTTGGAGATTGGTGTTGGGGCGATCCTCTGAGGAGCGACCTTGATGAAGGAGGAGAAGTCTTCGGCCACGAGCTCCAATGCGCGAGGAAATGAAGACGTTCGAAGGCAATTGGAAGAACGTATCGACCATTTGCCATCGGTGAGTTGAGTCGCGCACTTGTGTAAACGTAGTGGAGGGAAGCACAATAAAGTGTACCAAAAAAGTGGTTAACTATTTGACAATTTCAGCCCTATGTGTAAACGGTAGAGAAAGTGGCATGTAGAACTTCTTGATTGAAAATTAAGTTTGGGATACGGAATTTAGACTTGATGTTCTACAACTTCCCAAATTTGTGGAAGAAGATGTTGAGTTTAGACACCTCTACGAACACCATAAAGTCGGACAAAGTGAAAGCTGTCACTTGGAAAAGTGATCGTTTTACATCGTATTTACGACAAAAATCACTTTTGACTCCGCGGGGACCTCCGTTTGTACACTACACTTGTAGAAATGATCTTAGATAGATGTGGTTGGAATTCTAGATTGGCCAAAAGTGTCTAAAATACGTTTTTAAGACGTTGTTTTCCGTGAAACTTTTGGGGAGTTTTTTTTCACCGAACATTGTTTTTTAAATTGAAAAAAACATCCTCTAAAGACAATAGAGGTCCCCAAATGAAGAAATTAAGACTTTGAAAAAGTTCATTTTTGTGATTTAGAACTAGCGGTCAAAATAAGTTTCAATTGAAGATGTTTTTTTTACAAAGATGTATATTAGACACCTTGTGACACCCTAAAAAGTGACTAAAATGCTCAAAAACTACACCAAAATGTTCAAAATCAGCTTTGAGCTTTTAAAAACAGCACACTTCATATTCACTTCCTAGTGATCACATGTTGCACTTTGTGGTCCACTTTATTGTGCTCTCACCCTAGTTGATTTTCTTGAAAGTTTTGTGTCCCTGCAATCTTGATAGCTTGTTGTCCCAACACTGATGCATGTTGTTGTATGTGCAGATTGAAGTGTGGCGAATTGCGATCTGGCTGTTGTGGGTAATTATGCGCCGCCTTGGAGACCGACTGTGTGGGGGAAGTAGTCGGGGAATAGAAGGGGTTATGAGAGTAAGAGGAGAGATAGTGTTAGGGAGAGATAGGGGTTCTGATTGGTCACGGGGGAAGGTTTACGCAGTGAGACGAGGGTTTTCCCCGGGGTTGTATAGCAGTTGGGTTGAGTGTGAGCAGCAAGTGAGGGGTTTCAAGGGTGCACAGTTTAAGGGTTTCTGGGTGAGGGAAGAAGCCGAGAGATACATGGGTTTATCGTGAGGGTAATGGGGTGACACCTAGTTCTGATCTATTGAGACAGAATTTGGTGTTTGGTAGGGGCTTTGTAAGCATATCCGCCTGCTGTGCGGTAGTGGGCACACACTGCACACTGATGTCGCCCAATTGGGCTTTTTCACGAATGAAATGAGCCCGGATATCTATGTGTTTTGTTTTCTCATGGAGAACTAGGTTTTCTACAAGACGGATACACGATGTGTTGTCGCTAAGTAATGGGGTTGGTGTCAAGGCACTAATCTCGAGGTCGTTGAATAATTTCTGCAAATGTAGAATACCTGCTGTGGCTTCCGATAGTACACGGTACTCTGCTTCGGTTGAAGATAGTGAAACAACATCCTCAAGTTTACTTGTCCAGTGAACCGTGGTGCCACCTAACTTGTAAACTATTCCTGACGTGGATTTCCGTGTGTCTAAATCTCTCCCCCAGTCTGCGTCTGCAAAGGTGACAAACTCTTTGTGGTTCTGACTGGTCAAGTGGAGGGCAAAGTCTATTGTTCCTTTGAGGTACCTTAGTATCTGCTTCGCAGCTTGGAGATGGGCTTGTTTGGGTTCATTCATATAACGACTTACACAGCTCACGGCATAGCTTATATCTGGCCTGGTATTCGTGACGTATACCAAGCTATCGATGAGGGATCTGTAAGTTTCTGGATCTACTTTTGAGGAACCTGTGAGTTTTCGTAGTGTAAGTCCCGGGTCCATAGGAATGTTGCTAGGTAGACAGGTTTCTATTTGATATCGTTTAAGTAATTTTCTAATATACGCCCTTTGATGTAAGTAGATACCTGATGGATAGTACTCAAATTCTATTCCAAGATAAAGCTTTGCAAGTCCTAGATCAGTCATTTCAAAATTCCTTGTTACGGCTGCCTGTATCGCTTTAATACTAACATCATCGTCTCCTGTGAGTAACAGGCCATCGACATAGAGCAATATGATGGTGGTTTTCCCATTTTGTTTCCTGAAGTACATATTTGGGTCTGCACTACTTCTGACCATGCCCTGTTGAATTAACCAAGAGTCAATCTTGGAATACCATGCCTTCGGGGCTTGCTTGAGTCCGTACAATGCTCGGTTTAGTTTACATACCTTGGTGGTGTCTCCCGCATGTAAAAAGCCGTATAGAATTTCCATATAAACTTCCTCATTTAAACTGCCATTGAGGAAGGCAGTTTTCACATCCATTTGTCGTACTTTCCACTTGCGTTGCGCTGCGATAGATAATACAGCTCGGACTGTTGAGAATCGGACCATTGGTGCAAATGTATCAAAGTAATCAATGCCTGCAGTCTGCTGAAATCCCCGAGCCACGATGCGAGCTTTCAGTTTCTCAATCTCCCCTTTCGGCCCTTTCTTGATTTTATAGATCCACTTGGCTGTGATAGGAATTTTATCATGGGGCCTATCTATGATGTCCCATGTGTTATTTTTCGCTATGGAGTCTATCTCTTGTGCCATGGCATCTACCCAGCGAGGATCTTCTACGGCAGTTCCAAAACTACTTGGCTCCTCTGTAAGTTCCGTAGCCAGTGTCCAGTGATCGCGAAGTTTCTGTGAAGGGGCTCTGTTTCTAGTCGGGTACCTGCGCTCTGGTATGGGTGGAGCATGGGGCACACGCGGGGATCCTGGAGGGTTTTTGGGGTCATGGAGAGGAGGCTCCATAGGTTCAGCTGCTAGTTCGGCGTCTAATTGATCGGGTTCACTAGGATGGGCTGGAAATGCGGGAAAAGTCTCAGTTGGAACGGTGGTCATATCCGAAAGATGTTGGAAACCAACCTTGGTTTCGTCAAACACTACATCGCGGCTTAAGGTAACTTTCCGCTTCAGAGGGTCATAAAGTCTATAAACTTTACTTTGTTCGTCATATCCTAGAAATAGACATTTTCTAGTCTTTGATTCTAACTTGGTTCTAGATGTCTTGGGAATGTGCAGATAAGCCAAGCATCCAAATATACGGAGGTGTTGGACATTGGGTAGTTTACCTCAATACATTTCTTCGGAGGTAACTCCCTTGTTGGCGACGGTGGGACTGCAGTTCACGAGATAGTTTGCCGTATGTATTGCTTCGGTCCATAGAAAACCAGGCAGGTGTGCCTCTGCTGCCAGTGATCTTGCTCGTTCAATAATTGTCGTGTTTCTTCGTTCAGCTACTCCGTTTTGCTGCGGTGTCAAAGCCTGGGTCAATTGCCAAGATATCCCGTGGTTTTGCAAGTGTTGGGTAAATGCATGCGATAGGAATTCACCACCGCGATCCGTGCGAAGAGTCTTAACCTTTCTACCAGTCTCGGATTCTATCACTTTCTGAAAGATCTGAAATCTACAAAATGTTTCATCCTTGCTCCTTGGGAAATAAGTCCAAGATTTTCTACTAAAATCATCTGTGAAGACTAGGACATATCTGGAGCCGCCAAGGCATTGAACAGGAAGTGGTCCGACTAGGTCAGAATGGATTAAATCACCAGGACCATCTGCGCTATGAGAAGTGTGTTTTGGGAACCTCTCTCTGTGCTGTTTCCCGGCTAAACAATTCTCACATATGGTGGTAATATGTTTAAAACTTGGAATACCTGTGACCCTGTGTTTTTCTACCATTAGGTGCAAAATGGGGTCAAAATAAGGCCGTGTAAGCCTGCCCTTTCTAGGTGAACTCCCTACTTTGGGCACCTCTGCCGCTGGCAGCGGATGCCAGAGTTGCTGCCCGCACAGAACTGCGTGGCGCACTCACAACAAAGGTCCTCGGAATATTAGTTGAGACATGAATGCCTCGGCTCGGGCTTTGGTCCCAAGTGGGCAGGGTGTGTCAGCCCGACACTGTAGCTTGTGCCCTCCACACGCCTCGTTCGGAGGTCATTGGTTCGAGCCCCCGTGGCGGTTGCTGGCACCACGGTGGCACAGCCGGTGCCATGTCAAAAAGTACGCGGGCAACGCCTGTTTTTTTCTCTCACGTGCCGCTTACACGGCCTTTTCGTGACCCGATTTTGCACCTAATGCAAGTGTTTTAGTCCTATGTGACTGAGATGCCCAAACCGCCTGTGCCATAATACACCATCGACACTGTTGATTTCTGATGGAGGTGTTAACTTGTATAGCCCATTCGTGGGATCCCTGGCTTCTGATGCAACAAGATGTTTTTGTGATTTATCCATCACATAGCACTAGTCTCAGGAGAATATGATCATGCAACCTGTATTGGCAATTGCCTCTACGGAGACTAAACTTTTCTTGAGACTTGGCACATAGAGAACGTTGGTTAAATTTATTTCACCAGATTCTGTCCTTACAGAAGCATTGCCAATGCCCTGAACGGCATGATTCTCCCCCCCTGCGGCTCTGATGCCTCTTCCTGAACTAGACTCAATAAGCTGTGATAAGTTGGCTTTGGAGCCTGTAACGTGTGTGGACGCACCACTGTCCATATACCATGGAGTGTTGTGGTTCATCTCCTGAAGCTGTGCTAACGCTACTTCCAAATTCTCTACTGCATTGGCGTAAGCATTTCTACCTGATCCTCTAAGGACTTGTGTCTGAGAGTAACAGTCTCTTGCTATATGGCCCGTCTTACCACAGTTGTAGCAAGTGATTGGTAGGCGAGTGAAACCTCGTCCTCGACCTGGCCTACGTGATGACCCGCGACGAGGGAAGCCTCGGAATCTGTGATGGTTGAACTGACCTTGAGTTGTGTCATGCACATTGGGGGAAATACGATTTCCTTGGAAATATGCCGCTAAAGCTTCTTCATCTCCTAACTGGGATGTCCGCTGCTCTTGCCGTGCCGCTTCAGTGAGAAGACGTGTGGTTAACTGGTCGAAAGTCAGGATAATATCGAGGTTGCTTAGAGTTTGCACAACTCCCTCGTAACTCCTGGGCAGCCCATTAAGCAACAGTTGGACCAAAGTCTGATCACTCATGGTGTCGCCGATAGCAGATAGCTTGTTCTTGATATCAGTGGCCTTGTTAACATAATCCTCCATAGAACCTCCCTCTGGCATTTTCAAGGCATGCAGCTGATTAGAAAGCATCAATTTGTGCGATTGGTTGCCTGAGCTGTATTTGAGACGGAGCGCTTCCCAGGCGAGTGCTGGATCATTGAAGTTGGCCACGAATCCGAGGAGGCAGTCTGCAACGGAGAGTTGAATTCCTGATAAAGCCAGGTTCTTAGCTTTTCTCATAGAATTCTCAGTGTACTGAGTGCCTAGGACTACTGCTGGAAAAATTGCAGGAGTTACATGGTTCTCAGTTAACTCCCAAACATTTTCTCTTCGCAAAATTGCTCTCACCTTTAACTGCCAAGTGTAGTAATTGCTTACTCCCACTAACTTGCTGCTCTCACCAACAGACATACTGCCGTGGTTTTCTCCCATTGTTCTAACTCTCTTCTGATCTGGAATTCTATGTGTGCAGATATCGAGGAGCAGAGCTCACTCTGAATGTACTCTCCGGCTTCTATTACAATGATGTGTACTGTAGACTCATGCAGACACTAAGACTCACGTAGACTCAGGAGCATTGCTCAGTGCTACTTAGTAAACACTAATCTGTTAGGAGCATAGCTCACTAAGACAGAAAAACACTGAACTAGAAAGTAACCGCTCTGATACCATGTTAAACATGTAACCCCATGATGAATACTCAGATCATAGTGAAATCATAGTCTATTAAGATGATTGAGTACACAGATTGTACAGCTTATATACAAGAGTGTCCAATGAATGGATGCTACGTGTCCTACTTTGGTTGGTGCTAAGTACGTGAGTGTCCAGTCTCAATGGATGAATGAAAAGGGAACTGGAGTCATCTACAGGATGAGACGGCACTGAGCAGAGTGTACTATTCTAACAAAACTAACAAAATCCTGTTGCATTTGCAACACATAGAACCCCTCGCACGGAGTCACCTCCCTCTTGCAGAGTCAGAAATAATGGACTAGCATTAGGAGAAATTTGGGGTCATGAAAAGGCCGTGTAAGCCTGCCCTTTCTAGGTGAACTCCCTGCTGCCCCCCGCACTGTCGCTGGCAGCGGGTGCCAGAGTCGCTGCCCGCACAGAACTCCGTGGCGCACTGTGATTAACAGTTCTCGGAATAATTTTTGAGACATGAACGATTTGTCTCGGGGTTTGGTCCCAAGAGGGCAGACGGTGTCTGCCCGACACTGTAGATTGTGCCCTCCACACGCCTCGCTCGGAGGTCATTGGTTCGAGCCCCCGTGGCGGTTGCTGGCACCACAGTGGCATGTGCTGTGCCACGTCAAAAAGTACGCGGGCAGCGCCTGTTTTTTTCTCTCACGTGCCGCTTACACGGCCTTTTTGTGACCCGATTTTTCTCCTAATGGTGATGGCAAATTATTGCGAGGACATGAAAACATATGAAGATTTAGGAAACTACTCTCCTAGAACCTAATTCACCTATTTATTTCCTTCCAACGAATCAAAACAGAATCGAGTTCAATGAACTCATGTAAGTACCCAAACATTATCAACTACCTAAGCTCAAATTTGGAAAAACAAAAAACAAAAAACCAGGGAATTGAGGTTCACAATCCCGAAAACCAACACGTTCAGGCACGAACCCCGGAGGTTATACGTAAAACAAACATACAGTCTGGAACATGAAGCTATCAAGCTCATCGACATCGTGGTCCGCAGGCAGCAGATTGGCGAGCGCCACAATCTGCAAATTCACATAAAAGCAAATCTAGTAATCCACATTCCGCAGATATCCGCAGTGAGCATCAACTAGTCCATGACATCGCCATTTCACGCCAACCCGATGGGTCCAATTCTCTCGTCTGTGAGCAGGTTCAGCTGCAAATCAACTTGAAAACCAACAGCGCATCAAATGAAAATTCTCAGAAGAATAGACGAGCATCGTAGCTCGCAGTGAACAATCAATGTCAAAGAAAAAAACGTACAGAAATCTTCGAAGAGACCCTTCACTCGTCAGCTTGAAAATTAAAAATATGCCGGAGCCCTACTTCAAGTGGGTTATGATTACTTGTGGCCGAAGTATGATTAGTTCTAGATACTTCTAGGAAAGTGGCTTGCGTGCCAAGCAACAGCCACATTCTCTAGAGTATATGGAGACCTACCCCATGCCCTCATTCACAGCCTCTCTTCGCTTCTCTCTCAGTTGTGAGTCCCATGCCCTCATTCACAGCCTCTCTTCGCTTCTCTCTCAGTTGTGAGTTGTGAGTTGTGCGTTGTGCCTAGATATTGTGCATGCCAGGTTTTTGGACCAACTGTGCATGGTTTCGATATTTTTGGTTGTGAAGCAACGAACAGTGGAAGTTGCAAAGATGGATAAGGGGAGGTGTCTTGCTTGCACTACCACTCCACCAACGTGAAGTTCAAATACCTCAATAATAGAAAGGCTGACCAACACAGGTACCATTGTTTGGAATGCAAGGAGTGGTTCACTTTGGAGGATCACAAGAGGCCCAAACCCAAACATTACAACAAGAAACGCAACCAAGACCTCGTGGAGATCCAAGGCCAACGCACCCATTGCAGCAAGTGCTTTGCAGTGAACAACGCACGCTTCAAGTTTTATAACAACAAAGAAAAATATGGCAAAACGCAACCCCGCTTCCTATGCCTGAGTTGTAAAAACTTCTTCTAGATGCACTTGAAGGACGGAGTATTGGTGGCCATCAAGAAATCACCCATTCTGAATGCAAATGAAGATGACCTTGACATGTTTGACATATTGTTTCCCGCCGATGGAGAGAACCCTCCCGACCCAAGCTACAGCCTCTAGCTACAAGATCCAGTACCTGAGGCTTCGTATGATAACAATCTGGACGAATTAGCAAGTGGTGATCTGGGTAACCCTCCCGACCCAAGCTACAGCCCCCAGCTGCAGGATCCAGCTCAGGCTGCGTGTGGATGCAATCTGGACGATTCTCCCATGCACGATGAAGACCATCATGAAGGCCCTCACCATGCATCTCCCGAGAATCCATACTACGATTGGGAGAATGACTTCGGAGAGCTCATCGATAATCCCAAGTGCGCACATGCTAACGATGTGAAGATGGTCTCACAATGCACAAGTTATCTTGGTTTCATGCAAAATCACCGTGTTTCCATGAATCCAGACCTTAACCTCACCTGCAATGCACACCACCATACCAGACCAACAATCGCCTACCCAAATCTCTCAACAAAGTGGAAATCTCCAGAATACTATCATCAGCCAAGAGATTAACACCCTCACTGGTAAACCTTCATCCTGCAGGAAAAAGAAGCACCCTTCCCAACCCAATAGAGTTCTCATGGATACAAATTAACAATGGGCACATTACATGGAATACTTCCTTTGTGCAACCAGCTTCACCAAGTTCCTGGTGCTGGGACCTAGTAAATGAAAGATTTGACAACCAAATTGAGGAATCCACATAATGCCACTCTCCTCAGGATCTAGAATACAGAGAAATCAGAGCCTGGAGCATCCCATTAGGCATTCCTGAAACAAGTTGTATATGAGACAGAAAAAAACTAACTGATGGAATGCTAACTCTAATGTCAAGTAAATCCCTAATGCCATGTCTTCTCCTGAATGTGGTGTGAAACATGATTGATGCACACAATAGAAGCCCTCTGTTGGCAATGGAAGAGAAGAGGAGATCATCGATTCAAGGACTAGAAAAGAATGAAGCACACATCAACATGAGGAGGCCATCAATTCAAGGACTAGAAAGGATTGAAGCCCTCTGTTGGCAATGGAAGAGAAGAGGAGATCATCGATTCAAGGACTAGAGAAGAATGAAGCACACATCAACATGAGTCATACAAGTTCGATGCGGTCGGTTTCGATGAGATTCCTCACAGGTCTGTAGCGCAGAATGTAGAGATCGTTCGGCATCATATCCACGGTCTCATCGCCTCTGCCATCCACACCACCACCAACAAGCGAATTGCCAATTCAGTATCATCAAGCTGTGGAGATGATTTTTGCAAGTATGGAAGGTGTAGAAGAGAGGGTGACAATGGCTTACTTGTCATCGAGCTGAAAGGTGCCCAAGGCGGTCTTGCTTCTGCAGAAGACGTAGGTGTCCAGGTTGGGCTCCACAATCATGTCATTCTCCTCACTGGACGCAGCTTGCTTCATCATGGACTCATACTCTTTCTCCAGCTTGCCCAGGACGGAGTCGTGCATGTGATTCGACAGAACATCCACGAACTCCGACGCGTACTCCTGTTCTTGGGGAGAGAGACGGTCCCAGAGGTCGGCGGTCCTCATGACATGCAACGCGAACTTGTCAATCTTGGACAAGCACTACTAGCATAGTTGACGTCCCCCACTCCGCAGTGTAAGGAGGCAGTCGCCCTTCACTCATCGCATGCCTTAGTGCGAGTTTTCCCGTGGTTTAGCCGGTTGTAGCGGGGTGGGCCACTGCCGTAACGGCGATCAACCAATCACGTCGCGAGGGAGTGATGCAGTAAACGAGGGTGAGTCCACGGTGGAAGGGGGTAGTTTCGCCCGTGCCACGTTCGATTTACTTACTCCGCCCGGTGGTAACAATCTCCAGGAGACGGGAAACGTAAGCAAGTGCGAGGTCTTGAAACGGTCGGGGAGGGGGTAGTGGGGCCCGCATGCGCTGTCTCGGATTGGATTGGAGTGACGACATTTTACTCTTTCACTAGCAGAGGGGAATTTGGCAGTAGACACTTCGATCGTTCATAGGAATTCTCGTAGAATGGGGGTAAATTTTTTTGAATATTACATGCGGTCTTTTGGAGTACACGCAGACAGAGGTAGCCAACGACCCTGTTCATAAACGTGTTGAACATATCCTATTGCATCTCAAAATTTCAGTGTTGCTGCGGTATGCCACTACAAGTTCAGTCAAAGTTGAGCAACTCCCAACGAGTTTGTAAGTCCAATGTTTTCGTGGACATCAAATATGTTCCTCAAGCTAGAAAACTGTACATGGTACGTCTGAGACACTCTGAATACCGTACTTGAAACTACCATTCCAATGAAGGCTGTTTCCACACAGTTGTGCTATGTCTCCTACCCTATCTATGGCTAATCTGCACTATCATCCGAATCCGCCAATACGTCATTGCGTACACAAACCTAATATTTACAGCTTCAATCAAAACTATCCCCAAACATTCAAACCATTCTAAACTTGACCATGGGGCTCAAATTGGTCCTGCACTTGGACAGTCTCTGTCAACCTCCTGTGGTTTTCTCTCGGAACTGGTGCCATCTTCTTTTGTTGTGATTCGCTCCATGTGGAAATCGCTGCGTATGGTCTACCAGATTCGGAGGGCTCAGTCGCTGTCGGTGAGATCATGAATGAGGCGGTCCAGGTTCCATCCCTCCGGGGGTTGTGCACCCGTACACGTCGGGCAAGGGACCCCTGTATCTGCACATTGACGTAGTTCGGTCGTAAGGTTTAGGGTATGTGGTACTCGCTGCGTCTCAATGGTGATACAGTGCAATGGTAGAAGGAAAAGTAATGTATATTCCGCTGGAGAAACTTACCTACTGGAAGCAAAGGTGGGCTCTGTTTGAATCGCAGCGGTGAGAGAGTTCTCGGTGGTGAATACGCTGACGGGCCACCGTTTGCTGAGATTTCGCCATGGGCCAGCGCAGGTGCCACAACCGTCAATGTGTGGCCCGGTCCATCAGCGTTGACTTCTGAGTCTGCACATCAACGCACTGTCATGTTCACTTCGTCTTGGGATTCCTACAAACAGTAAAATCCTATGTATGCCAAATGCAACCCGTCGTCGGGAAATCCTCACCGTTCACACGAGATGGGCTCTGGAGTAGCGATTCGCGGACATTCCCATATTCAGTGACATTGTCGGCGCTGGTTCCTTCACGCGAAGAGAGGAGCCACTGCTCCATCTTCCTTCTCTTATTTTCGATCCAATCAGCCTGAGCTTCTTCTTCAGCTCTTCTCTTTTTCGTCATTTTCGTGAACTCTGTCTCTCGGTCTCGGAGGTACTCCAGTTGCTCAGTAACAGATAGTGCGTCGAAGCCGTCTTCGATAGCCCTTCGATCCACTGCACGAAAACAAGCCCCAATTCCCCGCCCGCGAAGAGCGTTAGCAGATCTGAATATGCAAACGGAATACCAGATTTGGGTCGGAAAGTAGAAGAGGCGATGGAACATATTTTCGTTTCATGGGAGAGGACTTACATAAATTGTGGATGATGTCCTGGGCGTCAATCATCTCCATGTCGTCCTCGGTAATGACATCCTGAGAGTCACGAGGAACTTCTAAGGGCGGAGCATCGTTGGAAGGGCATTTCCTTGTGTAGCAGCAAGGCTCGTAATCGTCGTCTGAGCTGCTGCACAGTACTTGGCGACATCCGTTCTCGAATTCTGCACCGAGAGAAAGCTTCATCAATAAAACCTAAGTTTCCTAGTTAATGATCATCAAATAAAGAAGCCGACTAGAACTTCTGCTTCTATAACATGTCCATCGCAAATTAAAACTGAAGTCCTATATTTCCAGAGCTTGGAGCGTACCTGGCCCTGGGGACATGGGGCATCCATCCCATTTGTTGCCGGGGTCCTTTGATGTTGTTACCACTGTGCCTTTGTGAAGGGCAAGGGGTTGCGTCTGAGCGAGGGTGGCATTCCCCAGCGAGTCAGTGGCTGTCACAAGTCCCAGTGTTAGCACCGCATAGAAAGCCGAAGATTCAATTCGAATGCAGTGGTCGTTTTATGGAAGACTAAATGTCTACAGCGTACAGATAATGCACATGGTACTTTGAGTTCTCGCTCACCTGTTGCCGTCTCATCGTTATCTGCCTTGTCGCTACCATCGCTCCCGGAACCAGTGTCCGAGTTGGACGTCCCTGCAGTAGATAGTCGAAGGTAGAGCTCAGATCCCATCTTACCGAATTGAATGTCAGCATATAAAAGAGTAACTCCTTCATTACTGTTGAAATGTGCAGTAGATAGAGACAAGATTGTCGAATGTTACCTTGCATGTTTCGGAGGCGCCCGTACAGGGGAGGGGCGACGGTCAGGTCTGGTTTCTTCGGCAACACGTCCTTCAAGTCGTACCCGTTCACGAGCCTCATGTTCATCTTCCGGACCTGTCTATTAAGCTCCCAGTCGTCGGGAGCTCCCTGTAACTCCTTCTCGTCCTGTTCGGTAACTTCATTCTCCGGCCAGTCGCCATTCTCCAGCTCCGTTTTTCGCTTAAGTTCCTCAATTGTGAGAAATGCCTTCCCTCCGCGAGTACACTGCTTCGCGGCAAACGTAGCCCAGTCCACGGCGTGTCCTAACTTCTCCGCTAGCAGGCCTCGGGCGAAGGCCAGACCAATTCCCCTCTGTTTCCCTATAGGCCTCTGGTGAGTTAGCTGGAACAGACGTTCCACCCGGTACTGCATTCGCGGACTCTCGCGGAAGTTTGGCCTTGCATACCAGAATTTCCCCCCCGATTTCTCTCCCCATCGCTCCTTACACTTCGTCTCGTTTGCAATGGAGTCTGGGAGTGCGTCTCGCTGTCGTCTCGATGCGCCGGGAATGTACCCGTAGTTGTTGAGGCCCAGCTCCACGAAAAACCATCGCGGACTTCCTCGGTGGGGGTTTCGTGGGATGTCCCAGCTGTCAATAGCCATTGCCGAACCTGCAATCATCGGACGTAAACGTATTACCGCATCACGATATGCAATGACTATCACAATTTCTTCGTGAGAGACGAAAACTGGAGGTACAACGCACACATTCTACTAAAATCCTCTCCTCATATACTAATCACCCATGTATCCATGTCGTTAAGAAGGGCAACATCAACCAAATTCCTACGTGAGGCTGCACAAAACAGAGAGTTCTTCGTACCTCACTTGTGTGTCCCGACTACGCACTCAGAATGACCTGTCCCGCGCGTGAGGCAGACCCTGCACGAGATTGCAAGTGCACAACACATTAGCAATGGAAACTGAATGCATCTAAAACCCTGCTGATACTCCTCAAACTTCGTCACGACAGTGAATGCTCTGGCAATTGCAGGGAAGATAGACTCTCGAAAAGTACACTCCAATCACGAGGAATTGCATTAACTCTAACAAAAACCGGGATACTGGGTAGAGTCGCTGCTCTGACGATGCTACTACTTCAGAAGCCACACAAGTGAATATGGAGTGAAGGATAAACTTACCGCTGTTCCGCGGTGTTGTAGCGAGCAGGACTCCGAGCTCCTCGATGATGAGAGACGGACAGTGCGGGGGTTGTAAAGTATCTGCTATTCCACAACTCGCTTAGCATATACAAGTCAGCATCCGGAGAGATATCCGATCAAAGTAGGCCACGAAGAGCACTTGTAATCGCGGCGGCTATGGCCATCGTCAGAGTAACGAAATGCGCTAACTGTAAGCAGGGTTTCTGATTTTATAGGAGGGGATTAGGGTTTTGGGTGGAGACGACGGCCGCGGATGCGATGCTGAGCGCCACGACGAACCCGAATCCCACGACGTTCCTGCCCAAATTACCCTGGCTGGACATGTGGATCTTACCATGATGAGTTCATATGCGCACCGCGTCACTTCCTCCACCAAACTGTCGCGTCCCCCATCATCCTTCTCGTCACATGTCCTCTATCATTTCACCCAGTTCCGCTTCATCATGTCTTGAAGGATTGGCACCTCCTCCATCAAACTGTCGCGTCCCTCATGCTCCAGCCTGTCACGTCGCGTCCATCACCTGAATTGATGTTAGCGTGGCAGTCCACCTCAGTTTCATCAAGTAAAATCAATCATGCTGGTAGAAGTAGGAACTGAATGTCAAGTGATGTAGCGTAGCTTACCATACCAAATGTCTTGTCCACGTTCACGTGTTGAAGATGGACTTAGAATCTGAATTATGATATCTGGAAGCGGAGAATGGACTGGGCAGTACTTGGTGCGCCTGGTATGAGAGGCTTACTGACAGTGAAATCACTCATGATGTATCCAGTTCCGTCATATAGACTATCCAGTTCCGCTTCATGATGTATTGAACGATTCGCACTTCATGCACCAAACTGTCGCGTCCCCCATGATGCAGCCTGTCACGTCGCGTCCAACACCTGAACTGATGTCAGCGTGGCAATGCACCTCAGTTCCATCAAGTAACATCAATCATGCTGGTAGAAGTAGGAACTGAATGTCAAGTGATGTAGCGTAGCTTACCATACCAAATGTCTTGTCCACGTTCAGGTGGCGAAGATGGTCTTAGAATCTGAATGATGATATCTGGAAGCGGAGAATGGACTGGGCAGAAATTACTGCGCCTGCTATGAGAGGCTTACTGACCCGTTCCTCTATCTCCTAGAGCAAAAGTCCAAACGTGCGATTGAACTCCGAGATCTGATCCGTGCTCAAGGTTTGCGGCTTCAGGTTCCCTGTTGTTCTGTCCACTATCTGTCTAGCGTCTGCAATGACAAGAGTGAAGGAGGGTGTGCAGCACAGTACTTGTTAAAGGCATTGCTGGCAAGACTGACGTCGGTAAGTCTATATGGAACCTGTGTCACTCCACGGCAAAAGGTGGACATGGTTAGAGCTGGTAAGAAGGAAACATAACTATTGCGTCTATTTTGAGAACATATTTAATCATGAGCCTCAGATATAATGCTTCTAGTCAGCGTACCCGAGAGAGACCCTACTGCAAAACCCATTTCAGAAAACAAATGAAAAAAAAATAGAAAAAACACATCGACAATGCGCGGCACTAATGCAGTTATAGTTCAGGACGTAGGGAAATTTGGAAAAAAGGGACTTGAATAAAGGGATAGACTGAAAGAAAAGTGTTAGATGGGAAGAGGGTGTTAGGTGATATTATGTACAGTTCTAAAAAGAGACGAAGATAGGGAGGGGCAGATGTGGATAGAACTGGTGAGAGTTTAATTCGAGATGATCCCCTGGACCCCGCGGCTCTTACAACCATACTGCGAATGCCAAGCATATGACCCGGTGCGCAAAAAAAAAAACAAGGATTGGGGCAAGCGCTTCTCCAGGGGGCTGTTTTCGAAGCACATTATAAGAGGGACACTTCCGTGTTACCTCTAGTCATATCATCATTGGCCATGACATTTTAAGAGGGAAAAATTATAAACTTCAGTATCCGGGAAGATTAAGTGAGACTGTATACCTAGATGTAGCTCTTGATCGAAGTCAATCGCAAGCGTACTGTTCCCTGCTGTCAGACATCGTCTATGACGTCGTGGAAGGGGACTGGCAATACCGTGTCAGGGGACAGCGGAGCTGGTTCGTCATCGGACTCTGACTCAGATTGGTCAATGTCTTCGTAGGCTGCTTCATCGTCGGTCTCTATGTACGCCATGACGTGCACAACGACCGCTTCACGTACGGGCTCCCGTGGGTGTCCAAACACTCCACCCTCTTCATTCGTAGCTGAGTTACTGTGCGTGGCGTTAATGGCGCGTCCAGGTGCGCTCAGAGAAGCCTCTGGAATTCCTCCAACTACGCGTCGTGATCGAGGGTCCTTGTATAAAACAACTTTCCAGTCCGGGTCGAAGGGATCATCGACAAAATAGACCTGCAAGTCGCAGAAATAACGAGGGGGTGTTATCTAGTAAGAAGATGGTGTCACCCAGGTGTGAAGGATATAAAGAACAGATGCTCCGGTCGTTGCTTCGTCACTGCCAGTGACGCAGCAAAAAACTACTCAGTCATTCAAAGCGATCCAAAGTTTTCAGCAAGCTCACCTGCCGGGCGTGCGATGGCATGAGATATGGCTCAACGACCGGGGTTTGGCGAGCTCCGTATTTTACAAGAAAGAACCCGTCTTCGTCTTGTCTGATTGTCCTCTCTCCAGCGAGGTCTGGTCTGATCCAAGAACACCTCATTACGTTAAACTTTAAATGACCGTAGTCTACTCTGAGTATGTCCTTGATTATGCCCACGTACTGAAGCTCAACCCGGATGGGGCGGGGATCCGCCCTTGATGACCGACAGTCTTGTGTGATAATCGCAGCAACGCCCGCGTCGAATGACACGTGCTGAGAACCATCTTCATCGGCTGTTCTGAAATGGTAACCATGTGACCACATAGAGTTGTGGTGTCTGACGTATGGGGAGGGTAGTCTAGACATGGTGACAAGGTCGTGGGAGGGCCGTGATCCTTCTATGCCCATGCGACGTACTCTATCTTCAAGCCAGTCTGCGAAGGGTGCAAGTCTTCTTGGATTCTGCCCCCGCAGTGATGACCTCTCCTGCATGTACTCACTGCATCACAGTTCATTAAATTAAAACGTGCTTGAATTCTGAGGGTTAGTCTAAGACGTCAGTAATTGTGTCCAGCATGGTGTATAAGATCCGAGTCCACGAGGTCAGATGCAATCACCGTCTGACAGGGGCGATAAAAACAAAGAAGCACGACGTCTACCCTATAAAGGAGACAAGAGCACATAAAGTACGTTACCTGTATAAGTCATCCGTTATTTCGCAATGGCGGATGACATGTTCGTGGAGCTCCTTCAACTCCGCGTCATTCCAGAATCTGTTCCGCCCCTGACCCTCCAATACCTCCCCCGCGTCCTGCTCATCCTCCTCCATGTCCCATAGGATCCTAGCAACTCCCGGGTACATCTGGAAGTGCTCAGTCACGAAGCCGATCGCCTCTGTATACATATATCCCTGCGCCATGGAACCTTCGGGTCTCGCTTTGTTCCTCACAAGGCTTTTTAAATGACCCAAGTATCTTTCTACACTGTACATCCACCGAGCGTGGACAGGGCCGCACCAGTACAACTCCCGTACCAGGTGCAGTGGGAGGTGCGACATTATATTAAAAAATGCCGGGGGGAAATGGATTTCCAACAGTGCGGATGTTTCAGCTATGTAGTTCTGTAAGGCTGGTAGTTCGCTCACTCGTATTTGCTTCTCGCAGACTTTCTTAAAGAAATGGCTAAGCCGAATAACAGCTAAACGAGGTCCCTCGGGCAAGGATCCCCTCAACGCCGCAGGTAACACTTCCTCGAGCAGGACATGCCAGTCATGACTCTTCATGAACTGGAACTTCCCCTTTTCCAAGTTCACTAGTTTCTGGAAATTAGCGCAATGACCTGATGGAGTCTTCGTGGACTTTATGGTCTGTAGTACCCGGCGCTTCTCCGCTGGACGTAGCACATAAGGAGCCTGCGGCATAAGATACCTATCTGTCCCCTCCTCACGCACAAGGTGTAGGTCGGGCATAATCCCTTGCTCCTGTAGATCCTTCCGAACGGCGATTGTGTCTTCCTCCCCCAGTAAAAAGCCCGCTAGTGTTGCGGCGACATTCTTCTCCACGTGCATCACGTCCAGCGTGTGTCGTACTGGGAGTTCCTGCACACGTGCAGAGGAGAACGGGTTAGATACGTTATGGGAATGCATAGTGCCAAATGAACGTAATTCAAAAACGTTGAGCGTTATAAAGCTTTCTCTAGCGCCACAATGGAATACCTGCCATTCATAGACACTGAACCAAGTGAAAGAGATGCAGGATCTAAGAGTAAACGGGGCTAACTGTTGCGCCACACCGTGAGTGTTCGTGGCTCAAAGCATATGGATGGATGGACTGACCTTCCAGTATGGGAGCCTAAACAATGAAGTTACTCGTTTGATGCCGTATCGTCTTACTGGATCATTCTCCTTCGGCCTGCCGTACTCTCGCAGCCATCTGACGCGCTCCTCCCCTCTGAGCAAAGCCTCCTGCCCGGTAACGACATCAGGTGCGAGTCGATACTCCGGTTCCGCAAAGTTTGTGCTGTCTCGACGGAAGTGATGATCTGGTTGAAGCAAGAACCTTCGAGCGCATCCACAAAACACATTTTTGTGTAGAACCTTGGACCTCCTCGACCTAAATCCCTCACCACACACGGGACATCCGACGAATCCATTGGTAGTGCAGCCGGCCAGAGTGCCATACGCGGGGAAATCCCCGATAGTCCAGATGATCATCGCCTTCAAGACGAAATGAGAAGATTCCTTGTAACGCGCCACGTCCATGCAGTACACTCCATATTCCCACAGCTCTAAAAGTTCATCGATTAGAGGCTCCATGAAGATGTCGAAGTGGTTGGCGGTTACAGACTTGGGACCTGGTATTAGTATCGCAAGCATAATGAAATAATTCTTCGTAGTTAGCCATGGGGCTATATTGTAATTCATCAATAGGATGGGCCAGATGGAGTACGTACTCCTTTTGTCCGAATTGGGATTAAAGCCATCAGTGACGAGGGCCATCCTCACGTTTCTATCATCGTACCCGAACTCCTCTCGGAATCTCTGCGAGATCCACTTCCATTGGGCTGAGTGAGAGACGTGCGACATTACACCGTCTGGATCATCCAGAGTCGCGTGCCAAGTCATTGCTGCGGCCTGCAGTGGACTCCGGAACACCCGCTTCAGCCTTGGAGTAACTGGGAAGATCCGAGTCACCTTGAAAGGAACTTCAGACCGTCCAGCACGTCTTTTGCGGGGGGCCCTGCACTCTGGGCAAACTCGAGCATCCTTCAACTCGTTCCGATATAGTCTGCAATTATTTGGACACGAATCAATGGATTTGTACGTGTGCCCCAGTTTCCGCAGGTACTCTGAGGCCTCCCTGTACGACTTCGGCAGGGTGTTTGGTTTAGGCAGTATAGTGGTGCTCAAAACGCGAAAAAGCTCATCCAAGTACGTATCCGACACTCCATGTAGCTTCCCCCCACTCAAAAGTATATATGTTGTTCCCATACTGGAATAATCGGAGCCTGGGAATAATGGCGTGGTCGCTGCCTCCTCCAGAGCTGCAACTGTTGCGTCCGTGTCTTCGTCTTCGGAGTCTCCCCAGTCATGTCCACCTTCGTCTCCCGAGCTGTCACCGCTCTCAGCGACGTGAACATTTCTGTCCCCGTTTCGAACATCTGCGCCCATGGTCGTATCGTCTTCTCCCGCCGGATGCTGACTCTCCACGGCAGGTGACGTGCCCCCACACACCTCTTCAACATGGTCAGTCGCAGCGAAGGGGACGCTTTCATGTTCAATGGGATCGTCTTCCCCTTCGACGCCTTCGTGTACGCCCGCCTGTGGTTCTTGTGGACGACCGAGACCCTCAGGAACCGTTTCCGCAGCTACCTCCTCTCGGATCCTGTCGGCAATTGCGAAACTTTCGACGACCATCTCAGTCATTCCTATACCTGGATCCAAGTTCGTTTGTCGTAGCACATTCGGACGCACTCTTGCTTGTGCGCCATAGTACCACGTGATGTGGTCCTCCCATTCAACATCGGAGTCGTCGTCCTCGTATCCCTGCGAAGAGAAGAACATTTCGATTAAAGGGAGGTGCAGCCATAGTCGCTATCGTGACCTAGGCTTGCGACCATGTGTCGGACTACTACATTTCCCGCAACCTTCAAACTCAAACGACGTGACGACAGCATATTACACATGTCAGTGGACCTCAAATCGAATCCCAAAACCAACGATCAACGACGTTGCGTACCTCTGTTCTGCCGTAGAACCATCGGTGGCGCCCGTTCTCCCTGACGCACCTCCGGTACGACTCAAGAACTAATTCTGATTCGCGCATGTGCAGTGGACAGGGGCAAGGCAATTTTCTCCAACCCATACGCCTCGCATAGGCCAATTCACGGCGAAGTAACTTTGCCTCCCGGTTTAGTATGCGCTCTTCCCCGGGTGCATTTCTCCGAATTCCCTCTTCCATGGCGGCAACTCCCGTAAGCAGAGAACGACCTCTGCACCTGTCGCGTCAAAACAGTCGCTGCAATCAAACCCTAAACCCTAATTGAACATATGAATTCCTGAACTTTCAGTCTACGCCAAGACGCTCCACCTCCCCTGACTCTACGAATTCCGAAGAGAACGAGTCAAACCCTAAATTATCATAACATACGTCCTCAACAGGTTCGTCAGCGCTCGTACTTGGCGAGTTCGGGGCCGATATGATGTACTCCTGGGTGGGGAGCAACAACAGGCACTTGCAGAACTCATCACATGGGCTTTGTGTCTCCACATCCCCGCATCTACAACGCAACCACTTCCCCCTCATCGCATCACCTACGGTAAAATATGTCCCCCACTGTTTTCCAAGCACACAGGTACAACGCGGATCTTGGAGCCACCTAAGTTTGCGACATGCTCCGCATTCGCATTTCTCCACGCAAACATGGGCCGGTCCGCGCACCCCTCTCTCGTATTCTCTAATAGCACTCTCTAACCATCTAGGTTCGCCCCCGAATCTATCTACGCGACTTGATTGAAGCCCGTACTCTTCACTATATGGAGAACCCGTGGACTGCATCTCTCCTACGTCCCGAAGCCTGATGTCGCCCAACGAATTTGAACACAATCGACTCACATATGGAGATAAAGAAAGGACATGATACCCAAACGGGACAAGTTCCACAATTGTTTCGCAAAGGCAATTCAGAGTTAGGGCTCCTCACGAACTATAACACCGTGTACAACAGAAGGACTGAAGGACTGGGACTCACCTCTGACGTTTCTGGAAAACGACAATTCGCCCGCACAATCGTCCAAAAATAAAGATCTATCCCTAAGGCATATAAGTAACGGACTGCATTCTGCTGAACTCGGTGAGTCGTCATCCCTTCGATACTCCCTGTGTTTAGAGGGCCTGTGCGTTGTCGCTTCAACGCCATCGGGAAGTGGTAATGATAGTAACGAACCGAGAATAACCCGCAAAAGGCTTCTGGTCCACGACCCCAATACGGGAAACCTAAAAAGGGACCGGCAATGCCTGTGCTGGGTTTAGGCGGGTATCGGAGGGTTCCCACGAGGTTGTCGACGCGGCATCGCCGAGGATGGCCACAGGCTTCACTCACGACCGGCATTGTTTCGGAGCGAACTTCGCAAAGCTCTCATGCGGAAGTTGCCCCCCCCCCACGGTCAGAACCTACACTCCGCTCTCCATGCAACACGACTGCCCACTATATGATGATAATTAGCAACAAGCACCGAGAGTTCCTGATTTAGGAAGCGGCAGCAGTAATGGTTCTTGCGTTCTGTTCGGAAAGAGTGTGGGCGTCCTTGTCCTACTCCCGCTACTGAATTCCACTTTCGAGCATCCTCTTAGGGTTGGGATGAAATGGAGTGCTCGATGGCGGGCGTCGACGGCGGCTACGCATTGGGTCCTCAGGCGGGGCATAGAGGCATCCCGGCTTACATATACGATTTCAGCCGACCTCAGTGTTGCCTGCACTTCCAGCACCAGGTCCGTTTCCTAACCCTGTCAAAACTATGTATTCAAGCTGGCGTAGTTTCCTAAGTAGAACTAGATAAGTAGTTGTTCATCGCGCTGATTCCACCCGAGTAGACCAAGGACTCCTTGTGCGCCCACTACATCATCATTGTATAGACGCATTATGGATCCCCAAGTGAATTATCCATCACGCATGTCTGCGAGGAGGATAAGAGAAGGCCCTGACGGGCTACACCAGACAATGTTAGACGTGTCCGAGTTAGCGTGTTTTCGCTTGGACAGGTACTTGAAGAGGCACCGACTCGGAGTACTCCCTTTTGTCGACCAGTGGACTCGACCTTCACAGAGCTCAGAGTCTTGGGACGACCCCTCGTCCGTTGTGGCAGAGACGTTTCTGGACTCGCTACCAAGGGAAATTGTGAAGGATAAAATATGGCCATTCCTAATGGATGGCCAAACAGCAGTGGATAATTTCAGGGTCCTCTGCCACGTTCGATGCGTGTGTCTCGGTTGGATGGTGTATGCAGAGGATAGCAGGGAGTGGCATCTGGGGTTTGAGGCATGGAAACAAGGGGACCATCGTTTTAGGTCGGAAACCGGAGAGAACCCTTTCTTTGATACTGACTCCGAGTCGGACCCGGACTGGGGTTACGAACACCTTCACGATGACAAATCCGCAGAGACTTCCAGCGACGATGACAAATCCGCAGAGACTTCCAGCGACGATGATTGACAGAATCCTCAGAGCGTTTACGTGGGAGGGAGCTGGAAGATGGTGAACGTAGAAGTCGAGGAGGGTTAGATCGGGTTGTATTTAGACGTTTTAACATGACCTCGTTCTCCCATCTCCTGTACCGGGACGTGTCCCATTACACCCATAATGATACACCCTCCATTCATGAACCACATTCGCAGTGCTCTGTTCGCCCTTCTTTTATGACACGCACGTCGATTATAAGGCTTATGGTCTTCTTTATATTGTTTTTGGTTGTTTGTCTTCAGTCCTCTGTCTGCGAGCACTAACCTGATATTTGCATAACAACCAGGAATGTTTTGCGGTGTCAACTTCGGGAGAGTACGAGAGTCTGGGACGACCTAGTTCTGCAACGATGGCATCGAATTCCTGTGGTCACACCGGTAACACGGCACAGGTTCAGTGATAATCACACGCATCCCCCAATAAAGTCCTACTCACTGTCCATGATAGCTGAATATAGGTTCCGATGCAATGCTTCGTTTTGTACGCTACGTAGGGTCTAGTGAGAAGTAGTCGCTGACGGTGTAAACTTTGTAATGCAGACTACTTCTAACGGGCACATGCCCGTCATATCCACTTACAGTCAGCGCCCTCCGTACATGCATCCGTGGGCATCGCAAATGATGTACTCTGGAACGGTTTCGCAAGTTATGGACTCCAGGTCGCCCATGCAGTATCTTTTCAACGGACGTCAGCACCCCCAGATGCAGGCTGAGCACACCGGATCCGCGGGAGGGCGTAATCCTACATCGCATAATTCTCCGGCTGCGTCTTCTGAAGGTAACCGGCGGTCGGGGGGGGTTGATGCTGCATCAGTTCATCAGAATTCTAGCCAATCAAACTCTTTGAGCTCCCCTATGCCAAGCCCGATGCCGGCGTTTTTTGGAGGACACGGTAGTGGGAGTACAGGGAGTGGAAGTGGGGATCAGTCGAGAACACAATTCTCTGACTCAAGGGTTCCAACCGGTCCTATGAACCAACAGTTCCATTGGCCAGAGGGACCATATTTCAGTGGCAATGGAAATCCATGGCCAGTATGGCGGAGTGGCTCCGTGCTTTCGCCATTCGACACTGCCCCCGCCCCCGACTTCTCCCTCGTACCTGCCCAGCACACCGATCAGAATGTACATCCCGTAGGTGCCGTCAGGTCGAATCCGACCGCAGAGGAGACCGACTGCGTTCCTTACGTGGAGTCCAAGAAGTCTGCCCAGCGGAGGGTTCAGCGTGCTCGGAAACTCGCCTTCACCCAGAAGTCTAAAGAATGGCCCATGAAAATTGCGTGCACAGAGGAGGGGGAATTACCTAAGGACGTCCGCAATCTTGTCCACACCCAGTTCAGGGCAACTGCGAGAAATTTTTTGCAAATGAATGTCATACACTTCAGAGACCATCCGGACTCCGACATAAAAACAATCAAAGAAGACTTGGACATGAGATTTTCGTTCGACCCCCCGTTGAGGGCAGGTTATGTACTTCAGTATGTGGAAAATTCCGTGAGAACATCCCGGTATCTATGGCGCAAACACTGGGTGAATACAGGGCGAGGTCAGAAACATAGATGGTGCCCATCTAAGTATTTTCCAGCACTCGTAAAGTATTGGAGATCCGCGGAGGCAGAAGAGGAAAGTAAGCGCATGAAGGCAGCCCGTAATGCTGCGAAGGAAAAGAAGCGGCTCCGACTTCTGAAGGCCGCCGCAGATAATTCAGCGGTCGACGATGGATGGGATGTAAGCTTTTTGTATTAGTCTGGCATTATTTCATCTCAGAATGTTTGCGTGATCAGAGCCTCTCGATTAAAACATTAACCCAATCCTCCTATTTCACTTCGGCTACCATCTTGGAGTTGTCACTTGTCACAGAGCGTCTCCGTTCTACATGTCTTGAAGTTCACCTTGCGACTGATTCAAAACTGTAAGTGTAATTGGTTTTGTTATTGAATGTACGTGTGTAGCCTCTGATCGATGAAGATGCTGAGAACATGCTATGGGATGAAAACTATTTGGGCGAAGATTCACTCCCTGACGGCGACTTGACAACATCTTCTGGACGGGACGACCAAGAGACAAGCGTAAGTGCAACCTTGCCCGTACATGTCTTTCACGTCCTCGGTTTGTGGATGTCCGTATCCGTGATCATTGTGGAGTAGGATTTTCAGAAGGACCTTAACGTAACCTAGTCATGGTAATGCATCTGCCAAATGCAGGTTGTGAACTTGAGCACTCCGGCCTCAAAGGAAAGTGAGGCGTCAGGCCAGGTACGACTCTTCCATCAGAGCAGTGACCTTCTGTTTACTTTTTGGAATACAATGGTTGGCTACACTTTCTTTAACCTATGTGCACAATTAACACCACCGCAGGGCGCTCAGGAGGGAAGAGGTACTCCCTGCCACATGACAGCAAATGCGTGCAATGCTCCAAGAAACGATACTGTGGCCCGCTCCATAGGTCGTGAGCTCGCGAACGTGAAGAAGTCCATAGATGGGATCTCGCTCTGGCGGGAAGGTCTTGATCGCCAAATGACGCAACAGAAGGATGACATGGCACAACAGAAAGAAGACATGGCATCAGTCAATAAGAAGTTGGATCTGCTCCTCAGCGCCATGTTGCCTTCGGGAGGACGGGAGCCGGTAAGACAGCCGCCCATGGATACAACGGCAGAATCTGTCTCGAAGACCGCATGTAACGAAGTCCACGACGACATCATCACAACTCGATGTGCATCAGCCTCGGGTATGACAGAGGATTTGAGCGCAATGAACCGACTGTCTCCTTTACCGGGTAAGATTACTACTGAGTACTAAGAAAATCACACAATTAACGTGAACCAGCCTTATTATATGCTTGTCGACTGATATTCTTCGTGCAACTGCGCGCGACGCGGGAGTCATGCAGTCAGGGAGGCTGATGCTGTTCCCATGTATTCTGGAAACCCAACAGGTGGGCGAAGTTGCAACGCCCGAGTGATTGTCGGATTCCGTTTTATCCCTAAACTCTTCAACTTTCAGGCTAAGCTGACCTCATTTCTCCCCTGTGTGTTTCTCAATGTGCGCAGACGACGGCAACGACTCCGAAGAAGGACTTCCCGGGAGTAGGGCGCCCACTCGGAGCATCTCCGAAAATGATAACCGAAGTCGCCATACGGAGAGCAGTGATCACCATACCGGTGGTGAAAACAGTGCGCAGCCCCCTGCGAACCGCGGACCAGACGCCGGCCTACAGGCAGCATTTGGGTTGACAGCGACCGACGCTGCAAAACTTACGGGAAAGCGCCCTGTAGAAACAGGCAAGACCGGCCTACACCTGGCACCCTCTACGTTGTCTTCCAGGTGGTCTAAGTCCCATGCAAGTAACGTTATTGTTCACTGATGTCTGTCTTGACTAACACATGTTCCGATAAGCAGGTGAGCCAAGCAGTGGAGTCAATGCACCCTTGTCCAAGAAAGGGAGATATGCGGTCCTACCAGTCACAAGTAAAGGCTCGCCAGCACAGGTCGTGGAACCTCCACAGATCGTAGAAGACTCAGCGCCCGCGCCGCGTCCTCGCAGAGCAAGGAAGAGGCCTTCCAAGTTTATTGATCACGTCCCTCCTGCACAGAACAAGCCCAGACACGAAATGGTAAAGAACATCACTAACCAGGTAGTCTAGGTATGTTCAGTGTCGTGTCAGACCCGTTTATTTTATTGATTCTAAACTCCCGTACCGTACGATGCGCAGTGTGAACCCTTGATACCGAAGAAGGCTGTGTGGGTTCTACACCCGGAACATCCCAACAAGACAATCGCTTTAGGGAGATGCGGTCCGCACTGGCGCTCCTTCAAAAAAAAACTCGTGACAGGGGTGCAGGGAGTCCTATGGGAGCATGGGATGCAGCAGGTCACGATAGACCACGTCTACCCGGAATGCGCACAAACAGAGGTGTTGTACCCAGACCGTCAACGAAATGGGATTGTCACCGTCGGGGATGCGTTGAAAGGTGATTTCGCAGAGGACGCTACCATCGTCTGGCAAAGTCGGTACCTCAATTACGTTGAGGTTACCACACTGAAATGAACGGTAAGTCATCAAAATCCTCCGCTTAGCATATTCCCCGTCAATAATTCAACAGCAGCTATGGAGACTAGGAGTATCATGAATGTCTTGTCATTGATCCGAGGTCGAGAAAACTTCAAAATCATGTTCAGTTATCTAATTGAGAACAGTCCAGGTTCAACCTAATTTCCAGGAACTATCGGAACTAAGCAGGCTTTACCGACGTCGTTGGGTTTGGATTTCATCGCTGCAGAGGAAAGCTACTTCGACAGGTCGGGGAGCGCGGAAGCGGCTCGCTTGGCAACAACAACCAGGAACGTTGGAGCATACTTATGGCTTTAATTTTGGTTTAAAATTCATTTAGAAATGCCGTTTTTTGGGTCTTGCTCGTATGTCCAATGGTGGACTCAATGTAACCCCCCAAGTAATCAAATCCACCCGCGGACTTTGTATACAAGACTCTGGATTTGTCTTGAACATTATGTCCTTTGGCGTGTATGTAGTCGTCAACTGTAGACATCAATGGAACGTCCCGGAAATACTAACCCTAAATGCAATTACCGCTATGAATGTCCAGTGAATATCAATATGTCGAAGACGCCTAACCCTACCCAGTACACACGTCAATGCGAAATCAAAATTACGAAACCCCGAAATATTACCGCTTGTAACCATTGTTACCCCCGCGGAAGACGTCATTACATTCAAATTTATCCCCATCCCATTGGTACACGTGTGCAGTTCTCATAGGACACGCAACTCGCATTGACCGGGAGTCGGAGTCCTCATTAATGCTCAGCACTCCGCAAACATATTCCAAGTGGCACACGTGTACTACTCTAACAGGCTCGGAGAAGACGCCGGGACCCGGAACGGCACCTCGTACAGGAAGTCCCAAGATCATCGACAATTTAATCGGACGGTCCGCGATCGATGGGACCTGGCTTTTATTCACCCAGGTAACTTACCATCTGAATGGGGCCCGCCCAAGGGGGGACGACATCCACGTAAGCCCGGGTGCTCCACGCTGGATTCCGGAGTACAGAGACTGTTGAAACCGCACCATCCGAGAGCGAGGAGCGCTCCCGAGTTTCGTGTTCCAGCGGTCCCACTCCTTGGATTCTTGTGACTCGCCGCACTCGTCAAGTCCGAAGTTCACCCCAGTTTCCCGTAACCATCTCGCGAGTGCGATTCCTGTCGCCGGTGTCGCCTTTTAACTATTTTTGCAAGTGAGGGACGTCAACTATGCTAGTAGTGAAGCGGACGCGCAGATACGCCCGCAGCAGGAACATGAGGCGGTTCACGTCCATCTCGAAGATGGACAGCATCATGTCGTCCAGGCTCTCCGCAGCCGCGAGGATGTTCTCCTCCATGTTGGCGATCTGCTCTTGCACGCGCTCCACCACGCAAGAACTCGTAGGCTAGAATCTCCGGGGCCGACTTCTCATTGCGCCACACTCGCTTCAGAACCTCCACGTCGTTGGGGATGTCTTTGAGACCCCAGTCCCTGTTGTTGTCGTCGTCGCCCTGGCCGTCCCCTCGTCCCCACGGCGTGCCGTCCTCGCTGCCATTGCCGCTGTCCATCAAAACCAACCCCAACACTAAACTCCCGTCGCTTGCCCTAATGCTCCACCAACAGCGATGTCCTTCAACTCAGAACCTCCGAAACCTGGCTCCGCCAAAAAAAAACTCCATCTCAACTTGCCCCCCAGAACCACACCCGCAACGCGCAATCGCTGCACCATCTACCCAAAGGCAGCCCTTCTCCAGCTAAACCTTGCTCAGACACTCATGCCCATCCATCACCATTTTCATATCCCAAACAACGCGCGCGAAAACATACGAACGCATCTAAGTTAATTCATTTGGCAAAGAACTCTTGATCGGTTTCACTACTTCACATCACAAATATTAATCAGAAATTCATCAGGACATGCCAGAGGATGGCATCTGACAATTCCAGGTCGGCAGAGATGATGTGCCCACCATGACTATTCATTAACTTTAGCGAAAAAGCAATGGGATACGAAAAGTCTGTCAAGCTCTAGGAGCTTTGAATCTTTTGGGTTTTGGGAAGGCGTGTGTGTGTGTGTGTGTGTGTGTAAGAGAGAGAGAGAGGACCGTCGGGGGTTTAGGGTTTGGGTTATCAGGTTTGCGGGTGTGCATTGTATGGGATTGTTCTCTGGGACGCTGTGAGTAGTCTTTAAGAATCGTCTGAGTATCTGTAGGTGCAATTTTGTTGTGCATTTCCGGTGTCTATTCGAGACAGAGGAGGGCGAGATTGATCTATCAATTGTGTAACGTACAGGCTCTGCTTGTTGGGTTGTGCCGCCTGGCACCTGAATTAGGCTTGAGAGACTCATAAGTTAGCAAGCCAACAATTATAGAACCGTTACAATGAAGTTACGTTTTATTTGGAGTTAGTTTTAGGGTTTTTGAGTCGGGGTGTGTAAGTCGATTTTGGCTTGGGTTTGCTTAGCCTTTGAGGAGATGGGTTTCTCAGAGACCTTGGTTATTGCGGTTACAGAAAAATTCTAGGACTGCAGGAAATTATGGAATCTCGAGTCTAGTATATCGGCGGAAGTTTCAACCTCGTGTCGTTGTTCGAAGAGATCGTTTGCTCCAGGAATAATTAACTGGGTAGAGGAACCTCTGTTGGTAATGTTCTGAGTTGGCGCTTGTCCATGCAGAGCGAGTACTTTTCTGTCTGCCTTGATTATGTCGCCTTGTCGTTTTATTTGGAGTTAGTTTTAGGGTTTTTGAGTCGGGGTGTGTAAGTCGATTTTGGCTTGGGTTTGCTTAGCCTTTGAGGAGATGGGTTTCTCAGAGACCTTGGTTATTGCGGTTACAGAAAAATTCTAGGACTGCAGGAAATTATGGAATCTCGAGTCTAGTATATCGGCGGAAGTTTCAACCTCGTGTCGTTGTTCGAAGAGATCGTTTGCTCCAGGAATAATTAACTGGGTAGAGGAACCTCTGTTGGTAATGTTCTGAGTTGGCGCTTGTCCATGCAGAGCGAGTACTTTTCTGTCTGCCTTGATTATGTCGCCTTGTCGTTTTATTTGGAGTTAGTTTTAGGGTTTTTGAGTCGGGGTGTGTAAGTCGATTTTGGCTTGGGTTTGCTTAGCCTTTGAGGAGATGGGTTTCTCAGAGACCTTGGTTATTGCGGTTACAGAAAAATTCTAGGACTGCAGGAAATTATGGAATCTCGAGTCTAGTATATCGGCGGAAGTTTCAACCTCGTGTCGTTGTTCGAAGAGATCGTTTGCTCCAGGAATAATTAACTGGGTAGAGGAACCTCTGTTGGTAATGTTCTGAGTTGGCGCTTGTCCATGCAGAGCGAGTACTTTTCTGTCTGCCTTGATTATGTCGCCTTGTAAACTAAGAAAAAGCTATTATACCACTAGGCGTAGATAGGAGGGAATTAGAAGACGCGTTTTATTCCCAACTAACCATGTGCGTATAGCATAGCACAAGGGGTTTTAGCGGGGTATATAGTCCCTCAGAGTCGGTTTCAAGTTTATCATCGGTGTTAGTTGTATATGGTTCTTTAATCGATCATTGTTGTGAAATCTCTATGTGGCTTGATGGACTTTGTTGATATTGAAGTTCTTATCTGCGTCTTTGGCAGAGACCGTGTGATTTGAGCATGCATTCGTCCATTTTGTGTCCTCGGAGTCTGCCAGACACCAGATAGTTGTTCACCATGGGTAGCGATGCGGATATGACCGACTCGGATTCAGGTACTGTTTTCTTGAATGCAGTTTTTCGCTTCGAGCTGTTGTTAGTTGTCGTTGATAGCCTTTACAACGGGTTTGTATTAATCTCGTTCACCACATTGTGATATTTTCATACCAGGTTCCGAAGGAGGATATGTGCAACCGGATGCTACCACACCCGTAGCAGGGCCTTCACCTTCTGGTAAAGGCAAAGGGCCTGCTAAGCCTTCTGGGAACAAGAGTGCAAAGAAGGCTATTTTAAAAGATACAAGCCCTGTTAACAGCGACGATGAAGGTGATACCAAGGCAAATGATGGACAGGGGCCTTCAAGCAAGGCTGGGACTAGGGGCGGTGGAGGCAAGGATGATGATGAAGACGAAGAGGAGAATATGGACCATGAAGAGCGTGGGGGAGTATGTTGGGTTTGGGGAATATTACCTAGCCCCTGCATGTGGAACAGTTGCCCCCCCGAGGGAGCGGAGGCTCCAGCGCGAAGCACAGCAGGTACCATCGTCGTGCGCAGGCACATACATCCGCGACCAGGCTCCTAAGACCCGGCTCTCGCTGTGTCCATCCCGCACATTCTCGCGTTGGCGGTGGTGGTGGTGGTCTGTGGTGGTCTGTGGTGGTGAGGGTCTCCTTTAGGGTCTCATGCTACGATGCTAGAATGAGAATGGCTCAGGAGTCTTCTGTCATGGTCGTCATGCCTAGCAAGGCCAACTTTGAGAGGCCTCCTCCTCACTCGCTTCCTCTTCCTGCTGCTACTACCGATACCCACTCCACTGAGGACTTGCAGGCTCCAGGTTGGGCACTGTTCTTCGCATGCATGTTGTCTGTCTCTTTCTCTCTCTCTCTCTCTCGGATCAAGTTTGTAATCGAGTTGCTTCATACTTCGATACCTATGTTGGTTCAAATAGCTGTGATACGAATAATGGTGGTAACTTTGTGTTTTTGATTTGTTTTTGGGGTGGTTGCTTTCTGTGCAGAAAATTCTGGATCAAAGAGGAAACGAAGGTTGACACATGATGACAGCAGTACGACAGATGAAGAGGGTGATATGTCCAAGACTTTGTACGAATGCAGGTTTTGTAACATGCGGTTTGATAAGTGGCAGGCTATTGGTGGGCACATGAATCGGCACAGGCAAGAGAGAGAGAAGGAGCAATACCAGCATGCACAGCAGCTGGTTAGCTCAATGGCGCAGCAGCAAATGCCAAGGTCTTGGACTTCGTAAGTCGTGTTTCTGCCAGAGATTCAACTAGTTTCGACACTTTGTTGCTTGTCGCATGTGAGGGAGAAAGCTGACGTCAATTTCCAATTCTTGAATTTTAGCAGGATGGCTTCAGAACTGAACGGCCCATCAGGCGCCGGAGCAGCAGCGGCGCAGCTTGCGAGATTGAGCACGCAACCTAGTCGACCAGACGGCTCCAGGCCCCAACTTCCGCCCCAGATTTCCTTTAACTCAACGCGTCTACCCATCACCACGACCTCCAGCCCTACTACGATTCCAGACACGCCCTCGCCGAATTACTTCCTGCCGTCAAATTCATCTAGTAGCAACCTCCAACATATGCAGTGGAACACCCCGGCCGATTTGGCAATCTCTCCTCCAGCGCGAAGCACAGCAGGTACCATCGTCGTGCGCAGGCACATACATCCGCGACCAGGCTCCTAAGACCCGGCTCTCGCTGTGTCCATCCCGCACATTCTCGCGTTGGCGGTGGTGGTGGTGGTCTGTGGTGGTCTGTGGTGGTGAGGGTCTCCTTTAGGGTCTCATGCTACGATGCTAGAATGAGAATGGCTCAGGAGTCTTCTGTCATGGTCGTCATGCCTAGCAAGGCCAACTTTGAGAGGCCTCCTCCTCACTCGCTTCCTCTTCCTGCTGCTACTACCGATACCCACTCCACTGAGGACTTGCAGGCTCCAGGTTGGGCACTGTTCTTCGCATGCATGTTGTCTGTCTCTTTCTCTCTCTCTCTCTCTCGGATCAAGTTTGTAATCGAGTTGCTTCATACTTCGATACCTATGTTGGTTCAAATAGCTGTGATACGAATAATGGTGGTAACTTTGTGTTTTTGATTTGTTTTTGGGGTGGTTGCTTTCTGTGCAGAAAATTCTGGATCAAAGAGGAAACGAAGGTTGACACATGATGACAGCAGTACGACAGATGAAGAGGGTGATATGTCCAAGACTTTGTACGAATGCAGGTTTTGTAACATGCGGTTTGATAAGTGGCAGGCTATTGGTGGGCACATGAATCGGCACAGGCAAGAGAGAGAGAAGGAGCAATACCAGCATGCACAGCAGCTGGTTAGCTCAATGGCGCAGCAGCAAATGCCAAGGTCTTGGACTTCGTAAGTCGTGTTTCTGCCAGAGATTCAACTAGTTTCGACACTTTGTTGCTTGTCGCATGTGAGGGAGAAAGCTGACGTCAATTTCCAATTCTTGAATTTTAGCAGGATGGCTTCAGAACTGAACGGCCCATCAGGCGCCGGAGCAGCAGCGGCGCAGCTTGCGAGATTGAGCACGCAACCTAGTCGACCAGACGGCTCCAGGCCCCAACTTCCGCCCCAGATTTCCTTTAACTCAACGCGTCTACCCATCACCACGACCTCCAGCCCTACTACGATTCCAGACACGCCCTCGCCGAATTACTTCCTGCCGTCAAATTCATCTAGTAGCAACCTCCAACATCTGCAGTGGAACGTTGATGGTTTCAATGCCAACCACGCCACTGGCCTGCCTAGGTCGGGTTCCCAGCAAGGTCTCAATGCCCTG
This sequence comes from Ceratodon purpureus, assembly GCA_014871385.1. Lineage (NCBI taxonomy): Eukaryota > Viridiplantae > Streptophyta > Bryopsida > Pseudoditrichales > Ditrichaceae > Ceratodon > Ceratodon purpureus. The sequence goes on along the minus strand of CM026422.1, from coordinate 12,051,672 downwards.
GACTCAATGACTAATGCCATGCGAGATGACTTCCTGTCCGGTATGCTGCAGCCCCGCCACGATGGAGGCTCGTTCGGATGCCAGGCTCAGTATAGCAATACTATGACCGTGCCATCGCTTGATTCGCGACCTGGGTCCGGTGGCGCACTTGCTGCAGCCGACATGATCTATCTTTCAGACTTCGAGGAGCCGCTTTAAAGTCGGCTGACTCGCACTCCAGATATACTGCCAGAGATTCTCAAGCTTCCCATTTTGTATTCCTGAAGCAAATCGACTTCAAATTTTTACCACCTTTTGGCTCACTGGTGTAACTTATATGCACTCAATATTGTGTCAACTGATTTTGGGTGTTCAAGGGTATTATCATGGTCAGGTTGATATATGCAGCCTCAGAATTGAGCCGGAGATGAGTTGAAGCTCGTACAAAAAATAAAGTACAAAATCTGTTGAATTTCAAAAGAAATTGTATATTCCACATATCATGTGTTACATGTTCAACGTTACTTATTGACAAAATACTGTATATGTTACTTAGTGAAACATGAACTTTACACAATTATACGATTGACTAAGGGACAGAGAAATTTTCACTGTAGATAGCTGTGGCAATCTTTTTATCAAACCTTCATTCAATAAGCACATAAGTGCTATAATGGCTGCGAAGAGGCTACTCTGTTCCCACATTTTTTCTAAGTTCCTCCAATTCCTTATCCATTTGAAAGCTGGCTAAAGCAGCTGAATAATCCCAGCATGAGTACTCTTTGAGTACTTCTATGAAACATAAATTTCAATTCATCTCTGCAACATCTCCTTCTGTCTGTTAGATTGTCCAGAACGTTCAAGCTTCATTTACGAACACAATGCTGCAAGACAAAGTTAACATTATTACTCATTGACAAAAACATAATCGGATACATGAGTTTTCCTTCCTTTCAAATTTGCAAGTTCAAGCTTGTGTTCCTCTTAGAAGTGATATTTGAAAATTTACTAGGATACTTGACTACATATCTCTAATTATACACTAATTTCAATTTTTGATATGTGTATTTAACAAAAACTTCAACTAACGCAGTCCAACCTAAGCTTTGGATATAAAATAATATAATCCTCAGAGCTTTACAATGCCTAAGTTATATTTGAAAATAATTCATTTTACATAATCCTTGTGATAGTAGGTTGAATACAACGTTTTGTGATGCTTTATGGTGACGATTGAGGCTCAAAATGTGGAGTGCTATCAGTAGAGTCTTGCGTAGAAGCGTCTTGTTTGGGAACTTGCTTATTGCTTGGGACTCGTTGGCGGGGGCACTTGATCAAATCCGTTTGATTGATCTGTGTAGTTGGGCCGCAATGTGAGCCCGGAGCAACATGTGGAACTTGTTTAGATTTGTCATCTCCAAAGTATGATGGGGGTTTGATGGAATTGGAGACAGCGGGCACTCCACGGGGTCCAAATGGTCCAATTTTTCGTGTATGCTAACGAGGAGGAGAATCAGGTCTTAGGACAATATCTTTTTCTGCTGCTACAAGGTTGAATGATGGAAGGAAGTAAAGAGCAAGAATGGCAATAGTCAAATAGAACTTTAAATTTTTTGAATGCCATCTTGGAGTCCTAAAATTAGTATATGTTAGCTATGGAAATTTAGAAATATTAGTGCAATTAAGTCTACAAATGATGGCTACTTTGAATGCTTCGAATACTTCAAATTTTTATAATTGTCTAAAGACAACCTACAATAATCTAATTCAACTTTAAGTTTTGAAGTGAACACATGAGTGTATTTTGATCTTGATGGTAGGCTCTATGTGTATATATACATTTCTAATGTTCTTTTACATTCATAAAGGGTATAGAACTTTTAGTTTTTTTGAAGTATATTTTTTAATTTTTTTAAGTTTAATTTTTTATTTGCCTTCGGTCGTTGGATATTACGTCGATTGCGTCAAATAACTAATGCTAAAGCTTTCTAAATAAAAATACAGCATTAATACCCATAGAATAAGGCTTCAGTTCTCATTACCTTTGTTGCAGTCCATGAGAAGCTTAACCTCTAAAGTTTGTTGACTATGTTTCTCCAAAATGCGCTCCAAATGTACTATATCTAATATAAAACGCATGAATGACTAAAAAATCATTAGTTTTCAATTCTAACCGTAAGATTTCCAACTAAATCATTGTAGTAGATAGTAGATAATTCTAAACAATTTCATTAGAGTTGACTGTAGAGATTAGAAGATTACAGCAATTGAAATCTGAGAACAAATTTTTTTGACACAATACTCTATGGGTTCTTTGGAGGTGCGCTGAATTGAGATCTCGTAGAGTTTCGAAAGAAAAACGCCAAAGCCACAATCCTGTGTCAGCCTTTGTTCACAAATTTTGTAACAAAATCTTACCCGCCGATACCCGCCGGGTACAGGCCGGTTGATTCCACAGTAACGAAGAAGAAGCAAAGTAAGAAAAGAAACACAAAACATAACATGTGTCAGAAACTTAGAAAAACTCGACACTTGTGAAGCAGGACTGCAAGTGTGCAGCTTAAAAAAAACACAGAATGTAAAGTACAACAGGATAAGACAGTACCACTCCCAGTACCAAAGCTTGTCACTAGCTTAGCCCAGTATTAGAACTCAGAATCAGCTCATTCCTAGTGTCACAACCACAGGTAACACTGTGTCATGTGTACCATATTTTACTCCACATCATGTCCAATACCCCTTCTAACTCTGCCAAGTAATGGCCAATCCCAAGTTATGCCAAGTTTGTGCCAAGCTTGTGCTAAAATATACCAACCTTGTGCCAACCTAGTGCCAAGCTATGCCAAGTCAGTGATCACTTGTATTTTAAAAAGAAGAAGATGATGCAGGTGATTTCTGGATAGAAAATTTGTAACATAGCGTTTGGAAAATCAATGGGAAGCAGATTTTCGGCGTGTGTGTAGCCTGGTTTCATGCCAGACGTGTCCGCATGCATGCAGCCACGCTTGACATGCATCAGCAGTCTGGAGCTTTGGCAGATTTCTTATAAATAACTTCCGGTGTTACTCTGTTTGCAAGTTGAGTGCAGCGTTGTACAGTTGTGGAGTAGTACGAGTGTTGATAGTTTTGTGTACAGTCCGAGCTCCGAAGATGGGGTCCTTGAAGGGGCTGAGCTTTGGTGTGTGTTTGGTGTTGTTGGTGGGAGTTGCTGCTGCAGCTGTCAATGGAGGGCTTCAGATTGGGGGGCTTGATATCGAATATAAGTGTGAGGAAGGGCATGAGACTGCTGTGATGGACAAGGAGCTTGCTCAAGTGGCTCTGAATTTGGAGTATTTTGAGGCGGAGTATTTCCTGTGGGGGTCTGTTGGTTATGGTTTGGACAAGGAAGCCCCGCACTTGGCTGATGGCGGTCCTGCTCCCATTGGTGCACAGCAGGCCAATTTGGATGAGTACTACAAGGATATCTTTTATCAGATGGGTCTCCAGGAAGTGGGTCACCTTAGGTGAGTAAATTTGATTAGTAAATTTGGAATTGTAATGTATGCGTGTCTGCAGTCATACATGTTGTTTTTGAGGCATTTAGAAGTGAATGATTAGTATCTGAAGCGATTGGATAATTGAGTGATTTTTGGATTGTTTGTTGATGCAGGGCAATCAAGTCTGCGCTAGGAGATGCACCATCGTGTGCGTTCCCCCGCACTCAGCTGGACATCAGCAAGAAGACCTGGGCTGAGACAATGGACAAGGCATTCATGGCCAAGTTCGGCAAGAAACTGAGCCCGTCTTTCGACCCCTATGAAGACAGCTTGAAGTACCTCATCTCCACTTACACCATCCCCTATGTTGGCTTGACAGGATACGTCGGCGCCAACCCGTTGCTGAAGGGGTACGAAGCTAAGAAGGTGAGAAATCAACTAAAACTTGTCACACACTCAGTTGAATAACATTTGTGCGGTATACTCATTATTTCAAATTCTCCTTAACAATTAGCTGAATAACACATTATGCTTGTGATGATCATTCTGCAGCTCGTTGCTGGATTATTGGGAGTGGAATCAGGCCAAGACGCTGTGATCCGCACTGAGATGTACAAAATAAAGGACATGAAAGTTGCACCATACGACTACACCGTTGCAGATTTCAGCGAGGCGATCTCCACACTGAGGAATAAGGCATCCAACGACCATGTCGATGAAGGTCTAGTGGTGCCAAAGAAGAACGGTGCCGAAGGCAAGGTCAGTGGCAACATCCTGGCTGGAAACAAGGACTCCCTGGCATACTCTCGCACCCCTGTGCAGGTATTCGCAACTGTCTACGGAACAGGCGATGCCTCCCAGCCCGGAGGCTTCTTCCCCAAGGGTGCTCAGGGCGTCATTGCTGCCCAGCTCCGTCTCAAGGAAGGCAGCTACTACGAAGAACTGTAAATTGGAGTTTTAGACAGTTTTTTGGTCTTGAACGATGCTTGTTCATGATCTGCGATGTGAGACTCCGGCAGTTCCTTTGTGTGATTTGTGTAGATGAGGAGAGTGGTGAGCTAAGTTGTACATAGCGCCACGGTTGTGACGTTGTTTCATCTTGCAATATATGGAAGACTCTTGGTTCTGTTAAATGTAATTGTCTTCACTTCTCTTGTGATTGTGTGTTCGTTGGTTGTTTGTTTGAGTCTGTGTTGATGGATATCTCAGCTGTGCTAACTTAGTTGATGTTATTGTGAGGATACCAGTTGAAATGAGAAGTTGTTAGTATCAACTTGAAACTGGGTTCTTATACAGAACATTTTCGGGTGTTAATCATGTTGAATGCTAAATGGTTTTGTATTTTAATACGACAAATTTGATGTTTGCTCCTATTAGTTTGAATATTACGATTTGATGTTTCAAATGTTTTTCAATTTGCTTTCACTCGGTTGATGATGATCGGTGTGGGAAATGTAAATTAAACATTTTATGAGTGAAATGAAAAGAAATAAGCAATGGTTTATGCAGCAGAAGAAAATTGTATAATAAGAACTAATTGATGCAAAAAATTGCTTGGCTTTTTCTCTTCATCTTAACAATTCATTCGTCTAAAGGTAAAACTCCATGAAATAATTAACTGTATTTAATTTGTGATTTATTTTAAAAAAAAAACTTAATACATCGATTTGTTTCAGGGGTTCTATATTATTTCAATTTTGTACCAAAACTTTAAATTAATATATCATATATTAAATTCATATATCAGATATCAATAAATGTCATAAATCAGACCAAAAACTTTAAATTCATGAATAATGTTTTTTGAATAATGTACAATCTGGAAATACTGTAGCCTATACTAGTTCTAATATCAATGCAACAGTAGAACAGTAACTACTGTAGACAGGTGAAACCTCATCCAAGAATTCATTCTTCCTTACGTTTATGAAAACTTAAACATCCAATCTATTTTTATTTTTATTTTTATTTTTATTTATTTTTTTATTTTTTGCATCCAATGTATTTTATACTCCTACTTCAGAAGAAAAGCAAGCTCTAACTCTCCTAGCCACATTCCAACCAAGTTCATTAGAACCTCAAGCAAGGTCCCCCCAAAAACAACTTAAACAGAAAGAACAATTTCTGAGTGACACCAATCCACGATCACATGCCAAAGCACATCCCACACCAACGTGGCCAGCGTTCGGCTTCCAGCTTCCGATTCTCAATGAAAGGCCCACACTCCGACCCTCCCATCCCGAACCAAACTCCAAACCCCGCCCGAACCTACCACCAAACCACCTTCCCGACCCTATCCACTCCGAACCACAATCGACTCAAATCCATCACCATCCCCAGACCACCCAAATCCACCAAAAACCATAGATTTCACTGACCTAAATCTATTCTTCGCTCACATGATGTCGGAATTCGGTCTATAACGGTTTTAGATACAGGTAGCAGAGAACACTCTCATCGAAGCACTCGCAACCGAAAACCTCTCGAGTCTAGTGCTTGAGCAGATTTTTGAGCTGAATTCGTAGGAAGGAAGCCTCTGAACGTTTCCCACAAGTTTGATTTTCGGTTTTACGTCATTTTCTGCGATTTTTGGAGCTTGATTTGAGGTAGTTTTGAGCTGGTTTGGATTGTTTGGGCAATGGAGGCAACTATGGTGGCGCTTGCGCCGAGCGCTTCGAGCTTGAGTGTGATGAGGAGTGGGGCGAGTGTGGCTTCGCATCAGACGTCGTTCATGGTAGGGAGTGGGAGTGTGGCGTTGAAGGGGAGTTGTGGGGCGGTGGAGGAGCGGAGTGGGAGTGAGAGGAGGGGGGTGTTGAGGGTGGAGGCGAAGGGGAGGCGGACTGCTGGCGTGCCTGGGAGGCAGCCCAACCGGCAGCAGATGCCGGCCATGCCGCCCATGGACGCCGACGATAATCCCAAGTTTGTTCTGTTTATTCGGACTTTGAATGTAAGCAATTGTCTTTTGAGTGGAAGTTCCATTTTGTGGGATAGTGTTTGTGGGCTTGCAATTGGGAATGGCGGTGGTTGAGAGGGTCTGCATTTAAGAAGAGAGGGCGATGCATTGAAATTCTTACGCTAGTGTCCCGGTTTGGTGCATTTGTTTGGGTTGAATTCTGCGCGTTATATGAAAATTAGGAATGGTGTCATTTGTGGTTGAATGAGGGTTTGTAATTTGGAAACAATATGATAATTGATTGACTCGATTTTTAGGGTTTCTTGACAAGTAATTTTGGAATTGATGGCCTCCGTTGGCTTGAGCTCGACTCGTTAGACGATTGATGGCCCTTCCCCTTTGTATTTCTCTGGAGTGGGAGTAGGCAAGCAGTTTTGTCGACTCAAAAATCTGGAAATTCTCGGCTTGTTTGGTTGCTGGTTCAATTTGATAGATTGTTACATGTTAATTATAGCTGAATTTCTTAGCTGGGTGAATTTGCAAGTAAACCGGGAATTTGCCTTCTTGGCATTCGTTCGTCAATTTAGGGTGAAGATTACGGATTCATGTTGGTGCTTCATAGTAGTGCATGATCAGGTTTGATGACTGAAGAGATCAATTGGACTTGATTTGTAACGTGCAGGTACCAAGGTGGTATCCGTTAAGCGTAGTGACAGGAGGAACGACTGCGAAAATGATGGTAGGAGCCATGAAGAATGATTGGGGAAAGAAGTTGTATGAAGGCACCCTGACCAGGAACATTGCTGGGGTTATCTACAAGGTAAAGAAAGTTGGTCGAGTAACGGGCTGAGAGAATGCCTAATGTTGCACATCCATTTTTTACTCTGTTATTGTAGTTTTGAGTCTGTCGTGGAGCATATTGTGCTTAGAAGTAATCGTCCTACACCTTGGTTGCAATGTACTCGCATGTCTGGATTCTTAGCAGAGTCCTGCACATTATGAACCCAAGTTACCCGACCGTGGCAATTTAGAGCTCTCGAGTTTCTGTAGTGAGTTTTATTATGATCCAGTGACGTTTTTTTATTCTTACACCAAAAGCTGTTGCTGCTGTTTGCGCTCCAGGATGAACGAGCAATTCGACAAACAGCTATTAAGCAGTATCCCGTATTGAAGTCTGCCACCGGATTCCAATATGGTTACAAGATCATGGTATGCCTCTTTCAACATCTCACTGTGAATGCAGATTTTGGTGGATTATTTATTGTGACTTTAGACGAATTTTTTTGAAATGCACTGAGATGGTTCATTTGATTGTGTTACAGGATCCCGCCAACCCCAAGTCAGCCCTCTTTGCCTCGGATGTTGTTACAGTAAGTTGCCCCTCTACTTTCTTTGCAACTTCTCTTTGGTCGAGATGATTGCGTAAGAATGAACAACTGGGAAATAATTGTACCTTTTTTTCCTCGAGGTTGGATGTTGAAACATTCGGTGTTATGATGTTTTCAGATCCCTCCGAAGGAAGAGCTGAACTCCGTAGTGGACAAAGTTAAGGACTTCTTCGGTAAAATTGGAGACTCATTCGGCAGCTTAGGAAGTCTACCAGCTGGGTCAGAAGAACAAGCTGGAGAATCTAAAGATAAGAAGTAGGCCACCTGATAAAATTTAGATGCTATGACTTGTAATGAGAGTATGCTGGAATCACCATTCCGTGGATAGAATCGCATTTTAATAGCTTTTAAAGCTTGTATGAACGTACCTGTATTGTATTGATGAAGCTTAGTTGTTCTCTACTTTTTATTTCGAGAGTTAGGAAGTGAAGAAGGTGAGTGATTGGCGTGATCATGAAGGTGTAGAGGAGAGGAAATTCGGTCTGTTTTCATGTGCTGCCTTTGTATCAATGTACGAATGTGCCCATTATCGGTGCACACAAGTTTTCCCCGGAGCAGGAGCTTCATGTTTGCAGGCACTTCTTCGGACCAAGAAGATGCGGTGCTGGAACATATTATTTGCAGATCGGGAGACAGAGTCGTGCCTCAGATTAGTAGTTATTTCGGGAAGGTCATTGATTATAAAGTTAACTGCTGAGCATCCTGGTTGCAACGCTATTTAATTAGAATCAGGCATTCTAGTAACAGAAAGTTGTTCTGGTTTTAATTTTGAGTTCAGTACTGTCTGCTCACAGCTCATATGTGGCTTGGCTTTGGATCAAATCTTCTTTGTTTTCGGATATGTAATAATCAGTCATGGCTCTGTACAGTCTCAAATATATTTTCTGGCTATCTTTCTTTGGGCCAGATCATAGGTATCTAGAGGCCTTTGCTTTGAAAAAATATACATGCGTAATAATAAAATTTCAAATACCCATTGTGGGGTGCTTCTAATTGCTAAGCTTAATATTTTCTGTTCGAAAAGATTCCTTGTGCAAATATGATAAATCCTTAATCGTTCGAACATATGCAGTCTTTCACTGTGTCTACTGTTCCCTCACCGAGATCAGTAAAGCAACTTGGACCGAAACTGTCAGGTACCCTCTTACTGCAGTTGGAAAAATACGTCTCATATTGCATGCCATTTCGCAGAATGCAGTCTGCATAGCAAATCTAAATTACATGAAAAGGATGAATCCTTACAAGCACAATTACAAGTACAATTTAATTAGATTTATATCTGCGACTTGTAATTGTGTCAATTCTTTATACATATGCATTCACTTGAGTTTGAGAAATATACATTTTTCGATTGCATGTCATGCTTGCAGTGGTGTTTCTGACTTGGAAATATCCCTGCCACACACAGACACATCCGATTCAAGGAAAAACACATTCATTCTACATAGTAAAATCATGAACCTTAACATGTTCTTCAGAATTCATTTGAGTGCGACCCATCGTAAGAACTAACTTTGGTTTCATCTGTGCTGCACTTGAACAAAAGGCCAGGCTTAAAGTGTCAGTAATTCCTAGAGGAGGTGCTTGCAAGAGTGGAAAAATTAGACCATCTTGCAGCAAATCTATGTAAATTCTATGGAGACGACAGTGCATGCAATCAGCGGGGACGACTCCAAATTCTGTAAATTATTCAACAATCTGGGTCGAAAGGGATCGGAGTCCAATTTGGATTAGTGGACTGTTACACTGTGCTCTACTGTACTGAAACTTATAGTGTAGCCTCGACTCTAGATTGATTTCTGAGCCCTAATTTGTAGTGTAGTTGGAACAAGGAAGTTCATCCTTGTTTGGAGGATTTGAAACTTGAAAGGGAGTTGCTCAAGTTGTATTTTGTGGGCTAATCAAGGAGCGAAGGTTGAAATTCCTGGGAAGCGTATAGTTTACAGTTTGGAGTTTGTTGCACGCTGGTTTCCCGTTGGCGAGCTTAGGAACAGCAGAAACAGGTTTAGGGAGGCAAGGGAAGCTCATTCTTAGACTGATATTCTTGCTGGTGTCTTGAGAGATTGTTACGTAGTGCAGCGCATTGTGACGTAGTCCGGGGCGCAATGGCACGCACGAAGAAGGCGGCAAAAAGGGCACCGGAAGCAGCTGAAGAAGCCGAGGTAGCTGAGGTAGTTGATGGAGAGAAAGTGGCTGAAGCACCTCCTAAGAAGGGCAGAAAGAACAAGAAGGAGGCTTCTGGGAAGGATGCCGAGCAACCGTTACCCAAGAAGCTCCGAAGCAGCAACAAGGAGGAGGAAGCTAAGAAGGATGAAGAGAAGCCATCAGCTAAGGTCTCCAAGGTCGCCAAGGTGAAGATTGATCCAGCGAAAGCAGATGTCCCTCTTCTGGTTTTTGCGCACGGGGCAGGAGCCCCTTCGTCTCACGAATGGATGGTCAGGTTCGTGTTATGTAGACTATGTTTGGCCCCATACATTTGCGTCTGCCATTTTGGGGATTTTGCAAGGTTTTGCAAGGGTTGCAAGGGTTTAGGGGTTTAAGGATTAAGAGATTTTTCACCCTACAGTGGCATACTTAGGATTATTTTATGCATATTTCTTAAGGCAAGTTATTATGTTGGACGCAATCGACGTCATTTACTTCGTAGTGAAAGACGTTCTAAGAATCGGAATGGGTTGTGTCAAGTTCTCTGGGAGCTTGGTTTGGGGTTCAGTGGGATGGCCTACTCATATGTATGAAGACAGAAACTATGGGTATTCCTGAAATCAGCATGTTGAATGTTGACAGATGGAAGAAGCTATTGGGCGAGGCAACTGGTGCGGTAGAAGTTGTCACCTTCGACTATCCGTGTATGATGCTCTTCCCTTGACATCTATTGCGCTTCTAAGCAAACTTATTTTTTACTTCTTTGGGTTTCATGTGCAAGGTAGTTCAGGAGTATTGGAATCCAGCCGTGCTGTATCTTTAGTAAGTTAAGTGTTGTGAAATCACTGCGAATAATGATTTGAGTATATTGTGCAGATTGTGCCAATGGGAAGAAAGGCGCTCCTCCGAAGGCTGAGAAGCTAGTGGGGTGTCACAAGGAAGAAATCGAAAAGGCTATGTCACGACACCCCGGTCATCCTGTTGTACTCGTTGGAAAGTCGATGGGCTCTAGGTAATGTCCGATCGCACTCCCATTCATGTGTTTAACTTTAAAATATTATCTATTTCATTCCAAGTGCATCTAATCACAGGCTTTGATTGTATCATCTGCTTTGATCATCTTCCTTGTGCTCAAAGATATTTCCTTAGAAATGCCTGTTGTTGTGAGCTTTACTAAACTTCACTGCAACAGGGTGAGCTGCATGGTAGCAGGGCAGGAAGACGTCGACGTTGCTGCTGTGGTTTGTCTGGGCTATCCCCTCAAGGTGCTGTCTCTAATACTTCATTTTGAAGCCCTGCATAGGATATTGTCTTCGTAGCTCTTGAGATGATCCTACACAAGGAATGTAATTTCTCTTGTTTGATGTGCAGGTAGCTCATAAAAATGAACTTCGTGATAAACCTTTGTTGGAGCTCAAAGCCCCAGTATTGTTTGTTCAGGTACAGTAAAGACTTGTTGTGTTTATTATGTGCTCCAAAACTAATTTCAATGAACTGAACTTTTGTTCAAACATTTCTTGATCATTGTGTTTAATTGTATTTCAGGGATGTAAGGACGCAATGTGCCCTTTAACAGAACTTCACAGTGTGCGTAAGAAAATGACCGTGAAGAGTGAGGTGCATGCGGTTGAGGATGGAGACCACTCTCTCAAGATCAGCAAAAAACTTAAAATAACTCAAGATGCATCGGATCAGAAGGCACTGAATCAAGTGAAGATATTCATCTCCAAGGTCCTTAAAAAGACCCTGTGATACTTTTGTGGACGGTGGTTGTTTGCGATTGGCATATGATCAAAGTACAACATTAAAAACTGTCATGGTTATGTTTGGGCATTCTGTGAAAGCAGTTCACTGGCAAGTTGTGATTCCGAGGACGACAAGCAGTAGCATGGAGTTTATCTGATATACTGGCCGGGGATAAGCAAGAGCTTCCAGAAGCTTGAACCAGGATTAAGGGTAAGGAAGTACTTTGGAGACTTACGTAGGAGGCATATTGATAGGTACGGTACTCGGATTATAAGCAATATTGTAGCATAAGATGAGATAACTCTTTTGAATTTAACAATATTTTGTAGCGATCTTGATGAATTTGTTGTCATGGATATACCGCAACACATCTCCCGAAGTGCAATACCCAAATCACGTCTAAAATCTCTCCAAACCATCCAACAATGACATAAAACCCTACCTCATGCCTTCAACTCACCCCAGGAAAACCAAAAACTACACCCTCTTCCACACATCCAAGACCGAAACCCAGAGAATTAATCCACAGCGACCCAGACCAATATGGTACTTTCTTGACTCTCCTTGAAACCCTAGTTTGATCATTCCCTTGATGCGGCTTCTTTGTGTTGTGATGGTTGCCTTAGCGCTAGGTCTCAATCCGTTTCGTCTTTTGCGTGTGTTAAATTTGTATGGAACGGTGTCTTTGATTGGATTGCGGCGTTGTGGCGGTGTTTGGTGACTGCATAGCTAATAGTGGAGGCGTGCTGATGACTTCTCTCGAGGAGGTGTTGATGCGAAGGATACATCTCCTGCGGATTTTTATTGTTTCAAACATTATTTCTCTTGTATTGGGGAGTTAGTAAGGAGTCCCTAATATTCCAATTGTCCCACTCCCTCTATCCCACTAAAAGAGTGTTGTTTGCTAATAATATCGGATTTAAGGAAAATTCTAAATTTAGAAAATTGGGCAAAATTTATAACCAAGTTGGCCAAATTTAGAAACAATGATTTTATTTAGGGACAATTTTTTTGAGCAAACAATGCTCTTTTAGTAGAACGGAGGGAGTAGTTTCTTCCCAAAAGGAACTAAGGTCTATCTCAGAGTATGTCTGAGAGTCTATCCTATTCATAGATCTTTCTAGATCATTCTATCTACTTTACTTCTATATGTGGAGTAAAGATAGTCCATAGATCATTCTAAATCCAGTGAACTGCTTTCACAGTTTGTGTCCTTACATCCCTGAAATACAATTAAATACAATAATCAAGAAAATGTTTGAACAAAAGCTCACTTCATTGAAATTAGTTTTGCACACATAACTATCACAACAAGTCTTTACCATACCTGAATTAGGATGACACAGTCTCCATTGCCACATCCACCATGACCAGAGCAATCTCTCTTACAGCTCCATATCCTTTCTCACATGAAATGTTGAATTTCACTTCTTCCAATCTCCCCAAATGCTCCAAAGGATGAGCCACGGTTACAAGCCTACGTCGCTGCCAGTCGCGGCAAGTCTCCCACTGAGACATAAGCACTTTCCAAGACACATTGTTGCCACCAATTGCAGTGAAGAAGTTCTTCAAAGCAACCTTCAAAGCCTTTTTTTCATTTTCGAGCAAGAACTTGTTTTTACTTCGGTTTACTGCTTCCATAACATGGTCAACATGCCCTAAGCCTTCGGCCTCTAGATGTGAATTTAAACGGTTCGTTAAAAAATATTCCACGCGGTACATCAGGTTAGCAACAACAAGCATCTCGGAAGTAAAACCCGGCACAAACTGAGAGACGAAGCCCAACTGAGACGCCTTCTTGGACAACTCAGGAACAACAGAATCTGCAATCTTCTTCATTGTAACAAACCTCCCACCAAGTTTGCCACCAACTTTTAAACAACTTCAACAATAAAGACAAAGGAGAGATAAAAACTATATAAACTACAAAGATCAAAATATATTGTCTGAGGCTCACCAACCAACCATAGAGAAGTGATCATAGAAGAAGTGTCTTACCTTCTCGCCCCCAAGCCTTTATATACTAACTTATACCATACCAAAGTAAAAGCCTCCTCCGTGACAGTTGAGCAAAAAGGAACCTGCTACTCTCCACGCATGCAACGTCACATGCAACCCCGGGACAAACAAACCTTTCCAGGCAAACCAACCCTCACACTCAACGATCAAACAAAACTCATGTGCATCAACCAGATGAAACTCCATCTGCATCATAATATACAAAACCCAATATTCATGTCCATGTACGCTAGCTCCAACGAGGGTATCAACTCCAACCAGGGTATCAACTCCACAGCTTGCTCCGGAAGCTTTTGCTTCTTCGGATCATGTAAGTTTTCTTCAAAACTAAAACATGGCGATTTGGGTATGATCGCCTTAAGTTCATGATTCTCATATTCTCCCCTCGCGAATGCTTCCTTCACTAACTTAATGTTACAGCAGCGAAGGGCGTCAAGGTCAAGGCTCAGGAAGGGAATTCGTTTGTTGGGAAGCGGGATTCGGCGATCATGGTGTGCCATGAATGTACGTTTTGTTTTTTGGTTTCCTCCGGTTTTTGGTTCTGAAATGGGATTTCTCGTTTGAAGGTGATGTGGGTTGATGAGCGTGTGTCTGTTGTGAGGGTTTGAAGGATTGAGGATGGAGTTCGTTTGATTACGGGTTTATTTTCTGTTAGATTTTTGTGGAGGTTTGAATGTTCGCGTTTTGTGGTTGCTCTTTTTTTTTTTTTTTTTTTTTTTTTTTTTTTTTTTTTCTGTAGAGATGGGGTTTGAGGATGTTTGTGAGTGAGAAGGGTATTTTGTTTCTGCAACTGAGACGAGGGCATTGTATTGAAAGTCTTATGCTAGCGTCCCATTTGGTGCATGTCAATTGGTTTAGGTTTATTTTGTTGGATGGAGTTTCAGAGTGGTGTTATTTTGGAGACTCTTAACTTGGGAAGTTTATGAGTATGAATGGTTTTTAGGTTTGAGTTTTTATTTTGTTTTATTGTAGGTTTGTGTGTTTTTCAACCGCTTGTTCGAAGTTTTTGTGTTTGGTTGTTTAATGGTTAAATTCGTAGTGCTCTATGCTTTGTTGGTCAGGAAATGGTATGAGATGTTCTGCATGTTTGTCGAATTGCTGCAGGTGGCATTGTGTATCTCGGGCTAAGATTTCTGACCTTAAGGGAATGTTCTGGCCTCCAGCGGAGTTGAGAAATCGGAAGAGTGGGGGGTATTGAGATGCTGGTGTGAAGGAATAAAAGATGAGGAATAACAGGGTGTCGAAACGTCGAAAACAGGACAGTTCGGTCCACAATTCTTATGATTCTACTGAGGATGATACAGTCTCAGATGGGAATGAGTATTACCACAAAGCGAAGGGGAAAAGGAAAGTTAGGGAAGATGATGTTCAAGGTCAGGAAGCGGGGGAAAAAGAAGTGGAGACCAAACAAGAGGAGAAGGTTGTGCAAGTATGTGGTATCTGCCTGACGGAGGAGGAAGTTGAGAGAGGAAAGCTGGACTGCTGCGATCATTATTTTTGTTTTGGATGTATTATGGAATGGGCAAAAGTAGAGTCGCGGTGTCCGACCTGCAAGCAAAGGTTTGTGACGGTTGTCAGGCCCTCGGTGCCTGGTATGCCTCGTAGCCGGCCTCGCACTTTTCATATCCCGCTTAGGAATCAGGTATTGATGTTCTACTGTTTAAAAAACTTTAATACTTCTCATGCTTTCCTTGTCTTGATGATGAAATTTTATTACATAAAAAAAATGAAAAAATGAAAAAATATAAATAAAAATGTTGTTTGTTGTTTTGTTTTTCTACTTTGTAATTTTTTGTTCGTCATATTGGCAGGTTTATGAGCCATCAGAAGAAGAAATTCGTCTCTTTACAGATCCATATCTGCATGTAGTCTGTACCGAGTGCCAGGAGGCTGGAGACGAACGCCTTCTTCTTTTGTGTGATAGATGTGATGCAGCTGCACATACCTACTGTGTTGGTTTAGGCCGATCTGTTCCACGTGGAGACTGGTTCTGCAATATGTGTTCTATTCAGGGTCAAGGATTCAACAGTGACGACCAAGGACATGAGGAAGAATATAATGAAGAACACGAAGAACAAGAGCCGGAATTCGACGAGGATGATTCAATTCCACTGCTTCCTGATCTTGTAGCTGTTGTACAGCCTATTCAGCGGAGGCGACCCCCACGGCGGCGAACTTCAGCTCCCCGTTTAAATCGGGCTAGTGGCAGGTAGCACATTGCTTAGCCCTGTCTTTGATTTTGGTATTAATTTTCAAACAAGGTGACTGGTTATTGAAGTGCATGCATTTTTAGTAGATATTAATGAGACGTGGGTTAACAGGCACACCCGACTCCACCCAGCTCCTGCAATCTCCCATGAAGCACAGGTTTACATATCGTTAAATCAAGAAGCTGGTGGGTCAAGTTCAGTGAGCAGTGATATAGAGTCCACTCCAGCAGCTGCCCGCACCTTATCTTCTCAGCGGTTGATACGACAGAGGGTTAATGACATCCGCAACAACTGGGACCAGTTACGAAGAGGAGAGTTGCAATTTGGCTCTATTTCGCATTTAGGCCCGAGGACACGTGCATCTCAAGCTCATGGCAGGCCGTCGTCAAATACGTCAGCGGTTCCTGAAGCTGCACCAAGTGATGACATTTCCCAAGCATGGTCTATGATGGAACAAGCTCGAGCTCTGAGAGAGGTGGCAGCAGTTTCAAATCCTGCCTCAGGAACTAGGGCTGGTGGAAACAGAGCTACCGCCCATGGAAGGATGCCTACTGGTGGTGGAGAGGCTACTGTTGGTCCCTCAAGGTTTAATCAAACTCAAGAGCAGAGTGTGAGAACAGGAACTGCGGGAGGCAGCAATCAACTGGTTGAAAATACAACGAGACTGCATAGTGATCAAATTCAAGAGCAGAATCCGAGAAGAACCAATGTGAGAGAGGGCAGTCGCTTGCCAGAAGGTAGAATGAGAGGGCACAGAGGCGCAGCTGATGAGCAGAGTTTGAGGAGAGAAAATATGAGGGAAGACAATCACGTAGCCGAAAATAGATCACGACATCACAGGGGTCCAAGTATGGAACGAGATTCTAGGAGAGAGAATGTAAGAGAGAGCAACCATTTGGTAGAAAGTAGTACGAGTGGTCGTCATAGAATTAGTGGAAGGAGTGGGCGGCAGGACAATGATTCTGCCCAGGATGTACAGGCAAGCAGTGTGCGGGAGAGATTGTCCAGGGACAGCAATGGAGGAAACGTTGCAGTACGAAGTATGCCGGAGGGGTTGTCTAGGGTCATCAACGAAAGAAACGTTGCAGTACGAAACATGCCTGGCAGTTCCGTCGAGAATGAGAGGCTGCAAGTTGCGGACAGAAGTAGAAGGAGAGCACAACACGAAGACGAGGAAGCTCACAGATCCCGCACCAGAAATCCCACGGAGAGGAGAGATATGAAGGAGCAAGTCGCTCAATATGTGAAGGCAGAGCTCAAGCCGCTTTATCGTTTGGGGCATATTGGTAGGCATCGAACTGTTTCCTCATTTGTTGGCATTTAATTTTTTAATTAGTACATTTCATACTGGTGTATCTTTCCATGAAGTGCAAACTCTGTGAATAAACCCACCTTGACGATTATTCTGTTGTGCAGATAAGCAACAACACATCAAAATTGCAAGGATGGCAACGCAGGAGTTGCTGGCAGCTTTTGGAATAGAGCACTTGGGTCCTGAGACGCGTGCGTTTGGAAGCGCCAGCTCTGCTTGTAACCATTTGTCTTCCCCATCGGCTTCTTTCATGTTCCCCAACTGTTGCATGCAGTGTGTACGGCATAATGTAAATAAGGTGGTTGGTGTTTTGGTTAAAAAAGTTGTGGGTACAGGCATTTTATAGCGTACCATTCTATGTACGATTAGTTCTAATTATTCAAACAAGGTCTCTAGTTCTAGTATCTTTTCCTTACTGACTCTTAGAGACCTGATAGGACCTGTCAACAAGTTTCACAGTTGCTTCAGATCTTGTGCTGTATGGCATGTGTTGACAGCATCTAAATTGAAAATTCATGTACAGTTTTGTAACACCCTGACTGTCGAGTCTTCAAAGTCTCTGTATCTTCGTTGATCCTTCTCGACGATGCCTTCGCCCAGATTTTTGCACTCAGCGGTCTAGTTGCAATGAGCACTTCTGCGGTGAGCACTTCCAAGCTCTAACTTTACCTTCTTTAATTTACCCGCACTTTCTTCCAGGACAAAAGCTGTAGAACTTTCACTTGATTTTTCTCTTGAATGTTTTGAAATGTGTGGTTTCGTTGCAACAAGCTCGTGGATGAACCAGTGATAAGATTTTGTTGCAGAGGATGTTTGTATCTATCTATCTCGTAGAATGTCGGGGGAAGCGTTTTTCTGCGCCCAATTTTGAGCGGGAGCACAATATGGAAGGGTGCCTGTTTAGTTTCATTGCGTGACTGGTGGTGATGGATTTGTAGTCTATGGACAATGTCGCAGGTGCTAGGATAACAGATGCTAACTTCACCTACTGCAAGTAAGGGTGTGAAGCATCGTCTTCCCTGAAGCTAATTCGGGTGGTGATCTTGGAAGCTCACGTAGTGTTGATGATTGGGTACTATTACACCAAACCTTTATACACCGATGTGGCGTGCATAGAAGTTCAAGGTGCAGTACCCCTGTCAACCCGAGCTTTGGTAATCTCGGTGCAGTCTCTTCTATTGACCGAATGCATTTTCCCACTCTTCGAGCTCGCACGCGTGACAGGGAAGATAATCTAGTGGTGGCGATGGCGAACCACAACAACCACAGCAACTCGGTCACATCGGTGCACCAGCAGCAGCAACCACAATATGTAGCTCTGGAGCCACCTCGGCGCTGGCACATTCGTGTGATGCAGAAATTAGAGCGATGGATCTTTCTGTACAATCTCACCACAGGGCTCTACACGCTGGACTGGTGGGAACGCTGCATCTTCAACGCCCTGTTCTTCATCTTCTTCGTGGTGGCGGGCTACAACAGCAGCTACTATTTGCAGCGGATCGGCGTGCGGTTTTTCGCGTGGGCAAGGTATGGCGATTCCGGAGGGGTTGCCCGGTGATGCTGGAGCTGGTGAAGCGATGATGGATGATGGTTGGTGAAGATTGTATGCCTTTTGTCGGAAATCTCATCTTGAGTTTAAGTTGAAAAAAGATGTACATAAGTTGGTGATTTATTGCGTGGAGATGTTTATGTGGCAATTGACAAGGCTATATTGTTGAACAAGGTCACGATAAGGTGGTGATAAATTTGTAAGGATTTGAAGAAAGTTGGAGGACTTTGGATCTTGAAGTGGTGATAATGCAAGCTACCTCTTCCTCAAACTTGTTGTATTTAAGTATGTGATGTTGATGAAACGCAATTACATTCTTTCTTCTTTACGGTGGATTTGTCTTGTCATTTGAGGTTTTTCTCACGTTTGATGGAACTTCTATCAATGTGATTGAGTAGCCCAATGCCGACTCTAACAGTATTAAGAGTTGTCAAACTCAAGCACCTAAGATCCTCATAAAATATGTTTGATGTAGTGGAACCGTGATTCCTGCCAGTGTACCTTTAAACTTTCACGAGTGACGAGTTGGCTTTATTGTGCAATACCCATGACTTCAAGTACTTCGCCTTCAAATAAATTCGTACACACAAGTTCACCTACACGTCCACAACCTCCTGGAGATTGGCACGAACGTCCAAACAAACAACCAACACTAACACACCGCTTGTAGTAAACAAGGACCCATTGACAGGTGAAAGATATTCTACCCCTCAAAGGCTGAGAAACTCTCTAAGGACGTCATCTTAAATTTCATTACATGGACATCATTCACGACAACAATCAGAATTAACTCACATCGCTGAAGAAAGAACACCTGAATCGCAGTTGGGTGATTCAGGTGTTACTTTATTTAATAAACAAAACTAGATTACAAATTCACAATAAGCAGGAAACTCGACAACAAGAACGTTTGTTCTGATTCATCGCTACGAAATTCAGTTTCCTACTGAAGACAAGGACAGAAACAAGCCTCAACACACCTACATGAAAACCAGAACAGCAGAGTTCAACATGACAACATCCAGATGCTCGATCCGAGACCTCTCTTCTAATCTCAGTGATCGCCATCAGGGTCATCATCTGTAAGCCATTTGACATATCTTTGGAGGGAGTACTCCACCCTAGCTTTCGCGTCCTCCATAACTTCGAAGTTCCAGAAGCCTCCATAGACACGCTCAAAAGCCCAGGGTTCAAGTCGTTTGGCAATGCGGTGCACGTGGCTGGTTGACAACGGAATGTAGTTGGGGTATGAACGCATTACACTCACAGTGGTGTGGTCCAGCGCATTCACCTACACATACGCAAAGCATACATGAAAGTCCATCCTCCCGCAATTTTTGCATTAAATTTCAACCATCCCATTCGGCCTAAAGAAGAAGAATACATTGTGTGGTCCTTTGTAAGGTATCAAAATCGAGTAATCTGCAAAATTTATTTCAAGTGCACAGCTTACTTGTATGATGTCCCCTGTTAGCAAGGCGCCTTTACCACCAACCCCCTCGGCCCAATGAAGGACTTGACCTCCTGCGAAGTGGCCTCCCAGTTGTATCAAAGTCGCCCCTTGGAACACAGGGAGTGTCTCACCACTCCAGAACTTCACATTCGCGTGCTCCCACATCACCCACTTCTTGTCCCTGTAGCATTTTAATTTTATCAGAGGTCGAAGGATGTCTACAAACAAACAAACGGGACGAGCAGCAATCTTTGCCATGTACTTCTCCAATTAATTTCCTCAAATTCAAGTCTAACTGTTATATCTAGTAAAGCACTGACAGGAACACCATAAATTACGAAGTTTTGTGATATGATACATGGCTTTGATCACAACAAGGGAACTCAAGACAACAAACAAGCAGCAAACGACGTGAAGATCAAATTTCACAAGCATGCAACTCAAAAAAATCCGATTCAAAATTCCACCAAGACATACTTCTCATGGATATAAACAGGTATATTTCCAAAGACCGAACTCCATTGTGCATTATTTGCATAATAATGAGGATGTGATATAGCAATCGCCTTCAACCCTCCTAGTGCTTTCACAATGTCAATTGTTGCTTCATCCAGCAGCGATATACAATCCCACAAGATATTACCATCTGCAATCAGCAACGATGACGAAACAGTCAGCTACACAAACCAAGATAGCCACCAAATTGAGTTCCACACCCAGGAATACACCCACAAGTTGACATTCAGAACTCAAGACAGAATCAAATCTAGAACGTTTAAACTCAAATATTCAACAAAAATGACTCTGAAATCATGCCATCTTGAATACGAATACTATCAGACCCCTGCAATGCAAACATAAGAACCCTAGACACAAAAACAAAAGATCCAATTCCCGAAACGTGAGATTCCGAAACCATATGCGTCGCAATTCAAAACCATAAGGCACAGAAAAACATTACGTGCGGTTTGCACAAGAAACGCTCGCTGTCCAATGCCCACTTTGGGCTCCGTGCTGAACCCATACAAACCCGGCTCGTACTTCGTCCACTTGTTCATAAACGGGCCATTCTTCAGCTGAGCATGAGTCATCCATTGTTGCCCACCTCTGCAAAACCCCACACAGACAGCCAACATGACTCACCAACCATCAGAACCACCGCCAGAAACACTCACCAAACTACAATCAATCAAGCAACCACCGAAACAGTGCAATCAAAACTAAAAACAAAACAAAACCATCTTCATACTTGGGAACTGCTTGGCGTTCATCGGAGCAGATGGGACACACTGGAGGCAGATTCACATCCGGGGAGAACTGCACCCCACATGCCTTGCACATCTGCGCTTGCTCTGCCCGGTCCATGTCCATCGCTTCGCAATCCACCCAGAGCTTTGTCACATGACAATTCACAACTGCACAACATTACACAAACATTATACAAAGATGGCCCAACTGTGCACATCATTTGTTTAGTCATAAACCTGCCCCATGTTCATCTCCGAGCCCACACTTGGCACTTATCTTTGACGTCACCATACATGACATCATGGGAGTGTTGAAAGTTCACTGTTCATGGCAAGGGTGTCAGCCAGGGTATGTTACCATGATCAGTGCATAAACCCACGAGCTTGTAACGAGAAAGTTTTGTTTTCTTCAGCTAGAGAGTTTATGATGATGAAGTTCATGAGTTCAGTTGTGTTTTGGTGATTGTGGAAGCGTTTTGCGGTTCGTCTTCGATTGGTAACGGCAGCAGGAAGGACAGCTTCGGGAGGGTTTTGTTGGAAGCAAGGGATTCAGTGACCATGGTGTGCGATAAGTGTAAGTTTTTTTTTTTTTTTTTTTTCCTGTTTATGGGTTGGGGTTTTTGAAGGTTTGGTAGTTTGGTAGTTTGGTGGGGGTTTGGTTTGCGTTTCTTGGGGTTGGAGGGTTGAGTTTGTTTGGGTTGGGAGTTTATTGGGGTGGTTTTCGGTGTTTGGGGTTTCACGGCTTAAGTTGGATGATTTGGGGTTATATGGCACTGGATCAAAGCATGGAGGAGAGATTTTCTGGGGTGCTGGTCTGGTTTGAGGACTTTGGGGAGAGAGTTTAGGGGTTGGTCATGTGGAAGTAGGGGAAGGGTTCGGGGATTGGCGTTTTGGTGAAGCGGTTGATTCATGGTTCTAGGGTTAGGAAGTTCTCTGCATTTTTAGGTCATGCTGTTCGTGTGCTTCAATTTTGCATACTTGAGGTAGCACTGTAGGTGGGTCTGTAAGAGACGCTTTTCTTGTAGAGCTACTTTAGTGTGGGTTGGTTGAGGTGATCAGTTGGGAGGTTTAATTCTGAAGCATAACTGAGGGATGATGTTTTAGTCGTTTTGCGTAGCTGGGTGTTTCGAATTTTTACTATAGTAGTGCAGTAGCTGACAGGGAGCAATCCTTGGAGTTATCAGAGAAGGTTTAATAACTCCTGATTTTTAGGAAGAACGATGGGTTTATAATTTTATCAGGAAGTTTTCTATTCCTCAATGAAAGAAAACCTTGAGATTTCCATTACAGGTGTCTAGAGTGACTCGCAAAGTTTCTAGTCTACTGATAACTTTGAAATATTGTTGGTGTTGTATGATCCTTTTTGTGGTATTCAGCACTTGTTTTCTGGTTTTTGTTTCTTAATTGACTTGGATGCTATTGTCACGAGCAGGTGAGAAGAAGCTCACGAAAGTGATTGTGCCTGATAAGTGGAAGGAGGGTGCCAGTAACACCACTGAAGGGGGCGGACGAAAGATCAACGAGAACAAACTGCTCTCCAAGAAGAACAGGTTTGCTTTCGAGCTCATCTTCTTAATGCTCCTTACCACTTGTATTCAGCCATTAAGCAACCCAATTTTTCTGATATGTGATTTGTGCTCTCCTCACCATTAAGTTAATTGGAACGTTTTGCATCTCTGTCGAATGGCTGTGAGTGGCTTTGAGTCTTATGGTTAATATTTTTGTGTGGTGTGTGCAGGTTTTCTCCTTATGGAAAGTCAAAATGCATAATCTGCAAGCAGCAGCTTCACCAGGAAGCAAAGTACTGCCAGTCGTGTTCCTACAAGAAAGGTATCAACTATTAGCCATGCCCCAACGTGCAAATTGTGTTTTCAACGATTCACTTCTGGGCAACATTTTTGTGTCTGAGAAACCTCTTGACGTGTCTGAATTTAATGATTGCAGGTGTCTGTGCCATGTGTGGAAAACAAGTCTTAGACACAAAGCTGTACAAGCAAAGCAATGTTTGACTTGCGAGTATGAGTTGCTCCAGATCGATGTCAAGGTCCCTTTGTGCTGGAGCTTTATGTCATTCATTGTTTTGACTACGAATGGAGGCGAAGATCGACACACTGTATGTCCATCACTTCACGACCAAAACGCTCATTCCGAATTTTCAGTCATGTGGCAAAGCAGAGACATGGATGAGCCTCTGGAGCAGAATGGAGTTTCCATTATTGCAGGAGGTTTTAAGTAGCATATTTCACAGTTATCTTGTTGCCAATTGAGAATCTGTGTTGTATTTTATTGTAGATTATGAACCAGTTTGCGGTAATAGAAGATAACTGATTGAATTAGACTTCGCTAGAATTTGCTTATGCCAAGGACATGCTGACTTTGAGCATGGAACTGTTCAGTTTTGTAATGACAGAATTTTAACGAAGAAGGAATTCATCATGATTGATGTTACATAAAAGTTTGGTATTTCGTAGTTGAACCACCCACTAGCTAAGTAGCCATAAATCACATCCAAGTTTTAAACACTCATTGTATATTGATACCACAGCAGCTTCAATCATATCATTCACTGTCCCTGGTTGTAAAAGTTTAAGGTAAACATATTAATATGGTTCTTTAGTATTCAACCTCAAGTTATAGTGATAGAAGCTTCAATCTTGATTTCTGACCCCCAAATACATATGTTTATCATGCCCATGTTGGAAGTCATTGCTACTTTTACTCTTTACCTTAATAATTGATAACTTGTTTATACTACCTTCAATACTTATAAAATCACTTTTCTAATCCTGACACATGCAAGTGATTTTCATGGCTATCTTGCGCAGAACTAGTAATTGGATATTGGAAATGGCCCACATTGGTGTTGCCCAAATGACTCAATTTCTCTTTTCCCTGAGTTACACCTGGAGGAATTTCTGTTCAGAAATCAGAATTTCACCTGGCCTAATCCAACGATGCCAAATGCATCATGTGGCATGACAAGATGGCTTCCCATTTTGTGGGATACCGCATGCATGTGCTCAAATTTAGGCACAAGTGAGGGGTCTGGTCAGATGTCGTGTTTCTGTTGTTGGCTTTTCGGACTGGTCTGAAATTCCATTTGCCATATAAAATTGTTTTTCTAGAATTCTATGTTTATACTTTAAGCCTTTATATAAATTGCAGCCCTGCTTTTGTGCAAGGGTCACTTAGCCGTATTTGTACTAGTGTACACTTTGGCATCATGTTTTTCAGTGCACAATAATTCATCTAGAGTTAGGGCAGCTTCACACTTGTTCAAAGTCCAATGTCAGTCTGTCAAATTTAGTAGCCCATTTCATGACAAGATTTCAATGCCTTAGTTGTAAAATTCATGACATTAGTTGTAAAATTCTAATTCCGTATATAAATTGTTACTTATTAATAACGATTGTATGTGTTTTTTTGTTTTGTTTAAATTATATCTATTTAATGAATTACCGTAAAACACAATAAATCTAAATTAGATTAATCGAATTAACCATTTGATCTACTAGTTGATTGAAAGTTATTAAAATTTAATAATTTTTGGATTAATTATAACTGATTCAATTTTGATTAGAAACTTATGAATTTAGTTGCATTGATATTTGAACCTTGTTTTTTATGCAATGTTCAAGATATTCAATATTTCCTTACGCAGTGGTTATGGGCTGATTTATCTTATGTATAGTTCAGTGCACAGGGATGCTCTTCTTTTTTACCTTTACTTAGTTCATTCAGTAAAACAAGGGAAACAATTTTTTCAACTGCATGTGATCTCCAGGCTCATGGAACAAAGTTATCTTCTCAAAACTGGCCTGCATTTGAGGGTTACCATCCATGTTGACATTGACCATGTAAAATTGAATGTACTCTTCTTGTGTTGCACACATGGTCCATTTTGATTGACCGTGGTGTCAGCTTATAATTGGTTTTTCCCACCATCTTGATAAAATTATTTCAGGTACACAAACTTTTTTCAACACATGAGGTTTGAAACCTCAGTGTTGCCATATTTGGCACATGGGCCAGTCCAAAATGTTCACGGCGAGTTCATGCTGACTCCACTTCATCCAACTTAGATGCCATGGCATATCTTCGGTATGCTGAAGCCTGGCCACATCAAATGGGAATGGAGGACCCGTGCGAGGCTAAACAACAATCAGTTGGAATGAAGAACTCATTCTTTCGGGTGTTGGAATCATCACCTAATCCTATCTCACGCATGCAGCATATCTTGTTTGAATATGCCACAGTGGCATTTTAAAGATGTTTGGAGAGTTATGAAGTGCCATTGGTCTTGTTGGAAGGTGGCTCACATCATGCTCTAACTTTTGTTAGGAGTATGGTTTCAATGATGATGAGGTAAATGGGTCAAAAATTGCTTGAAGAGGGGACTGTCCCTCTGCTTGGGTGTATGTTTCCTGGAAAACATTACCATAGTACCACAGCAGATTCGCCCAAATATAATTCTAAAAATAAGAAACGTAAAAAATAAGAAAATTATGAAAATTAAAAATTTTAAAAAAAGTAAATTAGTTTTTGTAATAATTTGTTATTCCTAAACCATTTAAAGTCATTTTAACTCACACTAGTAGGAATCATGTCCAATGAGGCAGTGCAGGAAATGACTGAGTGTCCGTTTTCTGTCCTCAATGACTTTTGAATCGACTTCGTAGTATTTGATAATTTCTCGCCCTGAACTGCAGTAACGTGGCGTTCAGTAGGCAGTCGACCAAGTTTACCGTCCCTTTACCAGTTTGTACTTGCGGACTTGCACTTCTACCTAGGCTAGAATATGTACTCATTCGAAATTTCCACGTGTATCTATGTTTTTGTCTCAGCACATCTCCGAGTGTTTCTCGCGCGACTCCGTGACGGATGTACCGGACAGCAACTGTTTATACAAATCGTGTATTTCGAAGATGTTTAGTAGTTACATGTCCATTTCAGTAATCTTGTACCCATCTTCACTAGCCTTTAAATTTGCAAATCTTTAAATCACTTGAATTCTCACTCCTCTGAAACAAGTTCGGTCATCACAGTTGGCGTTTCCACTGTGCCGACGATGTTTCCGGGATCTCTCCTACTTAGAATCTACACATACTAGAGAAGATATTAGTGCTTCAACTATCATCCGACGACTGCATTGATTTCAGGATATACTGTTTGTATTTCAGGCTCTTGGTTCTTCTTATTATATACTTCAGTCTCTTGGGTCTTGTTATTATCTGCTCCAGGCTCTTGGGTCTTGTTATTGTCTTGGGTCTTGAAATCTAAAAAAATTCTACTTAATAAATCATCGGGATACAAAACAGTTCAAAATTCCATACTATAATGCATTTAGAAAAGAAAAAAATTGACAGCAGAGGAATTAAAAGATGCTCTCCACAGATAAATGCACCAGGGCCCAATAAGAGGGAATTAATTGAATATTTGGCTACTGCTCTCTTCTCTTCATCCGGAAGCACTGAGCAACTACAAAGGGATTGGGCAATATTAGAATACACTCCTCACAACATGTGTTGGCCATATACATCGGTGGAAACTAGAGAGCTTTGCTGTAGACGACACTTCTACCGTAGCATCGCTTTCATAAAATCCCAACTGCTTCATGGGTGCTTCTAACCTATTTCTGTTTCCCTGTTTAAAGACGTTTATCGACCTATTTGAAATAAAAAAGTTTTATGCATCAGAGAGTACTGGGAATTATATACTCACTGTATAATCAAAGAGTCAAACAATAAAGACCGACATCACACTTCCCAATTCTGTCTTCTGCGTCCAGAAGGTGAACGGACTAAATAAAAGCAAAAATGCTCAGATAAATGAATACATACTTCCTTTCCCATAACCATCGTCATGGACTTTGAATGCGATGTTTTTAACAAAACATCACTAACAAAAGTCTACACTATAACTAACCGATTTCCTTTCGCATGAACTCCAAAAGACGTTTGATCTTTCCTATTCCCTACCTGTGTGTCCCTGTATGGTCAAAACACGAACAGGAGTTACTATTGATACTTGAACCACTGATTCAGCAGTGTCAACACCGACAAACTTATGGGAAAATTGTGGAAATCATCTTCTAATGCTACGATAAATGTGGACATCATTTTCTAATCACTTTCTCCTGCACTCGTTTCCAGATATGTATTCGTTTAATTGTCGCTTGGCTCACCTGTCTCTTGTACTCTGTTCTTCTTCCTCTGTACCTCAACATATCGATTATGTTTGAGTCTCCACATTTTTAAAGACTCCTCCATTGGGTGCGGCATATCCCAATGTTCATCCCATATTGTTTCCAGGTTATCAGAGGGACCAAATTCGTCTTCCTTTGCCTCTGTCTGACATTGGAACTCCTCCCAAGTAAGTTTAATCATGTCTGAAGAAGGGTTAGCATCAACGTCTTCACAATGCAAACGATACAGCCGTCTTTGCTCCGACACACCATCCGTTGTTTCTCCTGATGCTTGTCCCCCATCTTCTACAAATTCTTTTTTCTTTCTCTTTAAAAACTTGGGAAATCTCTCATTCACCGAATATCCAAGCGGACCGGGAATCACCTCTCCTTCCGTAACGACTGCGTCCAACTCTGTTGCACATGCTCTCTTTGGTCCAACTCTAGTTTCAGATACAGCATCAACGTTTTTCTGCACTGCGACTTCGCAATCTATTTCGGAGAGTACGCTAGTACCCTCCACTTCAGTAGGCCGACTATCGTTCACAACAACGACAATGGGTCCTGCCAAACAATAATGCTGTTATGTGATCAATCTTAACAATGTATGAGTCATTCTGTGGAAAAAATAAAACATAAAAAAATGACTACATCGTAAAGTGTACTCTCGAAATGGAGTTGGAAAAATAAAATAAAAGGCTCCTTACCCTCTCCACTTGGGTCAACCATCAACTGTCGTTCCGGCATGTCCTTCAGAACTTCTTCCACCTTCATGTGTTCGACGTTGCTGTCCTTGGATGTTCCAGAATCCGACTTCATCTGCTCTGTGTTGCAGAGTTCACTCGTTCCAGCATCCGACATCGTAAAGATACACCCATCCTCTAGAAGTATCTGGGCTACACATTCAGAAGCCTCTTTGCTATCATCCTGCGCAATCAAATCCATTTAAGAATACCCAAACCTGAAATACTTCAACAGTGCTCGTATAACAATTAAGTACGTCACATTTCCAACACAAGAGTGACTGCAAAAGAACATGGACTTCTTCCTGCAATCAGAATGGAAGGATATACATTTCAACGTTAAAACCTATGCTTGTTACTGAAACAATCAGTTTGACAAAGGAGTAACCAATAGGACTCAAAAAAAGGTTTAAAGCCACTAGATGTTCACATCACTCATACAGAATGTCCACAGCCAGTTTTCCAAAAGAGTTATTGAACATTCAGACGACTGTAACACGTACTGCACATCGGATTGCACAATTACATCAGAGTACTTGTTTGCTGTCAAACAAAGGATTACTTACAAAACCACATAGTCTACCACTGAAACAACAAGTGAATTACTAGAGACAAAAATAGTTAAAACGGATCTACATTTCCAACTGAACATTTGAAATGTCACCAAAAGCCCGAAGACTAAAAACACTTCCAATAGTCTTGCATCCTGCTTGTCTATTCGTTTCCGCTGATAACAAATAGTACGGCAGTGCAAATCCAAAAAAAAAAACAGAAAAAAGGATTCGACTTCAGTGTTTTCCGCTATCACAGTACTCAGGTTCATAAAGTTCATTCTGTAATTCCGAGAGTCCGCTATTAGTTCCAAAAATGTTCACAGCGACACCAAGACTTCGTTGCCACAGTCCACCACAAACTTCACGCTTAATTCCCCGATTGCCTGAAGTCATGTAACTTTTCTTCAAGAGCTCTGTAATAACAACAACATATATACATAACTTAGAACAACTTCGGTAAAACAAGCGGTGCTAAACTTCTACTTGGATCCTTTTTGTATAACTTGTAAGATATAAGATCATAAAAACATATATCAAACATAAACCTCCTCACCGTGAAGTGGAATTCACATCTTCTTCTTCCCCTTACTCTTTCGAACAGGGTCCTCATCATCAGCCGCATCGGATTCCATCTCTGTTTCGTCTGGCTGGTTCTCTTCCGCCGCCGAGGAAAGTGGGATCCGAAAAGTACAGCCTTCATACTTCGGAGGTTCAATTACGGGGTTGCTTTTGAGTTTTTTGGCTTTCGGTGATTCGTCGTCGTCAATTTCTGCAAGACCAACCTCAATGGCCCATTTTTGAACATCGGTCACGCCGTCAACAGGGTATCCTCTCAAGTACTCCCATTTCTGTAGAGGAGTGTACGGATGATACCCCGTAGCATTGCCTAAAACTCCTCCGAAGCCATAACGTCCCTGGTTTGCTACATCTCTCGCACCACCAACCTGAGCATTTCCGCCCTCATTGACATCTTCAGCCTCCTCTTCATCTTCTTCATCTTCATCATCGGTTTCCTCTCCATCTTTATTTTCCACTGTCTTTACGTTGCTTTCATGAGATGGAGTGTCTGTGGATTTCTCCGTTGTCGACACATTGGCAGTACTATGCTTATCAGCGTAGTTTGCACAGTCAATGTAAAAACGAACCCTGATTCTGCTACAGCCTTCAGAAAGACGTCCCCCTTCGGTGGTCTCATTCTTTAGAACCGCAGTCTCTGCATTGTCAACATTAATATCATCTCTGCCAGTTTCATTGGTTTCTTTGATGACGGCAACGGGGATATCATTCTCCTTTACAACTTCCATATCCTCCCGCGCATTCTCCAAGGGTATGCCATCAGTTAACTCTTCCACAACGACCGTGTTGTCCCCCTGGGGGAATATGCTTCCTGACAAATACATCGCAATTTCTACTTAATAAATCATCGGGATAAAAAACGGTTCAAAATTCCAAACTATAATGCATTAAAAAATGAATGAAATTTACAGCAGAGGAATTAGAAGATGCTTTCCACAGACAAATGCACCAGAGCCCGATAAGAGGGAATTAATTGAAGATTTGGCTACTGCTCTCTTCTCTTCATCCGGAAGCAGTGAGCAACTACAGAGAGATTGGGCATATTAGAATAGACTCCTCACAACATGTGTTGCCCATATTCATCGGTGGAAACTACAGAGCTTTGTTGTAGACGACACATCTACCTCCAACTTATACTAGTTAATGGTAAGCTTGGCCAATACAGCGTTGCCTGACATTGGAGTGTTGCATCATGTACCTTCTGTTCCTATTTCGTCATTTGCGACCGTAGCATCGCTTTCAGAAGATCCCAACTGCTTCATGGGTCCTTCAATCTTGTTTCCTTCCTCCATGTTCCCCTGTTTAAAAACGTTCAGCGATCTGTTTGAAATAAAAAAGTTTTATACATCAGAGAGTACTGGGAATAATAAATGCGCTGTATAATGAAAGAGTCAAACAATAAAAACCGACTACAGATTTTCCAATTCTTTCTTCTGCGTCTAGAAAGTTAACAGACACAGTACAAAATAGCGTTTTAAAAGCGAGACTCTTCTTCTCCGTCACAAAATGCAGGCTCGAGTCATTCGAGACGTGCAACACAACTGCATAGCACATCGACCTCTTTCGGCAAGGTATATACTAAAATAAAGACTCGTAGGACGGAAGTCATGTTCCCATCGGGATAAGGAGTTCAGGTAATCGGAGAAGGACAATACAAAACAAAGTTGATAACATTCAAACTCAACTACTCTCTTCGTACAGTGTGTTTTCACTTCATGTTTTAGTTGATCACTCGTGATCATAAAAAAAACCAAGTGCAACATGAGACGGACTTGCATAATCAACTCTCAGCTACGAGGATGCACGCAACAATTACAATTCGGAAATTAAACTACATCCCATAGTTTCGACGGGAACGCAAACCTGCGGAAGAATGTATAATGTGCCAGAAACCTCCCTCCAGATCACCAGCAAAGGAGTTCACAAACTCTCCCCTCTCTACGCACACAGTGATGCAGATCCTTGCCACCGCACAGCCTAAAACAATTCATTGAATCGCGGACCGTATCATTTTATCTGCACAAAAATCTAAACACAATTACAAGATTCTGTTCATATCAGTAATGTACATAGATGGAAGATGTGTCAGTACCAACCCGTAGATTTATTGAAAATATTTTAGATTTGGACCAAAATTATTAAATTAGGACATCACATGATCCCATAACTCATCATGAGTGCCGAAGGCAAATACAATCCAACTGTGACGTTTTAATAAAGGGGTATGAAGTGACAACTTCATGGAGGAGGGATCACCACAATGTCTACTCAGGACGCTGCCTTGACGGTTCTTGAGGAGACTACTCACATATTTATGAACGACGCTGAATCATTCATTAAAACATGCTGAAAAGGAAACGACTTGGAGGACAGTCGTCCTCTGTCTCTCAACCATCTCACCTGAATCTATGAGATTTGCTGATGCATTTTCTGTACAAATGTCATTCCATAGAATTAGCAAAATCGGTAATAATCCTACTCAGGAATTGAGGACTCATTATTCAATCCGTATTTGAGAAGATACAATGCACCTATATTCTGATCCGAACCATACTACAATATGTGTATATGAAAATATGCTAAAGATCGTATACGATTGTTTAAGGATTGCTGGACTAGCAGCAAATAGTAATGATGAATTAGTGTAATGATAATTCACGCTAGTTCTAAAAATGTTTATCAATACAGACACAATCCAGACGTGCAACACATCAAATCGTTCACTGAAAGAGGTGTAGCAAAACAAAATCAGCCATTCGAATTGGCTATTCACTAACGAAATGCATAATTAGAAAGATGATTAGATACCATTTAATGAAACATTCGAGGCATGTTTTACTAAACCAATTACTAAACAGTTTTATCCTCCATTGCAACCTAGAAATCTGTGTAATTAGAATAAGGACTATGTAGAAATGGTAGGCTACACACATAAAGTGCCCTCATTGTTTCATTACATTTACTGAAATGTCTCGAGACCTCCGGCATGCAGATTTGTTTATTAGAACATCCCTGGTGATTTCATTACACTGAAGTGCACTTTCTCAGATCTTTACATGACGTATCACTCCTCTATGCGGCATTTTCAGCGAACTCTATTTACAAAGTATGTCCTCAAAGTCTAAAAACAGAAGCCCATATTCCCGAAATCGACTATATTTACCACATCTCCGGTTCAAATGTGAAATCCACCTAGAAAATTTAAAGCTTAATTCATTCTATGCAATCATGGAATTACAGAACCATTATTGATTGGTGAACCTTTAAAACCGATTGAAACTGAATGCCACACATTTTAACGCTGAACACATGAGTCTCCTGAAACAGTAACTTCTTGACTCTTCATTTCAGACTACGTTATATACATTTGCCAATGCGGTTCTTTTTGGATCTGCAGTGAAGACAATTGTTTATCATATAATACTCGAAATTATGAAAACAACATTGTCAAATACACTCTACACTCCAAACATTTCTAACGATTACGTATAAGACAAACCTTATTTGTTCGGAAACAAAAACAATTCCAACTTTCGTCGCAATCGGGCCTGAATAACAAACGTTTACCTTCACATGAACTTATCTTTGTTGTACTCGACGTTTCCGCTTCAGATTTCTGTTAGCAGTGTTCGAATTCTCAAGGCTCTGAAGTGCAATAGCATTATCAACGTCGTTCAGCACGATGGCACCGGTAAGGTCGGGTTCAAGCCCAGCATTAATAAAAGAAGGCCCAGGAGCAACACTTGCATCTGCTACAGCATGCGTCGTGATGAACGCATCATCGTTGTCTTCAACTTTTCTCCTCGACCTAGCCTCCTTCCTTAGAATAACTTTCCAATCAGAGCCTTTCGGACGAAGATCATCAGCAGAGAAGAAAACTTGGGTACATTGACTAGGGAAGACGTAGGGGTCCACGGTTTTCGGTATATTGTGTTTGAAGTTCACTACTAAAAATCCGTCTCCGTCTCTGACATATGTGTTATTTCCATGAGTATCTGTTCTTTTTTTCCATAAACATGAGAAGATGATCACTGGAGTCTTCAATTCTCCGTAGTCTGGGACAAGGATATCCTGAAGTAGACCGACGTAATCCTTTCCTGTTCCCGAAGACATTTCATTTACCTCCAGACACGCAACTCCGCAGTCATAAGTTTTTAAAGAAACGGTACAATCGTCCTCCGTCCTCCAGTGATTGCCGTACGCTTTCATCTTCGCATACCTCCTACATTTGAAAGACGGGGGGTTGGACAAGAGTACGGTGTCTGCTTCATTTGGGTCGTTCATGTCGAGTGGCAGTGAGTGAATCCTTCTCTGCACCCAAACCTCAACCGGCTCTTGTATTCTTCCAGAGTTAGCGCACTCCATCTCCCACTCGCTGCATATTCCAAAGACAAGCAAGGTAGAAATAAGGACTGAATACTACGTTCAAATGAGCCTCAACACAGAGCAAATGATTGGCACACGGAGGAAAAATAAATACAAGATCCAAGTACAGATCATCAGAAAAATGATATTTATGAAAACGTCGTGCTCTATACTGCTCAACAAACTCAACGTCAAAAACATAAAATTCTCGAATACATATATCAACAAAAAAGGTAATTCGATGATGCAAGTAGGGGTATAAGCTGAACAATCACTCCGTAGTTCATGTTCGCGGCGAAGAGAATTACTCCATAATTCATGTTCAAAGCAAATACTCATACAGTTAATAACGAACCTGTAGTATGTCGCAGTTAATGTACTGTTGCGAAGTACAAATCTGTGAAGTGAGTCTCTCTCAGTTCTTGAAAGTGTGATCATAACTGGAGCGCCTTCGAGGACTTCGAACTCTTCGCAATCTTCGGGGTCAGCATCCCAAACACGTCTTCTCACCACATCGAATCCGTGCATGTAGGAAGTCGCATACCCCATCGTTTCGTCCAATAAGTAACCATGAGCGATGGATGCTTCAGGACGCGCCCGGTTCTTCACATGATTCTTGAGAGTCATCATGTTACGCTCTATGGGGTACATCCACCTCACTTGGACTGGCCCAAGTATCATGAGTTCATCAACCAGGTGCAACGGGAGATGTGACATTATGTCAAAAAACGTTAGTGGAAAAGTTATTTCCATTAGGCACATGGTAACAGCCGCATCTTCCCGCAAATTATCTGCCTGCGA
Organism: Ceratodon purpureus; assembly: GCA_014871385.1. Lineage (NCBI taxonomy): Eukaryota > Viridiplantae > Streptophyta > Bryopsida > Pseudoditrichales > Ditrichaceae > Ceratodon > Ceratodon purpureus. The sequence goes on along the minus strand of CM026422.1, from coordinate 12,017,032 downwards.
TGGATCCCAAACCTTGCAACAAATTCTTCGAAACAATCTGCAAGCTCTCATTATTGCCATTCTCGTAGTACTGTCCATTAGACCCCTCAAAGCTAACGGAAGTAAAGACTGAATTAAAATGTGGTAGTCATGAGATTTCAAGGCTCCAAATTTTTGATTCCTGATGTGGCTCCCTATCTCGGAACAGTACCATGAAGGGACTTTTAAATTCTCCAAACGAGTGCAGAAAATGTCAAATTCCTTGACAGTGAGCACATAATTTGCCTTGGGTTTCAGCATTCTAGAAGCGTTGTTAGGATCTCTCACCATCCACAAATGTTGGCGTATACCTTCTCGTTGCATATCCCTCCGGACTTTGACGCTATCCTTTTCATGAACGCCACATATCGTTTTCAGTATATTTTCACAGAAATTCTTCTCGCAGTGCATAACGTCAAGGGAGTTTCTTATTTGAAGATGCTGCAATTCGAAAAACCACAAGTCAGTAACCAAAACAATAGGAACAAACTGCGCTGAATGTACAATCACGTACATTAATAGTTTACACGACAAACACGTACATTACAGAAACTGCGGATTCGATGAACCCTTTTGGTATAATTCTCTGATGACAGACATCTACTTCAAAGCCAAAAAAAATTACCGTCACTGTATTCGTATTCAACTACCTCTGCCTATGACTCGCAATATACAAAAACAATACTCTTGCATATTGGACATGTTTAGCTTTCCCGCAAATTCATTTAGACACGTATTTGCAAACATCAATCCATATTCAGAACAGACAGGTTTGAGGGCTGAAGTGGTGCGCACCTGTTACCTGAGTGCTAGTTGTTTACGGATCTCACTTGTTTGGATTCTTTAAAGTACTTAAACAACATGTATAAATTTTAAGCAAAATTATCTATCACTGTATATTACAGCTGCTACACTCTACTCACTGATTACGAAGGCCGATCATTAATTGAATCGCGTTACAATTCATTGAATGCAACAATTATTAGACTATCTACTACAAATGTTTTAAATTTTTAAAATTCGTTTTAATATTTCTAAAATTCTACATAGTCACATCTTCTGTTATTCATATAGATCATTACATATTTGCATACAGTACTTATTTACCTTGATACACATACAAGCACGGGACCCATGTTATCGGCCATGAAGAACAGCTGAGCACCTCCTTCACAATGATAAGAAATGAATTTACAAATAGGTAACATGGCAGTTCACTATATTGATCGATGATCTCTTATATACGGTATTGTAATTTTGAAATGACAGAAGTACAAAGTCAGCCACTATGCATTAGAAAATGGTGTTTTAAAATTTCACACTCACCTCCCAATAAGGCAGTTCATAAAAAATACTTCCTCGTTTGATACCGTGAATTTTCGAAGGATCTGGTGACTTCTCTTTCCGTGTCCTTCTAGGTTGCTTTGTTGATTGTCTCAAATTCACTCGTCCTCGCTGCATTGGTCTAGTAGATGTCCCGGCCACTGGTGTAATAGTAGGGGATTCATCAGCACCTCGTTTGGTCCTCTTCGCTCGACTTGACTAAGCAACCAATGACCTCTTCTGTCTCTCTGCACCCGAGTCAGCTGCAGGTTGTTTTCCCTTCGAATGTCGCGACAGCCATGCGTGGTATTCCTTTAAAGCAGATCGCTGTTCAACAGGAGTCTTCGGAACAGGGCGAAGTCTTCTCTCAGGTTTTCCATCAAAGAATTTGTTAAAATGCTCGCTCCTCAGGTAGTGATCCGGGCGCAACCATCTCCTGGCGTCTCGATACGTTAGCTTTCTGCTTTCGTGCGCGTAGCGTCCACGTAATTGATTTCCACATGGCGAACAAGCAACATAGCCTTGATGCGAAGTTCCAGACACTGTTCCGTAGCCTGGGTAATCATGAGTTGTATATAAGACTGCTGCCCGCAACCTGAAGTGCCGTCGTCCCTCCTCTTTCAGTACATCATACGCAGGGACACCGGACCATAACACTTTCATTTTGTCGATCAATGGCCGTAACCAGACATCGAAGTATTCGAATGGCACTTGATGTCTCCCAGGAATAAGCAATGCTAGGAGTGTGAAAAATTTCTTAGAAACCAGCCAGGGAGGCAAATTCAAGAAGGTGGCAATAACTGGCCACGCCGACCACGTCGATTTGTGCAACTTGAAGGGGCAAATCCCATCGCAAGATATCTGTATACGGACATCAGTATCAGCTGTTCCGAAGCCCATAGTATTGAACACCTCCGGATCCATGTTGTCGAGGGTTTTCCATGCTGGGGAATCGGCTGGATACCTAACTAATCCGTCACGGCTTTCGTTCTCCTTGTGCCATCTCATTAGTTTAGATAGGACTGGAATTCGATAAAACCTTTGAAGACGAGGAGTAACTGGAAAAAAACGGAGTACCTTCAAGGGCCTCGTTCGATGAAACATGTCTTTGTATCTCGGTGCACTGCAGATTGGACACCTCTCCAAATTCTTCTTATCCGGCTCATCGAACAGGACGCAGCCATTCGGACATCCGTCGATGTTGGTGAAGCCCAGACCTAGTCGTTTCGTTAACGTCTTTGCCTGATAAAATGACCCGGGTAATGAATTTTCCTGCGGAAGTAAACACTTTATTGTTGCGAACAGGTCGTCGGCAGCTTTTTCAGTGATGCCTGAATGAGTAGCGACCAAGTTGACAATCATCACTGTAGCTCCCAACTGAGTAGTTGAGGATTCAGTATATAACTGACGCATTGCGTCCTCCAATGCGTTTGCGTCTTTAACTCTCTCCTCTTCCAGACGATCCCCGCACATCAGGTTTCCATCTTCCTCGTTAGGTCCGCGTTGTGGATCTCCAGTCTTGTGTGCTTCATCTCCGTCTCCTCCTCCCCTACTGTGAATAACTTCATCTTCCACTGTTTCATCTCCCCCATTGTGTGGTCTTTCATGCGCGTCTGGTCCTCCGTTGTCACATGCAGTGTCCATCCTTGGAACATCGTTTGCTTCTCCCCCATCTTCACGTTCCCGCTCTCTTTGATTTGTATGACCTGGCCTGGTATCCCCGCTATCGTCGGTGTTGGTACCGACGATGTTGTCGGATGCAGCTAATGCGTCCATAGTAATTTCATTTAATCTATCTTCTCTCTCTGCAATTTCCTCTACCTCTTGGAAAATATGTTTCATCATACTTCGCATCTCCAATCCGTTGTCTCGCCCATGAATATTCCCTCCTAACGATCCGAATGTACGTAGTGAATAATCTGTTTCCCATTCTTCGTCTGATGAGTCTGGCTCCTCTGGTCCCCTCCACGTTCTACAATCCTGTGAACGACCGTGCCTCAACAAATGAAGCTCTATTTGATCAATTCCGAAAGGTAGTCCTACTCCCTTGTGTACATTGCAAGGACAGGGTATTCTGGAGAAGTTATATAAAGTCGCCCTCCTCTGATCGCGTAACCAAAGCTTATCGTCTCTTGCCATGATGCGCTGTGGGTCTGTAACGGGCGGTCTCCTTGCCATCCTGTCAAAAATCAGAGTTTCCCTGGATTAGAAATGTAGTGTTAGTTACTGTTTTATACACTGCGGTGGTTCACCATTTAAACAGGACAAGTTGTTGCTGTTTTTATGGTTATGAAAGCAGACAGGTCCATTAAAATAAGTTGTGCACAGAACAATACACATGAGTATAACCAGGGGTAGGTTTCTATATTGGCAATAAAACTGTTGCCAGACATACTACACTTCCGTATACGAGGTTCATTCATCGGTGATTTCATTAACACGGTGGTATTGCAGTGAAATAATATAGACGAAGGAGATTGAACTATCCCCCTCTACAACATTGTTAGTAAGCGAGATGTAAACAGAATCGGAAGATAGAACTTACTTGCGAAGAGAATTATAATTAGGTTTCACTTAAACCTCAACTGGTGCAGGTGGACCTCATTCCTTCCCGTAAATGGTTACTTAAATAATGTCCTTCACAAACATGAGCTTCTAAGTACGCTCGTTCCGTGGATCTGCTTTTGACGTCGTTCAGCATGCGCACATGGGATTTGATGCGGTCAATAACGTGGAATGTCACATCCGAAATCAATGGATTCTCTTGAGACCATTGCAGCCTCGACGCAATTTACCTAAACCGTTTGAGAGATAACAAAACCTCAGTATGTGTCTTAATTTGAGACGCGTCATGCATATCAGCTTTGTGATACTAAGTGTACATGACAAAAGTAGTGCAGATTAAGCACATTTCCAACCTTCACTACTGTAACTAAATTACAGACGCTTGCCAAACAAGTCAAAACAGGAATTAGTCAAAAATATCTTACCCGGGCAGACGATCCTTAGCGTAGCGTACTTGATAATAACTGTAATGGTTGTTGACTTCATTACAAGCTGGAAGAGTGGACATGTAAGCAGAGCATACAGCGCTGTTGATTACCGGGCGCTCGGACGGTAGGTGAACATGGGTTTTCTGTGCGAATCAACATGCACCACAATCCGATTCAACACAGACGATAAAACAAATGTAAATGAAAGCGTAGATCTAATTGTATGAAAACAATAAACGGGTTACAGTAGTGAGTGGAAAACAACAAAATGCCATTGATCAGAACGAGAACTGTACAGTTACTTCGAACTTGTAGTGGACGTGAACGCTTTCTCACTATGTTCACAGACTCAATAAACCCAGGAATTTCTAATTTCACTGATACTTCAGTGGCAGTTCGTGCATGCGAGCAAGGTATCGACCACAATCATCAGCATTTTGCAGGGTCAGAGAGACTCACAATTTCCACGCATCCGTCTCTTCGTACAGCACAGTAGGCACCGTCTGTACCGAAGATGAATTGTTCGTTCACACTGACTCTAGACGTATGTTAGAGAGATCGGAACTGTGATATATGCAATTCTAGTGCAATTACAACTGGGAGAAAGTCTAGTAGAAGATGACGAAGAAGAGAGTCCTTAGCGACCAAGAAGATGAAGGCTACGATACTATAGGGGAGAGAGACGAAGAAGAAGAGACAAACGAGTACGAATTACTACGTCGCACGAAGATGGCGGAGAACCAAGTGCGACTTCAGGCCTGCGTTGATGCTGCTAATGCCTTGTAAGTCGTGCCTTGTCGAACTAAACCCTAATTAAGGTTGGGTCTGTGTCCGTAGATGTTAGCCACGTGTCATATTCAACGCTGCAGATGCAATGGACCAAATTTTTTTCCTCCGTCTTTATTAGTGCTGGAGGATGTCCTTTTCTCGTTTCGAGCTCGCAGTCCTGCTTCTTTTCGTTTCATGTTCTTCTAGTCCGATTTCAACTTCGGGTTTTGGGTACGTAGAAAATCCGCCACTCGTGTGAAGAAGAGTGCCCCCAAGAAGAATAAGAATTCCACGGAGGTTGCGTCCAGACGCAGGAGTAGAAGGTTGGAACATCTGAATAGTCAACCTCATGAAGACGCATTTCCAACGAACAGCGAGGAGGGCGGAGGGGATCGTGTCCCTGAAGACATCGAGACAACATCCGACTACAAAGAATCAGGTAATCACTCCACAGCTACTTTACTGACTTCGGCATGTCTAGTTTACCGAGAGTAGGGTTTCCACGTTATTGTCTTGTTCTTTACGTCGTCGTTAGCTGTTCCTGGAATTTGTATAGATGTTGCGTTGCTCAAGTCACTTGCCATTAACAGCACTAGTTTTTCCACATGCTCATTTACAGA